>CM047901.1:19081185-19391185 GCA_026229545.1 Pistacia atlantica | reverse complement strand
ATAAGAAAATAACATCCAATTTCACAAGGAAACACAAGAAAATTGTTACGTGGAAAAAACTCTTCAATGTGAAGGGAAATAAAAAAATCACGGGAATCTAAGGATCCACTTAAATCCAATATAATCAAAAGAGTTTACTGATGCATATTTTTGACAAACATGCAAATGTACCAAGTGCACTAATCGCAAAAAGTAATAAAGTGATAAGTAGAGTATCGTTCCCATGAGGATAGTGTTACTCAGTATCGATTTTTCTAGTTTAAGTCCTAATTGAAGCAACAATAAATTGGATTGATGGAAAATTAATGAACTAAATACAATTTAAGAAAATATAAATGAATGATAATGAAATTCAAGCAAAACCCAACAACTTAAATAATTAAACAAAATGCTAAAAAAAATGCTAAGGTGTTAACTTCACCTAGATACGCTAACCCAAATCATAGAATCTATTATCCAAGTTCTAATTCCTTGATTGAAAATGGAATTTCCTAAGTTGTAAAACATGCCTTCTCAGACTCTATTTTCCTACTTATCCCTATTAAGCTTCCGCACCCAACAAAATAAAGATTAATAGTTCAAAGTCTTTTAAGCTTTATGGAATTCTATCTAGATTTCATGAATCTCTAAACCTATCTCTAGCATTTGCTTAATCTACGGTATTTATCCCAAGAGGCACAATCACAAATCACTTCTTAGTCTCATTATGAACAACACACATTTAAATGGTGATCAAGCATCCAAAAGTCATTAAGCAAAGAGATAAACACTCAATCATGAAATTAAAACTCAAAGTAAATCAATTCATATAAATTTGAATCATTGTATCAAGGTTACATCAAACTCTAGCTAAACAACTCAGTTCATACTCAAAAACAAAATAAAATAACAAAAACAAACTGAATCAAGATTCATCATTGAAAAACAAGCAAAAGATTGGAGAAAACTTCTTTAATTTGAAGCCCAAATCTTCAATAATCTTCTCCTTCCAAGAGTTGCCTTCCAAATGATGAACCAAGACCCTTTTTCTTTCATTTTCATGCTAATTTATATCTCTTTCACTTAAGGAGCAAGCCCTAGCAAGCCAAAATGCATCGTTTTATTTTTCACATCTGGCGCAGTTTCGCAGCGGCGAAGCTTTTTTCTTGCCACGGTGAAGAATTTTTCAGGCCAAATTTGAACATGAAAGATTCTGAATATGGAAAAGTGTTAAACATATTAATTGTATCCCTTTAAATTATATTTCTACTCGTTCAAGAATCAGCACAATCCGAGGTCTATGGCTCAAGTTATGGCAGAAATACTAAAGCATGTCCAAAGACGTTTTTCTTCAGTTTCAACATACTGTTCATGACTTCAAGCCAAGTTTTAACCCTTGTCCAGTCAGAATTAGGAAAAATCCCAAAACACAAAAGTTGTAGCTCTGCTTCTTAGCTTTCCAAAGCTTCTAAAATCAGGTAATTCTGAGTTTTCAAGCTCAAGTTACGTAATTTATGCTCAAAATTGTCATTTATGCTCAAAATCATCGTTTAAGCTTGCAAAGACAAATTAATAGAATTAGACAACAATTATGGTTCAAATTGTACGAGAAGTATCCTAAATCCTATCGAAATTCAATGCAAAATCATAGGGAAAAAATAGGATTATCATTTACAACAACCACAAATCCATCAAAAATATTCTACACAAATTTAGAGCTTCAATCACAACTCTAACAAAAGTAAAATACACAAAGGTTTACAAAAATATGGAATTACAATCATTCCAAATCAAGATCCCATGTAAAAGAGAAGTTGGGAATTGGGGAAGAAAACTTGAATATAAAAAAGACAAAACCTAACTTTTTAATTTTTTAACTTTTTACTTTTTTTTTTACCTTTTAAAAAAATTTTCAATGGGTCCGCCCCTGTCCACAACAGAAACCCTTAAAATCAGCCTCGAACCATTATTATCCACATCAAGCATATATAACTTCATACCTTTCATCCAACTTTAATACAGTAGGGGGTACCTTATAATATAGAGGCACTTTGCTTAAAACGTACTTTCACAAATATATCACTACACGAGCAGGTCAACTCACCTCTTCTAATGATTTCATTAATCAACTCATCAAAAGTAACTTTTGTACTCACAGAAATTGGTGTAACTTCTTTGCTCTTTCCACACCATGTCTAGCAGCTTTTGTCCTTCCACCCACTCACAAAAATATTCAACACCCAAAACAACTTATCCATATGTCTAATAATAGTCAAGTACCTACAATACAAGAAAAAAAATTATTAAGCGATATATTAAGGGTTGACTGATTTAAAAAGGGCATTTGTAGAGTCGCTTAAGCAATATATCAAATCTAGAAAATCCTTCATCAAAATTATTTTTCTTGATCTGCACCTGATCGATTTTGGCAATTGCTACCACCCAAACTACTCGCAATGCAAGAAAATCATCAAAAATATTCACTCCCTTCAACTTGCATTACATCAAAGACAACCCAAAAACCTAATCCATTAAATCTTAGTGGATAGAAATCTAAAATACAAAGAGGAGTAACATCAACTTGGAGGAAATGTCAGGAGGAGGATGAAGCGAAACTTCACCCACTATTATGTCTTCTAGTGCTCTTCAAAATATCTCTTTCTTTGTGTAATGAGGAAGAAGAAGATGTAGAGGAAGAGCAGGAGGAGGAGGAGGAAGTGGGCTTTGGTTTTGCTAAGAAGAATAGCAAGACGGAGGGCCTGACGTTAATGGTGGGAAGGAGCGGGCAAATTCTTTCCAAACGCGGGTTTTGGGTTTGGGTTTGGGTTTCTTTGCAAAAAAATTGGGTTTTTGGGGACAAAAATAATTTTTTTAAAAATGAGTAAATGCTTCATTAAGCCTAAATTAAACATCATTAATGATTGATTAACCTTAATAAAAAATATGGTCATTTAGTAAAGACTTTCAAACTTCATGGCTATTTAATTAAATCCAAACTTAAAATGGTCTTTTAATAGTTTGCCCTAAATTCATAGTCTTATAAGAAAAGTTGTCTGGTGGGAATAGAGGTGGAAAAAATGGGTTGGGTTAGGCGGGTCGCGTCAACCCAAGACCGACCCGGGTATCCCCCGCCAGGTGGGCTAGGCCTTCATAGGCCAACCTAGCGGGTCATTTCTATTTTTTTTAAATAACCCTGTCCAACTCCTCGGGTTGGCGAAAAAATTAAAAAATTAAATTTTTTTTTATAAAAACCCATTTTACCCATTCAAATATAGTTGTTTTATAATAGTTGGAGGGGTCTTTTTGGTCATTTTCTTTTCTCATATTTCCTCACATCCCAAATTCTCTCATTCTCTCATTTTAATTTTTATTAGTTTTTGCAATTTTCAATTCATATTTCCAAATTCCAATTCTCCTTCTTTAATTCTTTTATATCCAATTTTTTTTTTTTTTTAACTAGAATGGATAAATATTTCCATCCCACCATCAATTTCGATGATGAAGAAAATTATCTTAGTCCCCCTGAATTTACTAACATAAACGCAGTAGATTCAAACAATCCCGCTTTCCCATTCTCATAATCCGATACACCTCATAATATTCTCCCCTTCCTCCCCATGCTGCTACAGTGTAACAACTACTTTCTTTCTACCAGATTCATAAAAAAGATTGATAAAAAGACAGCATATTTATCAAAACAGTTGGGTCCAAAAATTTTCTTTACTTAATAATTACATTCTTCACAAAGTACACCATCATTTGTACAAAAGACTCTCAAAAACGAAAACAGTGGATAGTACAGCCAAGTCTCCCCGCTTGCCGACGTCCATCCGACCAGGTCCTCACCTATTTCCTATACAACAAAGAAAACAACGGAGTGAGCACAAAGATGCCCAGTAAGTAAAAATCTCTTACTCTATCATCCCCGTATATTACTCATTAATTCTCTTTGTATTCTTATCACTTTTCTAATTCAAATTCAAATTTTTCTTTCTTTTCTTTTCTTTCTATTCATTCTCATTCCGCTTTCTCATAGCGGAGACCGCTCTCTCTCATAGCGGTTTACATGCATTCCGCTCTCTCATGGCGGAGACCGCTCTCTCTCATAACGGTTTACATGTATTCCGCTCTCTCATGGCGGAGACCGCTCTTTCTCATAACGGTTTACATATATTCCGCTCTCTCATGGCGGAGACCGCTCTTTCTCATAACGGTTTACATGAGGGTAACTCCATACTCACGAATTCCCCATCACTCAATCTATTTTATTTTCTTTTCTGTAGCACTTAATAATCATTTTATCCTCTAGTGCTAGTTCTTTCTTTCTCTTTACTCTAAGAGAGTTGGTTCTTTTCTTTATCTCTATTCATAGAGTATTTCTTTCTCATTTCTCATATTTCTTTCTCATGTGATTACTCAATTAAACATATGGATATGGATGGCTCATGCCTAAAATCTTTCTTATATGCATTCATGACATGCAAATATGCTATGTTGCATAAAGTAAGGTTCTCTACTTCTACTCATGCTTCTTTTAGACATTTCATCAAACAAAATGTGTGCATACATAAATTCTATTCTAACTTTAATTATGCTTCTTTCTTACTCATCCAAAATAGGAGTTCAACTCCTTTAAAACATCATACAACCTGCAAGGAAAGATACACTTCAATAATCTTCTCAAATCCTTCTAATTCTATTCACACTTCTTCCCAACTTTAACCACACAATCCACCATTCTCATGGTGGAAATTCTTTCTTATAACAACCTTGAATTCATCAACTCATTTTAAACATAGAAATTTAAGCATCAAGCACATATCTAAAAATCTCTACACATCATTCAATCAAGTAAATCACAACTTAGGTGAATTTACTTACCTTGGACACAAGTAGAATCCATTAAACCTCTCTACTTTTGATGGCTTGATACTTTCTCTTTACCTTCAATACACAACTTAATAAGGATCCTACTCTTTCAAAAATAAAAATTACTTCTAGAGTAAGGATTCTCACCTTTTTGTGATTAGGCTTAACTTGTAACAATTTCTAGTCAAAAGCTCTTCAAAGATCCTTGGAAACTTGAATGAAAAATTGAGAGAAATAAGGGATGAAAGAGGCGGTGGTGAAGAAACAAAATGAAAGGGTTTCTAAAGCTAACCCTTAATATCACATATTTTTCTCCACCCTTTCCCAAAATACCCTTACTCTCTCTTTGAAATTCCATCTAAGACCTTTCATTCTTTGCAAACACAACCCCAAACAAACTATTCTCCATGCAATTTCCTTACAATTCACTCCCCACTTTTCCTGCTAAAAAGGGGTAGAATGGTCATTGAGTCTCAAAAGAAAGAAATCTCAAAAACTCAAGGGGAACATTCAGCCGCGGCGAAGCTATTTTCTTCGCCCCGGGGAAGTCTCACAGAAGCTACACGGGTTGTAGCACCTCCTCATCGCCGCGGCGACGATTATTCTTCGCCCCGGCGAAGACTGTAACCCTAAAATTTCGCCAAGTCTTACAATTTTCAGGGAAATCACTCAACCAAACCAAGACACCTTTTCATCCAAGGCTAACCAAACAATAACAACAACATACAGACTCAAATGAGGGTAAATCAATAAACATTCAAGCCATTCATCAAATCTTAACTACGTACCTCAAGTGGGGTGTTATATACAGCTCCTAGTGGTTTTAGAGGTCGTTCTCATAATTGTCGTCCTTGTCAAACTCCATCTGAAGTTGAAGTGGGTTCATCAACTAGAGCTACTAGAACCAACGACAGGCACACAAGTGCATTTCGAAAAGTTTTACGAGACCTAAAATGGAGTTCAAGTGAAAAAAGCAAGATGCAAGTATTATGAAAATATTTATAAAGTTGATGCAAGTAATGGTACTAGTACTTTAAAAAAGGCATGCTAGAAAACATATAAATCATCACGAAAATAGAGAAACCAATCAAACTTAAATAACTAGTATGGGTAATACTTGGCATTATAATTTTGATGTATATAGAGAACAATTAGCTTTATATATTGTTGCAACTGATCAACCTATTAATATAGCTAAAGATAAATATTTTGAAAGATTTATTAAAAATTCATTTTTACCAGAATTTAAAACTTATTCTAAAACTACAACTCGAAATGATTTAATAAAGTTATTTAACAAAATTGAAATTATAATTAAAAAGTAAAATACATATTTGTCATGTTAGTGTGACTCTATCGCCAATATTTGGAATGGTAGAGCTAAACAAAATTATATTTGTGTGACTAGTCATTATTTTGAATAATGAATGTAAATTAAATAAATCTTTATTGGGATTTAAATTAATGGAAGTGAATCATAGTAGTCAACAAATTTATAATAAAATTAGTTGAAGTTTTAGAAGATTATGATATTGTTCACAAAGTGATAAGTTTAATTTTAGATAATGCAAGTGCTAACAGCAAAGCTATAAATTTTTTTAAAATAAATTTTCTTTTTTATGACAATTTGAAGTTTTTTCACCAACGTTGTGCATGTCACATTATTAATTTAATTGTAAAAAGTGGATATAAAAAGAATTAGAAATAATATTGATAGAATTAGAGATTCTTTAGCTTGAATTACTAGTAGTAATAAAAGAAATGTTAAATTTCAACATGCTTGTAAAAAATCAAATTTATCTACTAAAACTTTTGCATTAGACATGCTTGTTAGGTGGAATAGTACTTATTTAATGCTTATTTTATGTTTACCTTATGCAAATTTAATTAGTTATTTTATAGCAAATCATAGGGGTCCTCATTATTTGGTAGAGAGTGATTGGTATATAGCTCAAAAATTTCATTCTTTTCCTAAAACCTTTTATCTTGCCACTTTAAAACTTTTTGGTATGTATTATCCCTATTAGTTTATTAGTAATGCATACAATTATAAAAATTTCAGATTTATTTGCTCAAAACAGAAATAATGAAATTTTAGCAAGACCAATAGAGGCAATGGAATTAAAATTAAAAAAAAAAAAAAACCATTTCCTTTTCTTTTTTGTTTAGGTGCCATATTTGATCCTAGGATTAAACTAGCGGATTTACAAAATGGTTTAGACACATTAAGTGAAAATTTACAAGAAGAAGCGTATGCCAATCAACTAGGAGAAATAAGACAGTGTCTTGGAGAGGTATATTTGCAATATGAAAGTAGGTATGGGAACTAGCAAAGAGGCGGAATACCCGAGGAAGTAGCAACAGAAGACACAAATGAAGACTTCAAATCCTGGAATGCATTTAATAAGTGGAGAAAGACCCGATCCCGAACCCGAGGCACATGCCTCATCTTCAGAAGCATCAACAACGAATATAATGTCCTCCATGCAACTGCAGAATAATGAGCTTCACCAATATTTGGGAACCCCCGACTTGCTACCAACAGATCCACAACAAAGAAGCCAACTTTGATGTCTTAGAATATTGGAAAACCAGAAAATGTATTTTTCCGATACTATTCAAGACTTGCCTTGGATGTTTTCTTTGTTCCTGTCTCAACCGTCTCATTCGAACAAACATTTAGTGTATGAAAGAATTTTAAATGAAAGGAGGACTAAACTTTCACCAAAATTGATTAAAGTCCTCCCATGTCTTTGAAATTGAGAACGGTCACGCCATCAAAATCAATACGAGGTTGTCGACAATATTTTAATAGAATCATTTCAATTTTTATAATTTAGATTATACAGATGAGGGAGGTCCTAGTCAACCCTCAAATTAGTTGTTTTGTAAATTGTAATTTTGTAATTTGTAAATTAACGTTAATTATTGCACTTTTTTTTCCTTACCAAGTTTTTGTCCCAATTGGGTTTTTCTTGGTATGGTTTTTAATGAGGCAATAATTGTTATAATTTCTTATTTTATTTTTTGATAAATGAATAAATCTATTTTTTCTTATATTACAATTTAATTGTTCAACTAGAAAAAATTAATTTAATTGGAATTAATATTTGAAAAGTTAACTAAAAAAAACTACACAAAATAAAATAGAAAATTTAAAAAAAATTTAGGAGGCTGGCTGCACAAAAACCCGTCGAGTTAGGGTTGGCTGGGCCTGGCTGGGCGACCCTTTTAGCCAAAGAGGCCTAGGCAAGCCGGTTAGGTTTGACCCGTAATTTGGCCTAACCTGCCACGGGTCGGGTCGGGTGGGCCAATTTTCCACCTCTATGTGGGAAAAGAATGAGAAGAAAAGGAAGAAGAGGTTGAAGAGGTTGAAGAGGTGAAGTGTGTGAGTGTTATGAGGGAGTGCTGCTACTACCCTAAACCAACATAAAAACGAAGGACGGAAAGAGGGCTAAGGTAGACAATGATGGACAAACATGTTGCTGCCGCTAGCTAGAGTACAACAACGACAACAGAGACCTGATGGATTGGAGCAACGGGAGGAGAATAAGAAGATTTCAGATTTAGGTTTATTTCATTTGGGATTTTGCATAAGGAAAATGGGGCTAGGGATTTAATTTCGATTTTGGCAACATTTTCTTTAACACTTTGGGTCGGGTTCGGGTACCCGCATTTCATTATAAAGCTACCAAGTACCCGAACCGAATATTCGGGTACCTAAAACTCATAACCCAAAACCAACTCGAATATTTGGGTGCCCGAAAAATTCAGTTTGGTTCAGGTTTCAGTTAATTTTGTTTGCCCCTAAAAAAAATCAATAACTTAGCCGATAAAGGGTTTAGTTAACATGGGTTCTCTGACTATTCTCAAGTCAGAAAAGGTTTGAAAGAGAGCTTCAATGAAGCTAGAAGCAAGGTTCAATGGTAATATCTTTGCCACTGAATGTTAGAATAGAGGAATAAGGTTTGGGTTTAGTTAAAACCCCTTAAATAGTTAAGATTAGATTTAGTTAGTGTCATCAATAAGGTAATTAACTATGCAAAGGAGATTGAATTTTAACTATTCGAAATGCATTGACTAAATAATACAAATTTTAATAATGAGTTTCTTGAATTTGTTGTCTTAAAATATTTATTTTTTAAAAAAACTTTCTATCATTTGATTTTGAATAAGACATAACTTAAAACTTGTAATATACGAGACAAAATGTTTAAGGAGTTATTGTAAAAAAAAAAAAAAATCGGCCAGTTTTTGGAATTTTTGCTTTTAATATTTTTATTATTATTTTAATAATTTAAATTTAAATATTATTTATACAAAATTAGAATTTATATTTAATCTTGGGAGTTGGGACATTTTTGGTAATTGACATTTCTAAAAGCTGATTTTGGATTCTAAAAACTAAAAATACTTGTTTTTATAATCCTTTAATAAAATAGATTATGGAAGAAGAAGATTATTGCATAATCATTTTTGAAATATGTTTACCAAACACATTTTGGATCATAGTTTAAGAAATAAGTGATTATGGAAGAAGCTATAACAACCCCAAACTAACTCTAATACCAAGTGTGTTAATTTTACTTGTTTCTAAAAGAACAACAAAACACGTATTTTTAGTAGACCTAGCAAAGTCTTACCCATACCCTTGTGGGTCCACGGGTACCCGATCCAAACGGGTGGGTACTGGGTAACAACATTAATTGCCCGTCACTAGTTTACCCATACTCGACCCACTTGTGAAAACTACGAGTGATACCCACAAGTACCCGCATTTAAACTAAAAAAAATGGCTAAAAACCTAAACCATATTTCCCTCTCAAAAGTTAGACCGTAATACCTAAATCCTAATACATCGTCTCAGTCTCACGTAGCAGCTCTCAATCTCTCTCACTCTCGCGCCGTCTCACGCAGCACTGCAGCAGCTCTCAATTTGTCTCACTCATAGTCACCGTATTACAACCCAGTAGCTCTCAATCTCTCTCACTCTCACGTCATCTCATGCAGACGTAGCCAGCTCTCAATCTCTTTCACAGTCTCACATTACAACCCAGCAGCTCTCAACCTCTCTCACGGTCTCATGCAGCCGAACTCTCAATCTCTCTCACTGTCTCAACTCTCATGCAGCTATCAATCTCTCTCTCACGTAGCCAACGCTCTCAAATTAAAGGAATTTTACACCAAGTTTTCAAATTAATACAATATTCACTTTAAGGGTTGAAAATTGAATAACAAAAATTGGGGAAAAAATTGGGAATTTTTAGTTTTTGTGGGTGACCCACGGGTCCACCCATACCCATACTAGGTGAGTATGGGTGATGCATATTTCTACCCATGCCCTGTTTTACCTGTTACCCGTAGCTACCCAACCCATACCCGCCTATTTGCCAAGTCTAATTTTCAATTATGAAATATATTAGAACAATAACATGAACAAGATAGAAGATGAGTCGGTTTGTGACTTGTTATTTATGGCATCTTCTTGCTTTGTGGGGAGCATGCGTGCTCTCTTTATGCTGTTTGTGATGAGTTTCTTACATATTTCTTAATTGTCTATATTAAAAGGAGAATTTGTTGAGAATACTGATTTGAGTTTGAAACATCACAGAGGACAACTTTGATAATGTTTTAGTACATTTTCATTCTATTTTTCTTTACTTTATTATCAGATAATTAGAATTTCTCTTTCTACAAAAAATAAATAAATTAACAAGAGTAAGATTCACTATAAGAATAAATTGCAGTAATGAGGGTTCCAATGTAATAAATTTGTGTGCTATTCATCCAACTCATTTAATTTTTTTAATTATTTACCTAAAAAGTAACCACCTCTAATTATAGTAGTCTTTGTCGTAAAAGTTGTTAATAATAAAAACTCTAATTAAAAAGTTTATAACTAGTAACAATTAAAGACCAGCTTAGCCTTAGGACCACGTCTACCCTCAATACGCAGCGTATCTACTAAGCCTGTAAGGCTGGCTACGCCATAAAGCTTCAGAAATTGATTAAGCTTTTATAAATAATAAATTGTTAGTATACGTTTTTGGTGGCTACATTAATGTATGAGTTATGTACAATAATTTACTTGAAGTTTGATTAAATAACAAAAATTATCATGAGATTTATAAAATAACAAAATTCTCTCCACTGTTAATAATTCAATAAACATTTATCCTAATAACTTTCTAACGGACAATTTTTTTTGTTATTTCTAAAATCTTAAAGGGATTTTGTTGTTGCATCAAACCTCAAGGGATTAATATCTTTTAACTGTTAAATGTTAGGAAAAGAAACCATCTGGCTAATGCTAGCAATGGGTGAAGCCGAAGTTGAAGAGGATGAGATTATTAGTAAGGTGGGGTTTGGATTTGGAAGCATCTTATTCCTCACATTGTTTTAAAAATTGAACCGGAGGGCAACCCGCTCTATTGGCCGGGTCACGGTTCAACTGGTCCAACCAGTTGGACCGGTGACATCATCACACATCATGATGATATCAACAAATTTTTTAAAAAAACTTTTTTTTTTCAAATAAATGCAAAAACTAATACACTTTTAAAGGAAATATTGAATCTTGAATTCAAGCCCAAATAGAAGAGATAAATGAAAGCAACAAAACGTCAATAATGAACTTTTATAGCCTAACCATTTCTAAAATAACACTTAAAAGGGTTTTATAAATCATACTGTTATATGCCAATCCTAACATTTCGAATTTCCTCTTCCAGTAAGTTGAGTAATTAACAACTAATTTCACAATTACATCGCACCTAGAATATGTTTTACATTTATATAGGGTTCACATGCTACTACAAGAGTTGTTCTTTACTCTCCAATCTCCACCTCTCCTCTTTGTTGCATTTGCATAATCTAAATACCAATGATGCTTAAGTTATAAAAATTGTAAAACCAATTACATACACATAAGTTGATGAAACAACATTCTCTAAATTATTGATTAGTTACTACATACAAACCCAAATCCTTAACCATACAGGAACGATTCAATGTAATGGTTGCCCCTGCATCATCCGTATTGAAATAAATTAATTCGACAATGTCGGCATGATGACCATAAATCATGTATTATTCAAAAACAGCTCCAACAAAATGATTTCGAAGGCATATACATCAGCTTTCTCTATTATGAGTCCAAAATGGGTATATTCTGGAACTAAATCACCAAGTAAATGATTGCTGAAAATTCTCAACCAAAAATGTTTTGCTTAAGATCTATTTCTTCATTTATGTTAAAAAAACCAAAGAATTGTATCATATCTCAAATTAAATAGGCCCTAGAGCTATATTAGAAAGACTGAGGGAATTATCATACCCAAATGTGCCTCTTCTACCAACTGTCCATTTGCCAACAACCTTACCAAACCAAAATTTCCCACCTGTTTCTGAGAGTGATGATACATAATAATCAATGTTGGTATATGTATTCAGTGTATTTCTTGGAAATTTTCAATTAATCAAAATTAAAGAGAAAATATGAATTGCAGACAATATGGAACTGACCTTTGGTCTGAAGTCATGGGTGAGGAGGATGTTATTAGGTTTGAAATCTCTATGAACAATGAAACATTTCAGATTTCACAGCAAAGGTCCCGAAGATTACAACTCACCTTGAATCAAATCGGATTGTCAAGACATGCATGCCAATTAGCCTTCATGCATCGATTTCCAGCAAAGGAGGAACGCGTCGTCGATTTCCGACGAGGGAGGTACGCGTCGTCGTGATTTCGAAGACTGGAGTTGCGATCAATTTCAGCAACGAATGGTTGTGATTTTAGCAAGGGATGGTTGCGATTTCAACAAGAATGAGTTTTGATTTGTGATCTTTTTCAGATTTTTGCGATTTCATTCAAAAAAATTCAAAGTTTTTTGCACGTAAAGGAATTGAGGAAGAAGAAACTACACAGCGTAAAGGGAGAAATTAGGGTTTTTTTAATTTTTCAATTGGACCGATTTTTCTTGCAGTCCAATATTGTTCACACGATCCATTACAGGTTAAAGCAGTTTATTACGTAATAACGGATTTAGGGTTGACTTGAGCCAAACACGTGACCAGCTTCACCAGAGATTTAATCTTCTTTCTTTATGATATTCCATTTGTTTCTCTTGCTCGCCAAATGCTTTTATTTGGTTGGTACTCTTTTCAGCTTTTCCAAATTTGTTTCTCCTCGTATCTAGGCGCCCATTCTATTTTTCTTTGAATGGTCAAATCGGTCAGGTCTTCCCAACTAAAATAAATAAAATAATAAATAAGAAAAGAATTTTTCAGTTATAGATAATTTTACAATAAAGGACAATTGTGAAGACAGATATGCAATCGGTGTTAATACAGATGTGATTCAATCAATTTTTGGGGGCTTCCGTCTTTCGAGGCTACAGAGTAATTAAGGCGGGTCAGCAAGGAAAAGGAATAAGACGGAAAATAAACAAAAAAAGAAAAGCTGCTCCGTAGATCCTCCCGTTTCAGTCAAATTACAATCCGGCTGAGAAAAGAAAACTAAAAATTTAGGCTGTCCAATAAATTATAAATATCACTGGTCAAATAAAACGAAAGTGGGAAGGAGAGAGAAAGCAAGGAAACTTAGTAATCCATCATTCAGAATAGTTAAAACAAACATTCATCAAATACATTAACCACTTAAAACAATTCAGAGGTTTTCCTATAGAGATATATAAACTCCACAACTAATTATCTTTCACCAACAAAACAATCATCATAATCAGAAAATTTGCGGCAAACATTAGGTAAATACCAACTTCATGCCAAGAAAACATACACCACCTCAAAAACCCATTCTATCCTTACTACATTCCTCCTCACTCCTGGAATTTTTCACAAATTTTACGGCATTACCAGGAAAGCAGTCCCTCTTCCCTCGCCACTTGCTACTCCCTGTTCTTGGATTTCTCCATTGCTCTTGGAGCTGCACAACACATGAAAATGGCTGTTAAAGCATATTCAGGCTTGCTCATTAATCAAAATGCCAAATATAATATAAGATAAGAGAGGATTATGTCAAACAGGGGATTGCAAGGATCATTTATATGAAGAAAATTTCAAACAGCTTACCCATGCATGGTAACTCAACAGAATGAAAGATGACACTCTCACTCTGATTGAAGGTTTTTTCGATAACTGAGTCCATACACGAGTCACTGAAAGACATTACCTACTCAAGACCAAATCCATGGATGAAACATAGTTCACTCTCCACATTTTACCAAGTGACCACGAGAATCTCAATTGAATTTGCACCATTTAATCTTTACTGGAAAGACGCAATTTAGAGGACGAGGCATTGCATGAATCTCAACTCATTCATGAATGCACAAAGACGCAGACAAAAGTGCTATTTAATTCTGACCACCAAAATAATAATGCGGCTGCATATTCAGCAAAATGGATCACTCAACAGAATGAAAGATGACACTCTCACTCTGATTGAAGTTTTTTCGACAACTGAGTCCAGACACTAGTCACTGAAAGATATTACCTACTCAAGACCAAATCCATGATAAAACACCTATTTTCTAGATGGGATAGGAAATTCTTGACGGGAAAAAAAAAGAAACTGATATACAGCTTTGAGCTACCTGATTTCAACATCAGGCCAATTACAAACGTTATAGCACAATTGGATCTCTAGGAGACCAGAATTCTAAATTAGAAGATCACTTAAGCATCCAGATCCATAAGACACCATCATTTTAGTTACCAATCATTTTTTTGAAAGTTAATGTCTTGCATAAGGAGCTAGATTACTGATTAAATTATTATTATTGTATCAATTTAAACAATATCAAGTTTTGCCATTTGAAGCCCATACAGTCATCCAGCATTCACTAAGACCATCTCCAACCACAAACACCAAATTGGTGCTACTTTCACAACAAATTAGTTTGGCTTTTGGTGTATTTTACTATTGCATCTCCAACCCATTGTATTAAATATTATACCAAAAAGAATATTCTTTTTTTTTTTCTTTCTATTAATAATCAACAATTAATCTATTTAACTAATTATTTTTGTATATATTAATTAAATATTGGAAATGATATTTTTATTAAATAATAATAACTTTGAAAATTATACTAATTTAATAAAATTAAGCATTTATTTAATCAAATAAACATTACATTTAATATAAAAAAAACATTACATCTAATATAAAATAGCACCAAAAATTAAAAAAAAAAAAGACAACACCACAAAAGTAAAATTCCATATTGATAGTAATTTAATTTTCCGAATTAATATATTCTTCTTACAAATGATCAATTAATGTATTTTGGAAAGAGTATGGTGAGCCTCCGTACCCTTGATTTGTCTATGGCGAACTCTAATTCTTTTCAATATTTTAATGATCTTAGAGAATCCAAAACTAATCTACCGAAATACTAAATTGTTATTTTAGTTTATGTTGTAATTTCTTTTAATTTTAGTGTTTTTAGATTAATGTTAATTTTTATTTTGACTTATTGTAATTTAATATTTGCATTGAATAAAGTTTTCTTTTTAATTTTTCATCATTTTTTTGAACTATATAATTATTATAAATTTATTATTATAAATAATAATATAAATAATAATCAAATTAACATAAATACAAATTAAAAAAATAAAATATATTTTATAATAAATGAATAGTATCACACCAAATTGGTGTGGTTGAATAGTGTTACACCAAATTTGGTGTGATACTATTCACTTACACCAATTTGATGTAGTTTTTGGTGTTGGATTGGAGCAAATTTTCCACACCATTTACACCAAAATGGTGTTGGGTTGGAGATGCCCTAACTCCTTCATTCTTTTGGCAATATAGTTCACTCTCCACATTTTACTAAGGGACCATGAGAATCTCAATCGATTTAGCATCATTTAATCTAACCGGAAAGACGCAATCAAGAGAACGAGGCATTGCATAAATTCTCAACTCATTCATGAATGCACATAGATTGCAGACAAAAGTGCTATTTAATTCTGACCACCAAAATAATAATGCGGCTGCATATTCATCAAAATGGATCACTGAGGAAAAAGAGCATACCTAAGCCAATAGCATCAGAGCTCTTCATTATTTTCAGCCTCTTGCATGAATCTATAAACATGCTGTGACAAAATAAAAAATTATAAGGAGTTAGAGCAGAGATGGATGAGGCAATACAAGGAAAAGAGACTTCAATAACGTCAACAGTAGTAACGTTGGCTTGAGTGAATTTAAAAGAAAACTTCAGGCTATTGAAATGCTATAACTGCAATGATATCTATCCATTAAAAAGTGATAAACAAGTGATGCAACCAAGATCTTGTCTTAATGGAGAAATTAGTGATAAATAAATGTATAAGTCATCTTTAGTTCTATCATGTTGACCTTCAAAAACCGTAGTACAGTTGCTCAAATCATTTTAAAAAACTAATTTCGACAAATTCAATCCATCGTGATTTTTGAAAGGGTAACATAGAAAAATGTGCTCATCAATTTATCTTCAGATTATGTGGTTTTTCTGGTCCTCACCTAATAATTTTGTCAATGAAGTTAAAGCTCAACAATCATGGAATTACATAAAAACGAGTTTTATTAATGTATTAAAAGTATAAAATAAAGTATCATTACAGTTTTCTGTGTCAATTACTTGAAAGTAACAATGACAAGGCACATAGAATTTCCATGACTTGATTATACATTGTTGAGACTCACATAAGGCATCATTCTAACTAAAAAGTCCCATAATGATCACCAAATGCATAGAGAATTCATTTTCAGGGGATTGACAGGCAGCATATCTCTTTGCTAGCCAATTATTTTCAACATGCGGAAAGGAAATTTCAACATGCCAAGAGATTTCAACCAGGAAAAAATAGAACAAAATAAAACAAACATGACAAGAACAAAATTAACATGACACAAAATGATTTTTACAATAGGATCCATAATTAATGGATACATCAGTAATCACGTATAACTATTTCAAACTTTTAGATTAATTAAATAACTATATTGATTTCCAATTAACTAGATCAGACAACTGAAATTCTAGAGCTAATAGTTACATTTTTTTCTCAAATATTACCACAAAAGCTAACCACGAAACACAGAGTAATATCGTATGAGTTATTTCTAGCAAAAACCCTAGCAGTTTGTTCTTGGTCAGACAGAAATAATATTATACGGGTTAGTTTCCATAGCCAATGCTTAAATAATAAATATCAAGAACAATACGTTCTAGTAGTAGAAAATGTTGAATGAGTTATTTCTGCCATTATTTATAACTCATACAAAATCAAAGCTAGTTTGATCTTAATCTACAATTAAATACAGATATTTTAGAAAACATATGCAGTGGTCATCCCTACAAGGTTTAACTGAATCAATAATAGAAAATGAAGATGATGAGCACAAAAAAAAAAAAAAGGGATCTGATATTTGGTTTATAGTGACTTGACCCTAAAAATCTTCGGACTGATATCAAAGATCTACTTTAGACGATACAGTCAAACTTAAAGCCCTAGTACTGCACTCAAAATTCTAAAACAGTGCTTGTATTATCATTTCTGCAAACTCCACTAGTGTCATTAATTAAGGCCAATCATCTGCGTCAGACACACTCAATGATATGAGATTAAAGAATATTAACAAGAAATGCATTAATTCTTCTCCCGAACTCTTAAATATTTAATATACTCATGTTAGTGCTAGATTTCCATTATCCAACATATAGGAAAATAAAATCTGTTGAACTTCATGAGCATAAATCAACAATTCAGAAGGTATCAAATTGAAACAAACTTCAAGAAAACAAAGAAAATGGAGCTTTCACAATTGTTTCATGTCTGCATCTTAGAATTCTAAGAAACAAGAAAGCAACAAAAGAAACAGCAGGCAGATAAAACAGATAAAGTAGATCAAAGCTTACTCCCATGGCACATCCCCAACAAGCATCCAATCACTATCCTTGTCTTCATATGTAAGTACATATTCTGATCCATGCAGCAGATCCTTCAACTTGCTCTCACTCAGCTTTTCCCTTCCCAGGAGCCCCATGGGATCCACATTGACCTGAAATCATAATAGAAGTTTAGTAATCATTTACATCAAAGCATGGGATATTTTACTTCAACACAATGATTCAGCACTTCCAACAGGATTAGCAGAACATTGAGAAAGCCGAAATAGCTTACCAATGGTAAAGCAACTGAACATCTTCTCAAGAGCAGAAGATAGTTCCCCATAATTGGAGTAAGTTCTCAAATCTACTTTCCTCAAATAAGGGGCCCCATCCATGCTGACCTTGACAAAAAGAGCACCTGGACCAGGCTTTCCATCAACTTCATCATTGTTCTTTGATGTGGTAGCCAATGTATTCTTCCTAAATGATCTAATAGGAGGCCAACCAACAACCTGCGCCCTGCCATAATGTATATGCAACTTCATAACCAGATCAAAAGCATCATCATAGCCTTAAACTACCATTGATTCCCTAAAAGCATTAAGGGTCCACTTTCAGCAATTTACACTTACTTGGCAGCAGGTGCATTGCTGTTGTTGTTAGAAGCAGCTGCCTGGTTATGGCAAGTTCCATTGGTTGCGCGAGGTTGTTCTGGTACTGCATTCGGAGCCATCTCTTTCATTATGGCTTGTTGAGTCCCAGATGGTCTGGATGAAAGCTTCACATTCATGCCTGAATTACCAGGAAACTTCCCCTGTGCAACAGATTGTGGTGATTCCGAATCAGGCCCAGCTGTATGAAACATCCAATTTTTTTCAGTGTAAACAGAACTTTTCACCTCTGAGAATCTGTCCATGGTGTCAGAAAATCCTCTTTTGTTTCCTGAAACAACATTTTTCTTCTGTGATGTGGCGCAGATTCCATCCTTCAGAGGAAGCAATGGAAACAGTGGCTTCTCATCAAGTTTCCCTGAGCTAAGCAAAGAAAGCTCGGGATCTCTCTCCGGAGATTGGGATCCGGGAAGACCAAGTCTCAACTCAGTAGCCTTCAAATTCAGTTTGTTTTTGCTGTCATCTAGCAAGCTAGACGCTGCAGAGCTGTCAACTGAAGAACAGTCCGACAACCCCAGATAGTTGCGCTCTTTTAGCCCAGTAACATTTTGGGAAATACAGTCAGAGGGTGGAAGAGGCTACTAAGGAGACACTGCTCTGCCCTTCCTCCTCAACGCCCAGCAGCGGTGGAGACATCAGACTTCAAAATTATCAATTATCACTGCTTACATAAACACAAGAAAGATCAAATTAACTGCTTTATTTGAAAATGTTTTCTTTACATTGGAAATACTTAAACAAATGAAAAAAAAACACACATACACACAATAAACTCCACACTAATGCCGAAAAACCAATTACCTAGACCAAGGCATCTTATATAAAAGGAACATTGTATCTAAAGATCCTTACAAAATGATTCAACTATTCATGATACCTTCCTCACAGATTAAAAACTTCATATTAAAAAAAAAAAAAAACTGGCTAGCCTCCTAACATCATGATTTATTCTCCTGCCGGAAAAATAGAGCTTAAAAAAATGAAAATAATATGAAAGCGAAGATTAAATTTCCGTTTATTATGAATAAAAAAGTCCGTATATTTCTTTTGGAAGAGTTAAGTTTATCTACCTTAAAAACAAATTTCAGAGTAAACCAAAAATTGCATGCGTTGATATATTTTAGCAACTGTACACGTCACTATTCATTTTTATTTCTTTTTTCCTTTCCCTTAATTTTCCGGCGACCAAACAGATCAAAGATTAACAAACTGACAAGAAAGTTCCAAGCTACAATAAGCTTTAAAAAAGAAAAAAAAAGTCCAGAAAGAACTTACCTCAAAATTTAACAATAACGTGAAAATTGGAAAGCTTCCAAAAGGAAATGTTTAGAAAAGAATAAACAAGTTCACAAAGAAATTCATAACAGAACTGAGCAAAAGATATATATCACACTAACTAACAAGATCTCAACTAAAAATTCAAAACACGTACCTCAGAATGACAAAAAAAAAGAAAGCGAAGGAGATCGATCAACGCAGAGATATTAACAAGGAAATGTACAAACTGTATTGAAAGTAAAGCAGAGAGTCAGCGAGATAGAGAGAGAGAGTTTAAGGTCCTTCCATTAAGCAGAAAGCAACAAAAAAGCTTGTACCGAGAAACTCGAAGCTGAGAAAAATAAAAAGATGAAGTGGCAGAAAGGTAATTAGCTGCTAAAAGTTAGTCTTGTTATTTAATTCTCTTTAGCTTAGATTAACAAATTTGGACCTGTTCGCTTTATACTGCGCCGATCTAGGAGGGAGGAATATAATCAAGCGGACGAGATTAATTAGTGAAAGAAAAGCTGGGCCGTTTGATCTTGGTCAGACAAAGAAATAAATATCTGTCGTTACTGTAGGTGGTATGATGGAATTTTCAATTAGTTTTTGTTTCGGGAAATGAGAAAAACAATTTTGTATGGGTGGTTTTTGTTTCCGGCTTTCTGGTTTGCATTGTGGAATGTCCAATATGCCCTTGGTTAATGTGATGACTAATTTACACCTGCGTTAGTTGAAACTTTTAATTTTTATTATATTAAAGTCTTAATCATGTATTTGTTTTTATATAAAACATGTTTAAGGAGTATGGATACATATTTATCTGGATTAGCGTATAAAACAATTGTTATTGTTATTTCAATGTGATAATCATTGTTAAACATTTCTTGTCTCATATTATTATTATATTAATTATGAGTTTATGTTTTAATAATATGGGTTTTATAAAGGAATACCAATTGAAGTGAGGAAAAATAACGTTACTATTATGATATAACACAAGAATATTCCTTAAAACACTCCATATGTATAATGTCTAATCTCATAACGTTGATTATATAAAATACAAAAAAATTTTAATTTTTAAATTATGATACACGTCACAGTTTAACTGATCAACTGGAATTATGATATATGTTTAATCAAAATTAGAATATTCACACGCACACTTAAAAAAAATACAGAAAATTATAAATACATGAGAACAAACTTAGATAAGGTTAAATGTGGGTACAGAACAAGAGTGGCACCAAAATTCCAGCATGATATTTTAGGGATTATTAATGCAGAATGACCAAAACAACCTTTTCATCGGAAAGAAACCTCTTTAGGTATGCTTTTCATGAAATAAAATTTTCATTTATAGATACCAAATAGTAGGTGTATTTATTTTGTCTTTTGCAAAAATTTCTTAGTTTTTTTTTTTTTTAACATAAATTTAGACAAGAATAAACATTATACAATGAAAATTAGTCTGACTTTATTTAATAATGTGTTGGCTACCAAGTGAAGGAATTAAATAAGGGTTTCCTTAAACGTGAGTTTTATTTAATGTTGGGATAAAATGGTGGCAGATAGTGTCGACATAAATCAAGCAGCAAAAAATGGGAATTTATAGAAATGGTAATTGGGAGATGAAAAAAATAAGGCTTGTCTACCTAAATATATCAAATGCAACCACTCCACTCATTGCTCATTAACTCCGCCCAACTAAATGCTCTTAATTCTTTGCTTTGACTGACCACCCCAACCTCAACAACTGTAATGTTATGACATGTCGTATTGGCGCTTCCAGTTCTTAGTCCAATTGGAGGCTAGGCGAAAATGGGTTGAAGGGTTAATCACGGGATAAAAGAACAAAATAAGATTTTATGAGTTTCACTTGCTCCTTATAAGATGGTTATTGGAAAAGATTAATTAAAGTGCATGTAAATTGGTCTAAACATCTCATTCAAAATTTAAAAAAAACTTTATAACCCACTATTTTTTTTAATATAACTTTTTTTTAATATTACCTAAGATTTCTCTAATGGTAAAATAAAATACTTAACAAAATTCAAATACTTTTCTTCAGAAAAATTGAAAAATAATTATGGGAACTTAAAAAAAAGTTAATTATGATTGGAAACATTTAGGGGGGTTGATGTGATTAAGAAAATGTTTAAAAGAAAGTGAAAAGGAGGAAAAGGGAAATAAAAAGAAAAGGGAGGAGAGACAGAAGAAAACAGGGGCAATAAAGTATGAGTAAGGGGACAAGAAGGCGGAAATTGAAGTGGGGTTGCCGGGTGGTGACCCAGACATCTAACCTCCTTTCAATTCTTGATTTCTTTATCTTAATTATTTTGTTTTACATCATTACCCTTCCTTTCTCTTTCTCTCTCTAATTAATTAAAGTTTTATTAAATAAATTTTTCTTAGTGTTTAGTCTTTACCAGCATCATTAACTGCTTACTGCTCTGCACGCTTGGGCACATCTCTTCATGCTCCATGCATGCCACCTCCCCCATCATCACTTTTACCTCACCCCACGTCACTTTCAACAAATCTCTTTTATTAATCTTTCATTCTTATTATCTCTTTAAATATTCCTTCCTAAATTACCATTTCTTAACTGAAAATTACCATCTCCTTAATTCAAAATTCAAAATAAACGATGGTTCTGGAAATGTCGTGACTGGTTGGTTACAGATCATTTTATTTTATTTTGTTACTAAAACCCTAAAGTAACTCATAATTAATTGATAAATTAACTATAGATTCAAGATAAAAGATTGGTTATAGATCATTTTAGGATAATTTAGTTTAATGGGTTTATATTTTGGAGTAGAACTATTTTCAATTAAAAAAAATGGGTTTCCTTATAATTATTTACTTTGACAGCGGTAATTGATTTGTTGTTGTTGTTTTATAATGTAGTTAAACAAATCCCCAACAAAAGTTTTGTGAATACCCAAAATATTGCTCAAACGGACCTGTGGGATAAGTTGCACTGGTTACGATGCTAAAAGAAAAGCAGAGACCTTACTCAATATAGACGACGCTCATTTATTACCTAAATCACTGACATTTTCCTTCCATGATTTACTTTGCTTAAATTAAATCCCCTTCGAATCGTCATCTTTTACACAATCAAAATTCCTTCTACATTCAATTTAATTATTTAGTAATTGTTTTGCCTGTACAGAGTCAGAAGTGTTTTATTATTTATTTATTTATAATTTGATAAATTCATGTTTAATTTGGCTTATCAATTGATGTATTAGATTCTGACAAAGATTAACAAGATTAAATGTGTCTGAAATGGTTTTGTCAGTATTTGTTATACCTCCAGCACCTCCTCCTTAACCACAATTTATGTCATTTGTTTGTTCCGATTGGTGTTAAGTCCCAATCCAATCACGATAACCGTTTCACCTCCATCATTTAATTCCTGACGAAATTCTTCTGTTTCCTTCAGACTATATATATTTATCAAGATCTTAAAATTAAAGGTGAGATAAATCTCGAATGACTAACCCAGGGGCAGATCAGCCCATGGCTCACCCTCCAATTTTTTTTTTTTTATATATATATAATTTTTAGATTTTAATTCACCTTAACAAAAATATTAAAAATATTAATAGATAAAAATATTAATATATAATTAGTTTTTATTTTAATCCACCTTAAAAAAAATTTTGAATCGTCACTGACTAACCTTATTAACACTTGAGGTGGATCAAACTTAAAACTTTTTTAAGTCAATAGCGAATCCAAGATTTTTGTTAAGGGGGAAGTCTATGCTATTCTACCATTGTTTGTCAAACAATTAGTAAAAACTTTTAAAAAATTATCAAATCTTAAACAAAAAAACAATAATATAATATTAAAAACCTAAAAGGAAATAACGTAATAATCTATGAGAAGCAAAATATAAATAGTAACTCAAATTTCTTTAATAATTTTAAGCAACGTAATAATGACGTTTGAAATGTAGAAAAGTAGTGGGTAAAGGGTGAAGAATAACATTAAGTAAAATATAGTTAATGTTTAATTTTGAAAAGCATGAACATTCTTAGACACAAAACACAAAATAAACTCCTAAGATCAATGCCTTCTTCCATCAAATTATAATGAAAAACTTTCAAAAAACAATCATGATTCAACCATAAAATAAACTAAATTGAAATGAGCAATATACTTAAAATTGATAAAACAGAAAACTGAGCTAATTGTGGCACCTTGAGTAGTGAAAGTTTTTTCAGTCTTCAAAATTTTTAAGAGCGAATAGCATGAGAAAAAGAATGAGAGAATAAGAGAGTAAAAAATTTAGAGGATAAAATTATAAAATGCATGTTGAGCCGTGGAGAAAAGTTGAGAGAGTTTTAAACTTTTAATATGGTGTGGGCGTGAAATATATATATATTAATAACAAGTTTTTTGTGGGTATGGGTATTCGTATAATAATTCTCATTTAAAAAAAAAAAAAAAAATTGAAGGTAGACCCAAGGGGCGTTTGGATTATATAATGTTTTATTATAGGGAGTATTATATTAACGGAATAAAAAATTACTGTGAATGTTTAGAAAATGTATTTGATTGGTTTGAATTAATTGGTGAATAATATGTATGGTTAGGAAGATAAATGAGTGGGTATGTTATATAGATTACTAAATTATTCCTCCTTTTAAAATATTAATATAACAATATTTTTTATTATTATTTTTTTGAATAATTTTTTTAACCCCTAACTTTTCAGATTTAGCAAAAACACCTTAGCAACAAAAAACATTTTAAACTTAACAAAAAGACCCCAAGCCACTTTCAGCAGCCACCACCACCGCTGGTGCCCATTGGCAGTGCCACAAATCTGCTCGTGCCCATTGGCGGTGCCACAGATCTGGACCGTGAAACGGCCATAGATATGCCCTTAAAATAGCCAAATCTTGCCTTTTCCGACCATGGTGACCCATGGTCAGAAAAAGTCACACCGGCGCACGGCCGCCATATACTTTCGATCGTACGCCATTATGGTGACTTTTGGCAGCCTCGACGGCGATCGTTGGTGGTTGGCGGCGGCTGCTAATTCTAGGTATATTGGCATTGCTGTAAATAATGACAATAACAAGGGCAATGTCGTCCAAAAAAATTAAAAAGCGAGAACAAAAGTGTCTGTATGAGTGAATTGGGTGTTTTGTAAATGTTAACAAATATAAGGTTAATTTGGATCAAATGCTCAACTGTTTAAGGTTAACATAGGGAAACAAAATTGTATTACCTAGTGGTAAGTTTTAATAGCAAACCACCCAAAACAAACCCCAACACCACCCCCCCGAGAAGGTATTAAGACTCCCAGCAATATACCCCGCAAATGCTACTGTTTTTCATAAAAATTTCGGGAATAATTGTTTACAAACCAACCAAATATCATCATATGCTCAATTTAAAAAATACTACCCCAATTATCTAACAATAATACTAACCTAACAAACCTCTCTCACTAACCCCATGTGGGAGTTTGTGAGTGGCTTGGTAGGCGAGACCCATTATTGAATAGGTGGGACCCATGTAAATTGACAAATTATGAACTGACACATGATATTTATGAGAGAAAGTTAGTGAGAAGTGTTTGTAAGTGTAATGTTAGTCATTATCTAATACAATAATACTATATTTACAAAAGAAATTTTACAAACATTTATTTATAAGTATAGTATTACTCTTTCTAATATTAACCTCATCCAAGCTGCCTCTAATTATATATATTAATAACAATTTTTTGGAAACCTACATATTAACATTTTTTTTGTTTTAAATATGAGGGTAGGCCGGGGTTGGGTCGGCCCTTGTCTTGAGTAATACACTGATACCAAGTGGTGGTCTATGACTATTAATATTCCTATTAAAAAGTTATTCATAATTAACTTTTTAATAACAATATTTAATAAATTCCTCTTCACATCAAATTAAGTTATAAAATAATGTAAATATAATAGTGAATATTCATATTTTTTTCTTTTTAGAACTTTACTCTTAAATTTTTCAGAAAAAAAACAACGTGTGACGTGTTGAAATACGAAGGGAAAGTGAGGCTGACTACAATTATTTTAAGTAAGAAAAATGTTATCCTTACAAAGATAATCTGAGAAATCAGAAGTGGCATTCACAAGAAGGAAAAAAGGGGGCGAAGAAAAAAATGAAAAAGAGAGAAATCATAAAGGTAGAGGGTGAAAATTATGTCTCTTTGTTTTTGTTTTTATAAGAGTAGTATTGCTCTTTTAAGTAAATAACTAAATGGCCAACTTTACTATGCCGCCACAGGTTTTGCGGGGCTGTGCCACGACAAAGGGACCCAATGAGTCAATGACAGACAACCTCCATTTTTACCGCTGACTGTAGACTTAACTAAATCGCCTAACCATGGTTATCATATTTCAACCACGATAAAAATAATCATTTCAGTTTTAACCTTCTGCTCTGTGTATTTTTCCGAAGCGCCTTTGGATTTGGGTTTGTTACCATCCAGGAGATGACACGTTTAGGTTGTTTAATGACAGCCAAAGGGGCCTGTGACATCAATGTTTAGACTTGGCAAATCAAGGTCAATCTAGCAGACTAGCACGCTGTTTGCCTCTGTTTGCTCACGTGTGACGAGACGTGTACGTTTACTGCAATCTATTTTTCTCTACCGTTTGCACTTTACAAGTTGCAAAGCTAGTTTTGGATACAGTTATCTAATTTGGTATTTCAACTCTAGTAGAGAAAAGAAACCATTAAGTTGAGTTATTGGGCTTAAAGTTGGGCCCAACATAACAAATATATAGTCACATTATTCTTGGTATAGTTATAAAATTTGTAGATTTGAAATAACAATATTACTAACTTATGGGTCATTATTTAGAGCTAGTTTTATTCTTAACAATTACCATGGACCCTATATTACTGTTCATAAATATGCAATTATTTAAATGGGCACCCCAAATTTAAATTGGCCCTAAAGGTTAACTGTCAATATTATACCTTATGATACAAAAACCTTTAAAAAATAACTTGAAAGTACCTTTGATTGTTATTCACTTATTTGTTAATTTAAATTTTAATATTTAACCTTTTATTTTCATTTCATTATTCATAAGTAAAATTAATTTATATACAAAAAATGGACGCCAAGTAAACAAAGCGCAACCCGGCAGGATGGTACATATGAGAAACGAGATAGGTTTTAGATCCATTATTGAATGGGCCCAAATGCTGTCAGAATAAGACCAAATTCTTGCCTTGAGAAACAAAGTTCAATCTTAAACCACTCTCTTTACATGCGGTGGCAGGCGGCCAGCAGCAGCTGGGGGTGAGTGGGGTGTTTTTTGTTAAGTTTTAAATCTTTTTGGTTGTTAGGGTGTTTTAACTAAATCTGAAATATAGGGGGTTAAGAAATGATTAAAATAGTAATAATCAAAATAATATCATATTAATATTTAAAAAGGTAACATATATACTAATTTATTTCTTCCAACCAAATATATTAATATAACTTACTCGCCAATTTATTCCAATCTAACCAAATACATTTTCCTAAACATTCTCAATAATCTTCAAAGTACTCTATTTTTCCATTAATGTAACATTCATAGTAACACAATATTCCCATAACCAAATGCACCCTAACGGTTTGATTGATAGTCATATGCTTATTCTTAAATATAGTTTGACTTTATCTTGAAACAAAAATCATTGTTGTATCAGAATATTTATCTTTGGTTTAATCTTCAGTCAATTTTTTCTAAGTCCAACATCATTGACTTTTATCGTGAATTGCTTTTCATTAATATATTGACACACTGATTTTGTCACTAATTAGCACTATAATTTTTCATTCTAACCACTAATTAATGCATCACCGTAAACAAGCATTAGCTGAGTTTGTTGCAAGAATAGTCTTTTCGTATGGGCTGGCCCATGTTTTATTGGCTTAATTAATACGTTTTAAATACAAATTATAATAATAATAAAAAAATACCATAGATTAAGGGGTGTAATCAGTATAAATTGTTGAAATGTCTAATCCAATTGGGATCCAGTCATCACTACTCTTGTCTCCCAATAATCTCTTAATTAATGTGTGGTTCTAAACTCACCAGCTGGGAAATTGAAAACATCTGTTCATATTTCTTAGGTAGAACGCATTCGCACTCAACTTGAAATCCAATCAATGGGGGCTACAACACAATGTATTGGGAACCTTCTGTGAAATTTATTGCTTTAGCTTTGCCCAATCAATCCCACATTCACTGCTATATCAAATCTTAGAACAATATACCGTTTTTCCCTAACATAACATGCATAAATTAGTGCTATATACTTTTGGTGTTTGGCTTAAGACAACTTGGAGCCAAAGGTGGAAAAGCAACCAGCAGGTCGGTCCTTGAACCCACCCGCCAACATTGGTAGGCCGGGTTAGGCCCGCCAATGTTGGGGAATTGGCTTGCCCAACCCGGGCCGCTAACCCTAACCCGTCGAGTTAGGCCGCGGGTTGGGCCGAGTTAACCCTCTTTTTTATTTTTATTTTGTTTAAATTTAAATGTTTAATTAACTTTTCAAATGAATAATTAACAATTTATAAATGAATAAATGTAATTGTTTTTAGTTAAGTGTTAACTTCTTTTTAAATATCAATAATTAAATTAATTTTTTTTTTGTTAACATTCCAAATATTAATTCAATTTTAATACATTAAAATTGTAATATAAGAAAAATTAAATTTATTCATTTATTAAAAAATAAAATAAGAAATTACAATAATTATTGTCTTGTTAAAAACCTTACCAAGAAAAACACAATGGGACAAAAACTTGGTAAGGAAAAAAGAGTGCAATAATTGACAATTAATTTACAAGTTACAATTTACAAAACAACTAATTTTGGGGTTCACTAGGACTTCCCTTATCCGTATCATCTATATTACAAAATTGAAATGATTATATTAAAATATCGTCGACAACCTCGTATTGACCTTGATAGTGCGATCGTTCCCAATTTCGAAGACATGTGAAGACTTCAATCATTTTTTGTTAAAGTTTGTCCTCATTTCATTTAAAATTCTTTCACTTGCACTAAATGTTTGTTCAGATGAGACAGTTGAGACAAGAACAGCGAAAACATCCAAGGCAAGTCTTGATAATACCGGAAAAATACATTTTTCTGGCTCTCCAATAGTCTAAGAGATCAATGTTGGCTCTCTGTTGTGGATCTACTGGTAACATTTCAGGGGTTGCCAAATATTGTTGAAGCTCATTACTCTGCGACTATATGGAAGACAGTACATTAATTGTTGTTGCTGGTGGAGCTTTTGAAGAGGAGGTTGTGCTTCAGATTCGAGTCCTCTTCGGCCTATTCAATGCACCCCAAGAGTAGAAGTCTTCATTTGTTTCTTCTGATGCAGCTTCCCTGAATGTTTCGCTTCTTTGCGGGTTCCCATACCTGTTTTCATATTGGAAATATACTTCGAAAAGTATATTTTTTACCTCTCCTATTTGATTGGCATATACTTCGGTTTGTAAATTTTCACATAAATTGTCAAAACCATTTTCTAAACCTGCTAATTTAATTATAGGATCAAATATAGTACCTAAACAATAAAGAAAATGAATGAGTTCCTAATATTTTAAAAAAAAAAAAAATTTCATTGCCTTTATTGGTGCATTTAAAATTTCATTGCCTTTGTTGTTTATAAATAACTCGGAAATTTTTATAATTATATGTATTACCAATGGACTAGTAAGATAATACACACCAGAAAGTTGTACAGTGGATGGGTAAAAAATTTTAAGAAAAGAATGAAATACTTTAGCTATTTGCCAATCATTTTCTACCAAATAATGAAGACCTCTATTATTTGCTACAAAATAACTAATTATATTAGCATAAGGTAAACATGAATTAAGCATTAAATAAGTACTATTCCATCTAACATGCATGTCTAATGCAAAAGTTCTAAGAGACATATTTAATTTTATACAAGCGTCTTGAAATTCAACATTTCTTTTATTACTACTAGTAATCCAAGCTAAACAATCTCTAATTCTATTAATATTTTCTTTAATTGTTTTCATACCACTTTTCACAATTAAATTAATAACATGATATGCACAACGTTAGTGAAAAAACTTAAAATTGTTATATAAAAGATAATTACTTTGAAAATAATCTATAGCTTTACTATTAGAACTTACATTATCTAAAGTTAAACTTATCACTTTACTAACAATATCATAATCTTCTAAAACTGCAACAATTTTATTATAAATTTGTTGACCACTATGATCAACATCCATTAATTTAAATTGTAAGAAAGATTTATTTAATTTACATTAATTATCAAAATAATGACTAGTCACACAAATATAATCTTGTTTAGCTCTACCACTCCAAATATCGGCAGTTAGAGCCACACTAACATGACAAGTATGTATTTTATTTTTTAATTATAATTTCATTTTTCTAAACAATTTTATTAAATTATTTCTAGTTGCAGTTTTAGAATAACTTTTAAATCCTGGAAAAAATGAATTTTGAACAAATCTTTCAAAATATTTATCTTCAGCAATATTAATAGGTTGATCAATTGCAGCAATATATAAAGCTAACTGTTCCCTATATACATCAGAATTATAACGTCAAGTAATACCCATATTAGTTATTTGAGTTTGATTGCTTTCTCTATTTCCATGTTGATTAATATGTTTATTAGCATGCCTTTTTAAAGTACTAGTACCATTACCTGAATCAACTTTATAAATATTTACACAGTATTTGCATCTCGCTTTCTTGACTTGAACGCCATTTTCTGTCTCGTAAAACTTGTCGAAATGCGCCCAAACATCTTATATGTGTCTGTCTTCGCTTTCACGCAGTTGATGATCCCGCCTCAGCTTGAGATGAAGTTGGACGAGCACGACGATTACGAGGATGACTTCTAGAACCACCAGAAGCTGTTGGAATCGAGGGCTTATTTTGATGTGTATTGGATTCTAAGAATGGGAAAGCGGGACTATTTGAATCTCCTCCTGCATTTATGTTAGTAAAATCAGCGAGACTAGGACTAGGATAGTAGTTTCCTTCATCATTGTAATTGATGGGAGAGAAATATCTATCCATTGTAGTTGAAAAAAAATTGATGTAGAAGAAATAAAAATTAAAGAAAGAGAATTGGAATTTGGAAAATTGGAAATATGAATTAAAAATTGCAAAAACTAATAAAAATTAAAATACGAGCAAATTGATAACAAAGAGATTAAGAGAATAAATGAATAATTGAGAGATTAGAGATTAGAGAATATGAGAGAATTTGAGTTATGAGAAAAATGTGAGAGTTTAGGGCCAATTTATAGAAAAAAAAAGGGAAAAGAAAATGACGAAAAAGACCCTTCCAATGGCTATATTTCAAGGGTAAAGAGGTAATTTGAAAAAATAAAATTAAATTTTATATTTTTTTCGGGCCTAAACCGCGGGTCAACCCGGTGGGTTGACCATTATTGTATAACAGCCAACCTGGTGGGTTGGTGGTCCTCTCTTAGAAGGGACAGAACAACAACCCGTTGGGTCGGCAGGTTGCCATTTTGCAACCCGCCCGCTCGGGGTTGCTGTCGGATTGGATTCAACTCGGACCGCCAACGGGTTCAACCCTCTTCATTACGGGCCGGGTTAGGGTTGACCCGCCTAACCCAGGCCCATTTGTTCCACCTCTACTTGGAGCTTTTCCAAGAGTTGAAGAAAAAAGAAAGAAGAAGAAAAGAGTTCTCTAAATTGAAGTTACTTTATAAAGGCTTCACAAATGCCATTAGAGTTGCTTGATTTGAACTTATCAGGCATTTTCAAACAATAATACTATACTTACAAAGAAATCTTACAAAGATTTTTATATAAAGTAAGGTGATAAAACTTTAAACCTTAAACCCTAAACTTTGTATGGAGATCTTTATAAAATTTCATTATAAGTATATGTGATATCCCACTTGAGGTACGTATTTAAGATTTGTCGTATCAGCTAAAAGTTTATTGTTTTAACTTAAATTGAGTTTGTATGTTGAGTTGGTTGAATTGTTGCCTTGAAATGGGTTGAGTTTTGGTGAAGTTGGAAATTCAAACTTCGCCGGGGAGAAGGAGAAACTTCGCCGCGGCGAGGAAGAGAAGTGGCATTCGTGTAGGTTCTGCCCAATTTCGCCGAGGCGACAAAAAATTCTTCGCCACGGCGAAGAGCCAAAAACCAAGATTCTTGAGTTTTCTAGAGAATTCTTCTTTTGGAACACAATGACCATTCTACCCCTAATTAGTAGGAAAAGTGGGGAGTAAAATGAAAGGAAATTTAGTAGAGATTGTGTTTGTATGGGGGTGTAGTTGTAAAGAATCAAAGGATATAGATGGAATTTCCAAGAAAGGACAAGGGCAAAATGGGAAATGAAGCTTTTAATATGAACTAAAAAGAGTAAAGTGTAGAGAAAGCCCTCATTCATCTTCATTACACCGCCTCTTCCATTGCCCATATTCTCTCAATTTCTCCACCCAATTTTCCAAGAGTTCTAAGGGTTTTAAGAAGCTTTTTGAGTAGAAATTGCATCTAAAGCTTTCTAAGGTAAGAATTCATGCTTTAGATGTAAGTTTTCTTGTATTTATAGTGAAGTCTTATTGTGTTGTTGCTGCCCTTGTGGTTGTTTTGAGTTGTAGAGAAGAGACAAGCCAACAAAGGGAAGGAGAAGGTGCTAAGGAACCCATCTTTGCACAAGGTAAGTAAATCCAACCAAGTTGAGTTATGACTAAGCTTTGAGTAGAGACTTATTTTAATTATGTATGTACATGGTATACCTACTGAAAATTGAGATGAGATGTGTGCTTAGTCTTAGTAGTTGGGATTGATTAAATATGAGAAGTGTTGTTGATATGTGTATTGAGAATGGAGTTGAGATGAAGTTTGTGAGATGTTATGTAATCCTTTTTTGGAGTGCTTTTCTTGACAGGGATTATGAGTAATTGAGGGAGTTTTTCCCCAATTTGGATGGCTAGAAAATGAAGTTTAGTAGTAATTTTCGTAGGGTGTTATTATGCACATGAGATGTTTGAGGAAATGCCTAAGTGAAATCTGCCCTGTCACTGCCGTAACCTTCTGAGTAATTTTTGAGTATCTTGCGGTTCGAACTGGGCTGAGACTAAAACATAGAAGTTGTAGCCCTGTTTCTAAGCTTTGAAACGAGAGCAGAACCGTAGTAATCCGAGGTGTATAGCATAAGTTATGGCCGTTTTAGTGTGACTGGTGCAGAATGACTGTTTTGAGGAAAACTTGTAGTTGGCATTTCATTAGTGCATTAGGGAGCATGAGATAGCTCTACACCTTTGTTTATACACTTGAGAAGTAGCTTGAGATTTAGTAAAGAATTTGAGTATAAGTTCTTTAAGAGTTAAGAGAATAGAGTAGAGTAGGTTGTGCGATGGGGAACCCGTGAGTAATGGGTAGAGTATTCCCGCATGTACGCCGCATTGAGAGAGCGGCATGAGTATCAGCTAGAGAAGTGGTGTAGCCCGTGAGAGGGCATGCGGATGAGGGCTATACCCGAGTACCCGAGAGAGAGAGATTATAGACTCACATGGCCAAGGGTTCCGAATCCATGCATAACCGAGTCTGATCGGCTAGAGTGAATAGAGGTCACGTAGAGCGGGAGTGAGTCCCTCGCCGTGCCCCCTGGTGAGATGGGGTCGTGACATATGAAAGAGTTATTAGAAAAGAGTTCTAAGAGAAAGAGAAAGAGGAAAAGAAAGATGTACCCAAAGAGATATTGAACGAGGATGTAAGGAAAGAATGAAAGCGAGAGTTACGGGGATAGTTTGAGTAGAGGATTTACTTACTGAGCATTATTTTAGTGCTCACCCCGTTGTTTTTCCATGTTTTGCAGGATCTAGGTGAGGAACACTGTCGGATGGATGTCGGCGTGCGAGGAGGAGTGGTTCCACTGTCCCTGATGTTTTGATGACTTTTGTATACGTTATATATTTTTGTATAAAAACGTATATGTTTGTAAAGAGTATGTATATATGTTTAATAAAAGAAAAATTTGGGCCCAATTTCCTTATGTTATTTTATATGTATTTCTTTACAAAGTTTTGAGTAGTAGTGGCTATTACAGTATAGTATTATTTTTTCCCAAATTTGAGACGGCAACGTCTTCCTAATGTAGGAGTTTGCTTTAGCTGCCTGTATCTTATATAATGATAGGTTAGTGTGAAATTATCCAAAGGAATTTAAAAGGCACGACCCATTAATAATTACTAAGCTTAGGTTTACTTGTAAAAAGCTATCAGAAGTTTCTTATCCATATCCAACATGTAGGTCGTAGGTACAGAATGGAAAGAGATGTTCAATTAATACTGGATTTTCTATAATGAAAAAGATAATCTAATCCTCCCAAGCTTCATATTTGGTGTAGGGAGTTAATGAATCAGATATTAAAAATGCGCACTTTGAACATGTTGATTCTGCAGATAAATTGATAAATACCTCTGACTTTGTGCTGCTTTAATGTCTAACAACTGTTCTCAACATTAAGTTGAGATATTATTTGCAGATTTTTTCACAACTTTGAAACTCAAATTGTAGTTGGAAACTATCAGGCACTGACAGACTCAGAAATCATAACTTTAAGATACAGTAAGTGACAAAAGTAATAGATAAGGGTCCCAAGAGCAATTGATGAAAAGATAACAATGCATTAACTTGGCTGGACTTGATAGCAAGGGGGTAGAATTCACTTTTGAAACTGGTTTGTAAAGAAAGATGTCTAAAACAACATGTCAAGACGTCCCTTAGTGACATAAGACTCGATTAGGATTCTTAAAGATATTTCATACAACTACAGGCTGATTGTAATCTACACATATGCTATAACATAAGTGTTATTGACATTGACACCCTCTCAATGTAGCAATAAAGACTCTCCAGCCTGGAAAAGTTCGGAAATAACCACTTAGTTTACATTACACCCCCTGCCGTCTCTTTTTGTTGTTAAAATTGTGGAACACCAAGTTTGACCACTATAATAACAAATTTACCCATGTTATTTGAATGGCTCAAACCCTTGACCTAAAATTATAAAATGAAGTGACTAACCGCTTTGCCAAATACATTAGCATTAGGGGTCCTAAATTCAAAGGATCTAGAACCGAAATTGGAACCGACCGGTTCCTTAGATTTGGAATCGAGAAGCCATGAATTAGAACTCGAACCTAAAACATAGGTTATGGTTCTAGTCCGAGTATCCGGGTTTATTTTAATTATCCTCTACTTTTCAAAAAATGACAAATAAACCCTTTAAAAATTACAATACATTCTTAATGGTTTACAAAAATTATAATTCAGTCTCGATTCCTACTCCGGTATCTAGATCTTGGTTCCGGTTTTAGTTTCCCGATTCTGCAAGGGTGGAATTGGAACTCGAACCGAAACTAGCTTGTTCTTGATCTCTAGAACTGGAACCTACCCTGTGAGGGCGAGCCCTATAAGGAACCGAATCGGAACCAAAACCCCGTGATCCGCTTCGGTTTCGTCCGGTTCTTTTGCACACCCCTAATTAGCATAAGTTTATTGCAAGGACATTTAAAAAAAAAAAAAACCTAATAAGATATGAAAAATATTAAAATATACTATATTTAACATATTTAAAATTTGTGTTACAATGTAGTTAATATTTATGTTAAAGTATATCAAACACTGTGTTAAAGTTTATTGGATATTTACGTTAAAGTATATTAAAAATTTATGTTAAATTACATTTAAAATTTTGTAAAAATATATTAAATTTCACCCCTGTAAAAGTTATATTTAAAAATATATGTGCGCACACAGAATAGCTGTTTTTCACAGCTAATCCTCAATCCCTACTTCTATCATCGGTCAACGCTGGCATTTCCTTTACTGGATAAGATCCAAAAGAAACTACCAAGAAGTTGCACTTGCACATCTGAGTAGGGACTAGGGATGAGATGGCCAAAAGAATATTTATATATTCCTCTGTTGGGAAGCAAGCTAGTGTGACAGTGTCCATAGTCATGGATGATAAGAACACTATTAGCCCATTTAAAAAATTGATGAAAATGACCTGCAAATAGTTATGTCTCATCTTCTTACAGTCAGCAATGACCTGATTCTAGACTCGTACAGGACCAGTACGTACTACTTTAACTAATAGCTACCCGAATCCTGTAAATTGAATCCAGCTGCAATATTCAACCACACATGTTTTCACAGTTAAATATCTATTTTCTTCTTTTCTGGGATGATACAAATTAGTCAGTTTCAATGAAACAGGTCCACCAAAATGAATTAAAAAAAACATGCCAATTGTTGTTTCTGGTGGGAAATGTGTTTTAAGTCAAAAAAGAAGTGAAACCTTTCCTATGTGATTAAAATTTGAATTCCACACGACATGTCTTCTAAGATATCAACACCATTGCCTTGCTGTCTTGTATTTTAGCCGCCTACTTCTGTAACTTGGGTCAGTGTTTTTTCTAATATTTCGGTCCTTTCTTCTGCTTTAAAAAAACCACTAAATTAAAAACACTAGGAAAAATCTGTTGATTTTACTTTTTCCCCTTTTTCTGTTTATAGTTGAGTGCTGTGTTTCATCTCTTGCCCTTTAGCCTTTAGGAGCTCAAAAGGTCAATTCCCCATTGGCCAATCTCAACTCCTTCCTCCTTAGAGGTGCATTAAAACCATCTAGGGAAACTAAAGCGCTCTGCTCTTCTTCCTTTTCAAAGTAATACCTAACCTATTGGATTATGACGAATTGAAATACTTCTGTTGAGTTTTCTAAGAGCCAAAAGTAGAAATGCGTAAACCAAAACCAATTGGAAATTAATGCTTGTAACACAAGGAGTAGAAATACATGAAAGCATATAATAGTAGGGGCCATAATCCATAATAAAAGAAAGAGCAGCCTTACAACCAAATGGAAGATGACAGCAAATAACCACTGTCTAATTTCCATGTTCTGTTCACATTTATGCACTTCAAATTGCCTTCTCGTGACCATATTTTTATCATCTCTTTCTCGGTTTCTCCATTCTTTAATTCCCAACAAAACAAGCAAGCAAATCAAAGCTTTTCTTCATGCTTTCCACCCAACAAAACCGGCCCTACTCCTTCCGTACTAGGGCCCGGACTTCAGGACATTAACCTGTACCTTTACACGTACCCTATAATCCAGTCTCCATTCCTTTTATAAATTACCCCAATTCCCTTCTCCATTTGCCCCCATTAACATTCATTCACTCACTCTTCAGCTTTTTTCCTTCAGTTACTTTTCCTTCTACTTCTAATTTTCTTTCTCTATTTCTCTTTGCACAACATATGAGAGAAGGAAGAGGGTGTTCATCAAGGAAGAATTGTTGCAGGTTTGTTGTGTATGATGGAGAGTCCGAATTTTTCACCATCCCACGGAGGAGACCCCTCTCGCCCCTCTCTAGGATTCCCTCTTGGCACTGCCCTCCTTTTGATTATCATATTCAGCTTAAGCGGCATCTTCTCCTGCTGCTACCACTGGGACAAACTTAGATCCCTCCGTCGATCTTTCTCCGACGACATGAATCCTCACCCTGACATTGAAGGCTCACCCTCCAAATCTAAACCTGCAGACATGGTAATTTTCCGCTCTCGTTTAAGGGTCCTTTTTTTTTTTTTAAACATAATCTCTTGTGAAAAGTTAAACTAATGACCTAACACTAAATTGTTTTGTGTTTCTAGAATGTGAAGAAAAACCAGAGCCAGAGTTTGCCAGTACTAATGCCAGGAGATCAGGTCCCAAAGTTTATAGCTTTACCATGTCCCTGTCAGCCTCCTCGAGCAGAAAATATTGTTGTCAAAGTGCAGAAGCCGCCGAAGTTGCCACGTTTTCCAGTGCCTTTGTATTAGCATTTGTAAGATTGATCATTTGTTGTATATACAATTTCATTTAGTTATAAATCTAGTTTTACCATCATTTTTACCTTTCCCCAGTATACAAGAATCACAAGTCATTTTGTAAAATATTACAATTTGTTTTCATCATCTAAGTTTATCAGTATAAACATGTAATGTCTCAGGGACAACTGAGAAACAGCAAATTTGAACCTGGGAATGGATAAAAAAAAAAAAAAAAACTCTTTGATAACAATATGCAGAAACCTTCTGTAACTCGGTAGTAAAATTTGGGAGGCAGCTGCATCAATAAAATATAAAATATTTTCTGTGTGTTTTGTTAAAGAAAGTTGGCCTCCGTAAATTTTGCAGCCAGGGGTCATATTAAATTACACCAATAACCAATTAATTTTTTGAAGAGAAATGTTAATATGACTTCGGTTAACCAAAGGGTCGATCTCAAATCGCTGTCAAACTAATTAATCTGAATATTGTTTATGGAATGACCATTGGCCAATTAATGAACAAATCTTAAGATAAGGCAGTGGTAATTCAAATTAGGTAAGTGTCCTAACAAGACAGCCCTACTCCTTAATTTTTAATGTTTTACACTGTTATTTGGCTTACAAGTCAAGCGAAATTTTGGCAAGCTAATGATGGTTGATTATTAGTGCATTAAAACTTTAATGGGTTTTTGAGTGACTACTTTTCTTGAACCAGAAAACTATTGGCGTAAATTAATTAATCTCATTCAAGGAGCAAATAAAAAAGAAAAGGTTTGTTTACACATAACCCAGTTAACGTCGAGGTCTGCCATATCCTAATTGAGAGTAGCAAATCTTTAAGGAATTCCCTAAAGATTTGCTACTCTCTTTGCATCATTGGTAGTTATTGAGACACACACCCAGTACATATTTGCTTTAAAGGAAGATGAAGAAAGAAGAAGGAAAAGAAAGAGTAGAAATGAAAAGTATCTTTGCATCATCACTAATGTTCTTTTTTTTATTTTTTTCTTCTTTTCTTTTTTTCTTCGAAATATTTTAATTAATTTATGTACGTTTTAACTAATCTTTCAAGGTTTTGAAATTATTAATTGAGTAAAAGTTAACTTAGAAACTTAAGAAAATTTAAGAAACTTAGTTGAACTTAAATAAACGTGTACCAATAAATTGAGTTGTAATTGCCTCAAAACTAGAGAGTTTTTTTTTTTTTGTAATTTTTTTTTGATAACCCATATCAGAATTCTTTGTTTATTATGTTTTGATGTTTGAATAGGATTTAAAACTTCATGGCTCCATTCGGTTCACAATTTTATATTTTTGGGAAAAGTTTTTTGAAAAAAGTTAAAAAAAAATTGAATTGATTAGGTATTACCATGTAGGATTTACAAATTATAAAATATCTCATATGTTTGTTTATTTACAAAACACCTTCTAAAGAAAACATTAAAAGTTAACAAAAACACCCTCAACCCACCCTCAAATACGGGCAGCTGGCCACCACTACCGGAGGGTGGTCGGATTTGCCGTATCGGCGCATGACCGATTGGACCTTGTTGGTCGTGCGCCGATATGACCTTTTTTAGCCAGATCCACGATGGATTTGACCAGCAAAGGCCAAATCTACGACTCGATCTGGCCATTGACTGCCAGATCTGGCCGTCGTTATCGACTGGTTACGGCCAAAGATCTAGCCTTTTCCGATTAGATCCACAGTGGATCCGCCAGGAAAAAGGCTAGATCACACTACGCAGTATTAGGTTGTGCGCCATCTTACCAGATTCCTACCATTTTCCGGCGGTGGTAGCCAGAATCTAGTAAATGTGGATTGCTGGAGTGTTTTTGCAATTTTAAAAAAAATATTTAAGGGTATTTAATTAAATTAACAAATTTAGAAGGTTTAAAAAAAGTTGAATAATATTGAGAGTAGTATTCTCAAAAACCAAAGTTTTTAGGTATTTTACTGTTTAATTTTTTTGGGAAAACTAAAAATAGTATTCCCAAAATGCAACCAAACAAAGCCCATATTTTATAGTTTATGCAAAGGATTATAACACTTTGATGGTAAACTTCACGAATTGTTAAATCCTTTAAAGATTAGATAAAATTAGATAACCGTGGATCTAAATTTTTATAATGTGAGAAAAATAATTTAATAAATATTTTTTTGATTTGAGTAGTTTATTTGGGTTGAGTCGATTGATGATTATATGAAATCTAACAAAGAGAATTTAATAAAGAAGAAAGAGTCGGGTAGAACACGTTTAAATTCAAATGCAAACGAAAATCATGCGAAAAAAAGTAAATAGAAATAGAATTTTTCAAGATACGATGAATGCCTTTTTGACGTCACAGAAAAGTGGAAGGAAAACATAAAGCCCCCACAATGAGAAAACTTCATAAATAATAATAATAATAAATAAATACATCATCTCTTTTCATGACCTAATTTCACTGTTCAACCCACTAACCCAACACCTTCCCCAGTACCACCACTTTGTACTCATCCGTGATTATGATTTGATTTGATTTTTATTGTTTTTTAGTTTATTGTTTTTCCAATTTGATTTGATTTGATTTGATTGACCATCCGTCCTTTATGTCTCTGTCTTCTCCTCTGTAATACTCTCCCCACGCTCCATAGTCCCCACGCTCCATCTTCAATATCCAGCTTTGGGATCTTTAGGGTGCCCATATTAAATAAAAAACAGAAAAATATTTAAAACGAACATATCCCACATTTCAATGAAGCAAAAATAAAAATGATAAATCAAATACCTAAATGATCACCCGTTAAAATTTTGTAATGAAACTTTGAAGTAGATGAGTTTAGGGATGGAAGTTGGAAGATGGTAATTCCTGTGTTATAATTTTGTGTATCCAACAAACATTATGCATTTTCCTAATGAAGCTGGTAGAAAGGTAATGGAGATAAAATGATTAAGGGTGCGTTTGGTTTAGTATTTTGAATAGGATTTTAGAGATAGTATTGAGTTATTGGATAGGGGAGTATTACGAGGTAAATTTTAAAAATTTAAAATGAAAAAAACCCAACACCCCGCTAACCACCGCAGTATGTCGACATATGAACCACCACCGAATCAGTAGGAATTCAGCGCAGCGAGCGGTCGGATCTGCGTGCAACTAAAAGGCCATCGACAAGGCCAAAAGGCCAACGAGGGCCATCTTTGGCCGTCGGCGACGCCAAAGATGTGGCCGTCGCTTTCGGTCCAACGAAGGCCATTTCTTTGGCCGTCGTTACGCGGCCAGATCCGTGGTGGATACCGGCCGGAAAAGGCCATGGTGAACTTAAGCCATTTATGGATGGTTAAGGTTGCTCGTATCTGTATTAAGGCTATCACCAAGACGGTGGTTGTCGGAATCGACAAGTTCAGGGTTGATGGGGGTGTTTTTCTTTTTGTTAATTTTTAAACTTTTTTTGTGGGGGTATTTAGTGAAATTAATAACTTTATGGGGTTTAAATGTAATTAAAAAAATAGGGTAATATTTCTGGAATAATGTGCCAAACATTATTTGGAGAATAGGATCCAGAATAGGGATAAAAATAGTAAGCCAAACATGCAGTAAAATTTCTTGGAGTATCTCTAATGATGCTCTTTTATTTTAAAGAGTACCTTTAATATAAATAAAAAATATTTTTATTAATTTCTAAATATAAAAAACAAAAATTTTTATTCAAATTTAATGGACCATCTAGACATAAAGAGCCAATGCGTAGAAAGAGATTTAATAAGAGAGAAAATTAATAAATAAAATATATAAAAACTTATAATTTATTAATTAAAATTAAGATAGAGAGTGGATTTAACTCTTTTGATGTAGAGTCAAACTCATTTTTTTAATTTATATTTAAAGAATAAAAATCTGTTGGACTCTTGTTTTTATGGAATAAACTCTTTTTAATAAAGAGTTTGGGTCATAAAAACATTTACACGCCTAAAACTAGAAGCAAGGACATAAGCTAAGATTTGTAACAAGTGGGTTCAAAACATTTAAGTTAGTAAAAAATTTTAATGAATAGGGTTCAAAACATTTAAATTAATAAATTTATAATAAATTTTTGTAAAGGTCAATAAAAATTTAAATAGGGTCAAAAGTTGTTTATAAAATACAAAGTCTTTTTTTATTTTTTTCAAAGTTTGAGTGGGTTTAATTGAACCATATATTATAATGTGGTTACATCCCTTCCCAAAGATGTATTTTTGTGTAGATAATTTGGTAATAGTTTTAATATTTAATTGCCAACATTCAGAATATTTATGTTAAATTTTCAAGTTTAAGATTATTGTGAGAAATGGTTTTTATAATAATAATAATAATAATAGATGGGATTTTTGAACATAATAAAATCACATGAAAACTCCATCAAAATTATGGAAATATTTTATTCAAACTTTATTCTAAACATAATTATGATCTCACACGCCCAACCTGCCAAACTTGTAATTTGTCATTGTATACAACCACCGTCATGCCGGGGCCGGCTTAAAAGCAAAAGTGGCCCCATCCTGTTTGAATATTAAAAAAATGAAGTGTAAATTAAATTAAACTTAAGATGTTAAAACGTACGGATGATAAGTGGTGTAATAAAATGGGACCCTTTTCATGACATGGGGTCAAACACATTTGCTAGTGCTTTCTTATTGCTCTTATCTCAACAGTGTTCATGATGTGACATTTTATTTTTTCTATCTCTTCACCAAATAAAGTGGATTGTTTTGTTGGATCTTATTCTTACCGTCTAACATCTTCCAACACAATTCCATTGAAATTGCCAAATCTTTCTCGAATCAAAATCCATTCTTGAAATTGTATTATTTTAAATTATTAATGATTTGACGCCCAAGCCTTGATGTGGTTAAGAAGATGCTCTACACGGATTTTAAAAGCCAAATAATACAAAATATGATACCATTTATAAGTGATTGGATCAAAATAGTGGATAAGTCTATCAGATTTGTTAAATGTATTCAAGGGATTCTTTTGAATTTGATTTACCTTAATTCTTAATAAAGGATGATCATTGAACCTCATATTTGTACACTTTAAAATATTTAGATATAACTTTAACTCTTGAATACACTAATCTAATAGTTCAAATTTTATGTTAAAACTTGTGTAAAAAAGATGGGGTTATTAAATTTCAACCCTATATATGCATTATTTTTAATTTGCATTTAATATTATAAAGACATTGATTATGATTATATTGAAAAAAGAAATAACATGAAGAAGATTGAAGTGGATTCAGTGACGTTGATGTAGTGAGCTATATAAGCCACAACAAAACAATCAATTAATGTTTAATCCTTGTTTCTATGTGATTAGTTACATTAGTAGTTATAGTGGAAATCCTGTCACATAAGTTAGGTTTTTGTCTATATTTTTATAATATCTCAACCTCTTTTTTAATGGTACACGGTGGATTAGATAACCTAAGATTTTCATTTATTAAATATAGTTTAGTTTATTAGATTCTCTAAAGTAATGTAAGATTATTGATTCGATATTATATAAGTTGTTGAGCCAATCGCAAAGTTAGGTACATAAGTTTCATAATTTTAATCGAATTTTATTTAGGGTTTAACTGTTTAAGTGACCTAAATATTTAGCAAGTTTAAGTAATATTTTAATATTCCAAACAAAGAATTAGAAAGGGAGAAAATGAAATGAATGTAGACTTGTTATATAGTTTCAAATACATATATCATTATTTTTCAGATAGGGTTTAAAGCTCTTGTTAATTGTTGTCACTGGAAATTTAAATGTTAGTACATTTTTTTTCTTTCTTTTTATATGATATGATAATGGAATGATTTATTAAATTTGGATGATGTGATGCGAATCATCTGAAATTGAAAATTTAAAGCATATTTTGAGAGTTGGTGCTAAATCCACTTTCCCTCTCAAAAACGAAATTTGCAAAAATGTCCAAGAGAAATTCCATTATCAACACACTTGACCTCCCAGTAGATCCGTCAAGCTTTTCAACCATTAATATCACAAGAACAGAACACTGTTATCTACATATCGGGTATAATTCACCCTTAAAAATCGATTTTACGAAAGAGATACCTAAATGGTTATAACCTTGGTTACAATGATTCGTTTACCTAGTTAGCTAGGTGACTTTGTTGAAGCCACACACGGTGGGGGTTACAACTTAACAATCTTTCCTATGTTGCCTTCTCCGTAATGAGGGCCCTTTCCACTTGTTTCTTACGCTAATACCCAATTATTAGATACACACCTAAGGTTACCCTTAAAAATCGATAAGGGAAAAGTGTCTAATTACTTGTAAGTCTTGAAACTCAAGCGTCAATGGAGCTTATTGAAGAAAATGTTTAATGCTTTATTCCATGTAATAAAATTAAAAGTTGGATTACTTTGGTGATTCTGGAGACCCGGTTTTTTGTGTTTACTAGGGTTTATTTTTTTACATGAATTGCAGGGTTTGAACCTAACATGCTAAGAAGTATGTTATTTTTGAATGGTCTTTGGAATTTGGTCTTATTAGCCCTTATAATTTGTTATATATGCCTTCACTCAAACCACACACTTAACTTGATCAGAGGGTGTAAAGAAGTATGCTAATCCTGTTGTCTGTCATTTTTTTCCCCTTTTTTATGATGATTTTAAAGTGTAGCTACAGTGGTACTTTATTTGTACTAAAGTTAATTTTATGGTAATGTTGGTGTGTCCATAAACAAAGCCGACTACATATTATAGAGTTCCATACCATTTGCATTTATCACTTTGAAACTTTGTCATGGGAAATATTTTATTTGGTTAGATGATAATTTTGCTAACTTCATATGCAGCAGGACATTCTATCCGTAATGTTCATTTTACATGGTATCCAGTATCCATTGTCATTTGACAGATTCCCGGGAAGTCTGCAAAAGATTGCTTTGATCCTCTCTGACCATATAAACTCAATATCCATTGAACATTTTTACTCTCTGTGAGTAAACTCCTTAAAACCTATTCAGCTGAAGATTAAAATGTCACGTTGCAATAAACAAGAGTGTCATCTAGCATAGAAAGCAGTCAGACATTTCTCTTGCTATAAAATTATCATGAAAACCAAGATTACGAAGCAGACTTTTTCTCAGTCCTCGACCTTAACACTAATTTATCAACTGGCTTATGAGTAGAATGAATGGTTTACTTTTCAGCTCATGAATTTATTCAGGAATACTGTTCTGAAGTATTTTCTTTACATTGGGATTTAAACATGAGGTTTGACACCAGTTAATTGTTTGTAGTACCATATGAGAATCTTGTTTCTATTCTAAATTAGATTTTCTGTAGAAGCCCTTATAGTTCAACCTGAGATTTACTCTACTCTTATTGAATGATATTTACATTTAGAAACTCCAAAACCCTTAGGTGCGGTGTTGCTTAGGCCAAATGTTATGATTATTTTAGAATTAAGGATAATTATTTTAAGCCTTTCATATCTTTTATTATCTTATTAGAATAAAATTAGGATTATCTTACCCTCCTTTTATAATTATGATAGAATATTTTGTTAGATTTGAATTAGGACAATTAGAGTCATTTATGGAGTCATTTGAAGTTAAGTGTAAAGTTATATAATAGCCTAAATCTAGATTGAGGTTATCCAATGAAGAATTTATCAATTAATTTCTCTCTCTTGTTCTTGGGAGGGGGTCTATTTTCCTCGTATAAACATATCCTATTCCAAACTCTATCATCAAAATACAAGGGGGTTGTTGTTATAATTCCCCATTTTAAAAAGAAAATAGACGTATTGGCGTCACACCTAAAATATGAACTTAGTATGCATTTGTCCACGCTTTTATCGAATATGTGGAGAACAGACCCAAAAAACATCTTCAAGACCTTGTTTGAATAGACTTAGTAAACCAAAATGACATAAAGATTAAAAGTTAAAACCATCAAGCAGATAAACAACCGCGACACGATGCACAAACGATTTTACGTGATTCATCGAGAATGACTATGTTTATGGAAGACGTAATTTCAGTAAATAAAAAGAACCTACAAAAATACAATGGTTTTAGTTTCTCACCTTGTAAATATCAATCACTCAACCTCTCTCTTATGTCTTAAGGTTCTTGCAATCCTGAAAGAATATTCAATATTTTGTATGTTCTCACTTCTTAATACTCACCGGGGCTAAAACTTAGCTGTTAGCTTTTTTTTTAAATGATCGAGGTGTCCGATCCATTTATATATACCTTCAACTAATCATCCGGAACCCTGAAACTATCAGGTTGATAAAAGCTTTAGCAACTATCCCTATTAGCACTTAAAAAGAGACTTGAACTCAGGATCTCTTTAGTAATACATCCAAAAGTCTCAATTAAATCATTTAGCCACCCAGGGGTAATTGTTAGCTTTTTAACTTGGTCACTCACTTTTCATACATACTTCATCTCAAGTGAGCTTTATATATTAATTATAAGATTACAATAATATCTTTAAATAAAATACACAAAATTAACAACGTTGTCCATAATGAAATAATGTTTCTATGACAAGTTGTTCATTGATCATCCAAGACTTTCCAACACCATCTTTCTTTTTGCTAACAATCTTTCAAGTCAAAATTCCTTTTTTAATTTTATTGAATGCATTTTCAATAGTGACAATTTTATCTCAAAATTGGGGTTAAAACTATATCTACCATTACAAAAAGCCTTAAAGTGAAATTTTTTGTTCGCAGTTTAAATATTTTTTATTCATCTTATTTAAGTTAAAGACATAAACGAAAATGGAATTTTATAAATAAATAAAAATTTAAAAAAGAACAAAGAAATATTTAAAATCGGGATCACTTACTTGGAACAAAAACTAATATTTTCGGGTGACTCCAAAGTTAATCGAGAAGAAAACAAAAATGAATGGTCTTATTTAAACCCTTACTTATCTCATTCTATGTTCTAATAATAGTTTTTTTTTTTAAAATTAATATATTTTTTAAACCTGTTATACCAAAAAAAAATATATATATATATATCTCTTTGTTTTTAAAACCCTAAATCCTTTTATATGTTTGGAATTGTGTTTTTAAGATTAAAAGAATCAAAGTGATGGAAAATGATTTCAATCAATGGAAGATAATAATCATGAAAAAAGTAAGTTTTGGATTTTTTTTCTAGATTTTTTTTGATATTTTCCCATCTCTATTTTCTTGAAAGAAAAATCGTGAAAAAGCTTGATACTGATAACAAGGTTTTGAAGATGAAATATATTGTTGAATGGATGTATTTAGATTCAAATTCGGTAAAAAATGGTAGCTTAAACATAATTCAAGAAAAAAAATATAAATAGTGGAGTTAAAAAAGATATTTAGGAAGAAAATATAATATATTTGTAAATTATTATATTTCAAATTTATACCTTACTTTTTTTCTTCTTCAAATTCAAATTCATTCCATCGTGTGATTAATTTTGTCATAGCATTAGTAATATATTTTCATGAAATAGAGAATTATTTGAAAAAAAAATGTTCCAATGAATTTAGAAAATTTAGATTTAAGATTAAAGTTTAAAAATTAAAACAAAAATATAAAATAGAAAATGAATATATTAAAAATTATGAAGTGATTATTTAAGGTTAAACTTGTCAAAATAAAAATACATATAAAAAATAAGGGATGATAATCAATTTGACGGGGCTGGTTGAAGCCCATTACTTAAGCGCAATAAGAATTGGGCCTCAAACCTCCTTCCCAAGGTTACTTTACCTTCTTCTTCATCTCCTTTCAAATTTTGAATACTAAAACCCTAACTCCATTTTCCCTCTCAAAACCCACCACCAACCATTTTCAAAAATGACCAAGTCAACCTCCATTGTCAACACCCCTCTCCGTAGATCTGCCAGGTTTCTTCACCTTCATAAAACCCCACCACCACAACCGCAAGATCCGAACACCCAGAACCCCAAATTCACAAACAATCGTCGACGCTCGGCCAGATTGGATTCTACACCAAAAACCCAGACCCGCAAAATGAAAGCTTCAAAAGAACCGTGTCGACCGAGTTGTGGTTCCAGAGAACCTCCAAGATTGAACGATGGGGTTGTCTCTTCACAGAGTCTTAGGCGGTCTCCAAGATTTTGTAGTAACCCAATTGCTGAACAAGTTGTCAAGAAGAGTGGAAATGAAAAGTCGAAGAAGAGGTCCAGTGCAAGCCAAATTTAAGAAACGTAAGAGAAAAAGTGAAGTGGGTGTGAAATTGTGTGAGGAAATTGAGGTGCCTAGGATCAGTATTGTAATGGGTTTGAAGGCGTTTAGAGCTGAAGGAATGAAGATGAAGGACAGAGAAATTGGAGAAGAGAATGAAGAGATTAATGTTAAGAGAGAAAGGAAGTGTGGCGAGGAAGGTAAAAAGAGTGGTAAAATAAGAATTGAAGAGGGTGGTCAAAAGAACAAGAGGTGGCATTGCAGAGAGCATATTTCGCTACGAAGCCCACTCCTCATTTCTGGAAGAAGGTTTCTAAGCTGGTATTGTGCTTTAACGTCATTCCCTGTTGGTTTATGAATATGTTTCTATTGAATTATTATTAGTAAAAGTGAATAAATGTGTGCTTCTTCAGCTATATTGAACAAAATGTTTCATGAGCTTTTTATGTCATAAAAGTTAGTTTATTGGTTGACTGTGGAGAATTTAAGTCATTGGTATTATTGATGGGCTTTTTACATTTAAGAGTTTAGATTTTTATCTGCACAAGAGTGAAATTGCGGGATTGAAACTAACATGCCTAGAGTGGGTTATTTGAATGGTCTTTGCAATTTGGTCTTATGTGCTTTTCTATTTGATATATCTGCTTTTAGTTAAAGCAGACTCAACCTGATGAGTGGGTGTAAAGAAGTTTGGTACTCTTGTTTCATGAGTACCATATCACTAATTGGTTACAAGTTACCGATGTTTGTTGCTTTTTTCCTTATTTTGTTTGGATATTAGCATCCAGTTAACTCTAGTTTTGTGAATGCACCTCTTCAAGTTCTTATAACAAGGTTAATCAAAGTGGAAACATGATTTTTAATTAGTTTATAAAGTTGCTATTTGGCATTCTTTAATTTTTTTTCTAGCTTTAACAATTTTTTTTTTTTTTTTTGTGTCTCTCTTCAAGATTAACCCAGTTTTTTAGCAAATGAGACACACCTGGTAATGTCAATGGACTTTAAGTAAGAAACTCACTTATTAAATGAAGTTATTAGATTTGAAGCTGTCCTGCACATCAGGTTATAATTCCTTAAAAAAATTTAAAGGCCAAAAAGCTAAATCTGTGGGATACTAGGTGAAAAAGTTAATTCGTTCAAGCATCCAACTTTGTGGTAAAGTTGTCTAATATACATTGGAAGCCTCATTCTTCTAGCGCTGGGATAAGGAAAAAGCTATGTTAAAATGTAGCTACATTGGTACCTTTTCATACCAAGATATATTTATGATAAATGCTGTAGTTGCCTAAAGCAAAAGAGACTATTATGGAGTTGAATTTTTTTCAAGTTTCATACCATTTGGATTTATCTTATATCACTTTGAATTGTCTCATAGGAAACTTCTTATTTGGTTAGATGCATTTTGTAACTTTACATGCGGAAGCAGATTCTTTACGTAATGTGTTTGTTTGTTTTTTTTTTTTTTTTTTTTTTTTTTCTTTTAGACGTAGTATCAACTGTGAACTTATATAGTCATTTGAAATCAATTGCAGGTTGCCTGGAAAGTCATCACAAGAGTGCTTTGACAAAGTTCACTCAGAACATCTAACCCCAACTCAGCCTCGGCCTCAGTCTAGAGCAAATAAAATAAACTCATCACCCATTGAACAATTTTCGCTCTCTGCGAGTAAACTGCTTAAACCTATTCAACCGAAGATTAAAAGGTCAAGTTGCAATAAACAAAAGAGTCATCTTACTCAGAAAATAGTCAGAAATTTGTTACAAAAGAATTGTCATATAGACAAAGATTATGAAGCAGATCTATTCTCAGTCCTTGAGCCCAACACTAGTTCATCTGTTAAAGTTAGTGGGCAGAATGGTTTACTTTCCACCCCAAAGCTTTTACAGAAAAACCAGGAATTTCTTCAGAAATACCAAGAGAGATCTTCTGGAAACAGAAGAAGCCCCTTTCAAGATTTAGTAGTTCATGTGGGACAGCTCTGGTTAGTCCCCCGGTATTGAAGCAGGTCAAAAACATTGCATTACACGAGAAGTATATTGACCAATTACACAACCGGGAAGCTAAGAGAAAGGCTGCGTCTGCAAGGGCAGACCGAATCGTTACTGGGAAAGAGAATAAAAGGGGGATCCCTGGTCTGGAATTTGATGTTGTCCGAGCAGCAAAAATTGCCATGGTTACTGATGCACAAAATGCCATTAATCAACTCCAACATCTCCAGGCAAACACCATGAGAGAATCTTTTGATTTTGATTGTGATGGTGTTAGCTGTGATGATGATGAAGGTGAATCTGAACTCTAACGATCTATTTTTTGCTTCCATTTAACTGTATCATTTAACATGCTTTATTTTATATGCTAAATCATAGCTTGCTTAGCATTAACCCATTATTAGAAGTCCTATATGTTGTAAATTTCTTTTTTCAATTGAAATTGTGAATCCTGCAAGTTTTGTTTATGTTCTTTGCTAATTTACAATTAATAGTATTTACATCCATTTGCAATGTCTAATATATCGGGATTTGGATTGATTTGTGATGACTATTGTACGTTTGACTGAAATTCAGCTACCTATATTTGAGATGTGAATAACCATTACAGGACTGTTGTTTTGTTATAAAATTAAATGCCATGCAGTAAGAATAGTGTTTGAAGTTGTGGTAGCAGGTAACATTAGCACACATTTCAGCTTTTGGACTTGCGTTCTTGTTCAAGATAGTATTATTCTTATTACCATGTAATAATTTTCAACAATATAGGCAAGAACAAGATGTTCCTGTCACCATCCTGGAGAATCTTGATAAATTCATATTTTGAATCTTCGCATTATAAATTTGCATGGTTAAAGAATCATTGTGGAAGTTCTAGAAGTCTTAAATTCCTCATTCTCGTTGAGCCTCTTAAAGACATACTTTTAGCTATATGAGAGAATAAAACAATTTTCTTTGACATAATTGATTATGGCTTTAAGTCATGGAATATTGAAAATTATATGCTTAACATCATAGTTTTTCAGAAAAATTTGTAAACTAAATGATTGTTTATTCCTTTTGTTGCGTGTAAGATCACCTTGTTTGGTTTAATTCAAATTAAAAAAAAAAAAATACTACAAATTGAAATTATTCAGAAACCTGATCCAAACAATAAGTTAAGTTGATAATCATAATCTGTTTAATCAATGCTGTTGATCTCTGAGTAAACTTTTCAGATTGCATATATAAATTTTGGAGAGCAACGAATCCCAGTTGCTTTCTTTCCTTTCTTGGTGGTGCTGAAAGTAGATATTCTTTATATTTCTCAAAACTGTACAGAAAGCCCGAGTTATTATAGGCAACTCAGTGAAGAGCTGATACATTATTTGTTAACCTGAAACCATCTCTTAGTTCTCTTCGAGAAGAAGCCAGAATTTCTGGTTGATAATCTGCAGCATCCCGACTGCTCTCTGTAGCAAATACAAGAATAAATTTTTTGTTCATCTAAGATTTTTTTCCCTATTAACAGTTGAATTCAAATAAATGATAGTACCTTTTCTTAAAAGGCGGTAATGCGTATGAGAAATAGCAGTAAGTGCCACTATTGATACTGCAAGAATGCAACTTATGCCTTACCTTTCTCCTATTGGGGAAAACAGTTTCTGAGTATTGAGTTTCAGTCATTGTTTAGCTTACTTTGTATACATCAAGCCACTAAACATTTCAATGGCTGCCATCAGCGATGACCAAATTCTAGGGGCACATCTTTCAGATATGACAGCTTCATTTGTCTCTATTTCTTCTGTTGATTGGCTTTCTAAATGAGTAGAAGCCTTCTTGTCATTCTGTTCTAAAGAGACAACAAAATCTTATGCTAAGATTCAACCATTTCGGCAAATTCATTTTTGTTGTTTAATAAAATTACATTGAATCTGCATTAGAACTCTCTCTACCTCAATTTATTTTGCACGGGTCATATCACTAATATAAACAGTTTCAACATGACATTTTGGTAGGCTTAAAGCTGAATAAAAATACTGCTTGAAAGTGCAATTTCTCTTTGTCAGTAATATTGCTGATAAAAAAATTCGTATAAATTCCTTCATGATATGAAATTCACCCAATTTACAAGTACATGCAGCCTTCATGTGGTTTTTTTTTTTTTCCTTCCTTATAATGTCTACAACACTTTATGATATTTAATCTTCAAAAGATGTCAAAACACTGTGGTGCTTTTCCCTCTGCAGATAAACTATCTCTTGTTGCTGTCATGATTTCTGTGTAATTATCAATGATATTTCAGATATTACGTCTAGATTCAGGGGCAACATGTCCCTACGCAAGCCTAAATTTCAATTATTGGTGTAGTTAGATGTGATGTAGCAAAAAGTCACCAATAATTATTTGTTTAAGCTTATAAATACAGCATTGATTAACCCCTAAATTCTGCTGAGATATTCCAGAAACATTCTCATATCATTAAATATATTCATAACCAAATTCCTTTTTATTATTTAATCTTACCTTCTTTGACTACTGGTGGAGGAGGAATAACTGATTTCTTGTATTAAAAGATACCCCATTTGGGAATGGATAATCCTGGAACTGGATCTGATAGGTGAACAATTTTTATTTAAAACACTAAATATTATTAGAAATTCTTGCTTGTACAATTCCTAGAAGAACAAACATAGAGGTAAACATAAGGTTTTTTGGGGATTTTTTAAGGGAAGAGACTTAATTATTTTCCTTCTCTTTCTTCCTCTACAGACATCTTCCTCCATAGCCTGCATTTCTGAACAATGCTTGCTTGATGTCTTCAGAAGTTATTAGTGTCCTCTGCTCAGCCACCTGCATCAGATTAATGACATAAAAATTCATTAAAAGACATAAAGATTGACATAATATCAACCAATTTAAGATTAAAATAACTTACCTCTGAACATGAAGCTTGCATTGAAAAGTCATTGAAACAACTTATAACACACTGTTGAATCTCAAGCCCCAATGCTTCTAATGTGCTCACTGTTGATAGCAGCAATCCGGGCTTGGGTGCACAGCAGATTTCTATCCGGGTATCAATTTCTCTCCTATCCACTTCAAACTGCAAGTCATTTTACAATTAGAGACAATTACTAGTCATTAAACATTCTGTTAATTTTTCAAAGATTTTGATATGAAAAAAAAACCTGTACCTTGGGGGAATTTCTCACTGATGTTTCATTTGGCTTTACATCCTTGAAGTTATTGGGAACTAAGATTTGATTTGTACCAACTTCTGGCTCCTCCTCCTGCAATTTATTGATCCTCTCAAGTAGCTCTTTCATGTAATCAATAGTGTCTCCAAGTATAGATGTCCTGTCCATCTGTAAATTAATATTCACATTTTCTTCCATTAATAATCAAACTCAATTAAACTTGAAATATCAAAGAAAGTTGAAAACTTTAAGCTAGTTATTTCTTATTTACCTTGCTGATCTTGGGGACTATTGATCTGAGCATGGAAAGACGGTCGTTTAAGCGCTTTCTTCTCCTTCTTTCAGCCATGAGATTCTTTGAGGGCTGTCCTTCTTGCCTCTTAGACTTGTTGCCCTTTCTCTCAGCACATGAACCCATGTTGAAAACCTGAAGGTTGTTAAGTTGTTCTATCTCAACACCGCTAGTACTCTTCCTTTCTTCCAAGCTTTTATAATGGTGATCATGATCCGTGTTGAGTAGTAGACCAAACTCATCATTCTCCACCATTGAAGGGTAATGCTGATCTTCTGCAACTGGGAATGCACTAGAGGTTTCATTCTTCATATATGAAGATGATTCAATCTCCGGAATAGTGAATCCATCAACAAAAGAATAGCAGGCTTGAGGATCAACAAAAGGACTACACTCAAAGGTTGGTTGTGGAGGAGATGAAAATCCCAGAAATGAATTAGGATTTGAAGTAGCCAAAGTTGGATTCTCATCAAGAGAATTAAAGCTTCCATCCACTGGAGAAGAACTGATCGTTCATTCCAGGGGGAAAAGCTAGCCCATGTGTCCCTCCTTGGACCTAGTAATTCCTCCAAGAAATCATGTGGACTCAGCTCCATCTCTCTCTCTTTTTCACACCCTCTCTCTTTCTGTATGAAAATGAAAAGAGTCTCAAGTCTCAACTCAAAGGCTTAATAACATGTCGTTGCACCAAATTGTAAGGAATATATAAACACATACAATAACACCCCAATTTCATTACAATTATATATTTTCCATACAAAAACTGAGAATATATACTGTAAATATGATGTTTTATACAATATACAATTGCAAGTAGAGTGAGTTATATTTTACAGAAACATGGTCCAGGTAACTGTACTTGGTATAAAAGCGAAGAGAAAAGAATTATATTATAAAAATAGAGAATGTAAAAACAGATGGAAATGGAATCTGCTTTTGCTCTCTCTTTCTTTCTCTCTCAAGGTGAATTTATGTCGTTTTCACCGAAATTATCAATCAGACAAACTTAAAATATTTAATCTCCATACGCCCAAAGCTTTGACCCACAAATCTGTCTCAACCCAAAAAGGATTATTTATTTTTTATTATATCCTATTTATTTAATTAATATTGCTATTTCATCAACCAAAATATGACACCTGTTGAAGGCCAAATTTAAATACGCTTTTAATTGTTTTTATTTTTTGTATAAAAGAAAACCCTAAAACCGACAAATGAATGAAAACTAATAAATGGTAAATAAAAAGAGAATTCACTATATACAGATAAATAATATGGATATTTTGTAATTTCAGTTGAAGATCAATTATTGATGTTGAGGGTTGAATTGAATTGGCTTTAAGAAACATTCATGTGAGTAGAATAATCTAATTGCATTAATCTTTCAATTCCCCAATGTGATCAGATGTTCTGTAATTCGAATCTATATTAATCATCGATTTTGATACTATGATTTATCGGACCTACATTGATTCGAAAGATAAATTAAGATTGAGTTACTGCTGTTCAGAAACATCATCAATGAATGATTAAAATGTTTTCATACCCTACATGGTGAGACAACAAAGAACCTAGCATATATGTATAATATATATTATACATATATAGAGATGAAATAAATAAAAAAAAAACCGTACTTCTTGGCTTTTAAAAAATATCTGAAAATCATAAACAAAGGAGGACCTGGTGCATGATTTCTGCACAAAGAAACATGAGTTGTTTAGGCTTTGGGGGGAGCTACCTATCCCATTGATATTACCTACAAAATATTATCACCACAAACCACATGCCCAAGAGAGAGCAAATCAATGCATCAAACAAAATAACCTAGAAAACCTAAGTTGTTTGTTCAGCTGTTTACTGACAACGCTAGGTTTGAACAGAGAAGTCTGTGATTGTGAAGATCATCAATTATTTTATTTTTGTGTTACAATCTCATGGGTCAAACTCATTTTTGGGGGCAACGGAAATTTGTCCTCTTCTGTCCTTTCAGATTATTTGGCTTCTGCATGTTCACTGTTGATGATAGATATCTTCTCATCATCAAATGCTTGCATGTGATCACCTTCAGAGAAAAGCTGCAACTCTTACTCTCTATCATGGCTGTGAACGAGTTATATCTATTTATATGAAAAGATAAGACTAGAAAATACCAAAGGGTTTTCCCTTTCGTTTCTTTCATATATATATATATATATATATATATATATATATATAATTGCAAATCAACCAGTTAATGATCTAAATTTAGCAGGATAATCTTCATTTATTAAGACTATGATTGGGAAATAAGACCATTCCTTTTAATGTATAGAGTCCAGTTTGCAGAGCAATAATGGTGCGGAAGAATGGTTTGCAGCTTTTAGAGAGGATGACGACACTGGAGGATCTATTTCAAGGAATAATATTTAATTTTCTTCTCTTTTCTTTCACTAATATCATCTCTGCAAACTGTCTTTGATCATTTCATTTAAATTCGGTCAGATTTTTCATAATTTAGGCATTTTAAATTTCTATTTTAAGGAATATTTCCTGCATTCATAATCCTTTTGTGTTGAAGAAAGATTCTGTAATAATTTCTGAATGTGTAAATTGCATCATCTTTTAGTTAATTTCTTGTTGAATTAAAATATCTAGCTACTTAAAAGGTTGTTATTTTGTTCAATAAAATTTTCTATTTATTCATCCACATAACTCCGAGTTTTAATTTAGAGGGAACTAATTTCTTCTTAGTTTATTAAATAAACAATTCTATATTGGAAAAGGGCAAATTTACCTTCATTCAATTTCCCTTAATCTTTACAAAAGAATTATCTTGTTAATCATTTAAAGTATATTCATTTAAGTTTTTCATAAGTTCTTGAGTTTGATCCCGCCTATCTCCTCTCCCAGGTATTCATAGGGATGACCACTAGGACTAGGGATGAGATCGAGTCGAGTATCTAGGTATTCAAACTTGACTCGGTTGTTATAATATCGAGTTCGAGCATGATGAGTCGAGTTCAAACTTAAACTCAATACCTAAAAATAGAATTCGAGCTCGGTTAATCGAGTTTTAGTCAAGCTTTTCGAGCTTAATTGAGTTTTAGTCAAGTTTTTTGTACAGTGATTGAACTCGACTCGTAGGATTATTCAAGCTACTCGAACTCGAACTTGACTCAACTAATGCTAAGTCGAATTCGAGCCAAAGCCAAGCTGAGCGTGAGTAGCTTGGTTTCATTTTCACCTCTAATTGAGCTCATTGACAGTTCCAAGGCTTTGAGAATTAGTTAAGGTACGCGCAAACTGATCTGAACACTCTGATCATTAAAAAAAAAAAAGTATTTTCATTCAAGTCACTGATCTAATTTACATATAAAGAATCTATGAACTAATTTGTTAGAATTTTATTTCATCAATAAAGAAAACTATTGTAGAATCAAATAGAGAAAAAGTGAAATGAAAGGAAAAGACTAAACACGGTTATCAAGGAAAAAAATGGGACAAAGGCAGCCGACCCAAGACCACGTGAATGTTCCAGCTCAAGTCTCAACTCATTAATAAATATTTAATCTCTCTAATTATATGTTTAATTAGCAACCTGCACATTAAATTTCTATATGCGCCAAATTTGTAACCAAAAAAGTTTTAATTTCTTCTTACGTTCATCTGTCTTTTAGCTAGACTAGGTTATCCATCATGTTACAGGTACGATGGTGATAAATTAGCCATTTTAAACATGCCTAATTCCACTTAATTGAAACTCTAATCAACTAAAAATCTCCTCACAAGTTGAAACAAAACAGTGATGTATCATTGTGCCTAAAAAAAAAAAAAAAAGAAAATCTCAGAGTGATTTTTTTAGTTGATTTCATATAGCTGCCAAGAGAAACTTATAGGTAAGATTCTTTTGTGGATTGTGGTTGTGCCCAACCGATATCGGAAATTATGGTGATCATAATATGTTGTTTTCTTCTAAATGGGGTTGTATTTTATTGTATTATTAAAGCTAAATTGGAGTTTTAATTGTTCAAGAGATGGAGACAAGGACATCTTCAATCAAATCATTTTTCTATAATAAATCTATCTTATCTTGCAAATCCTTGAGCAATGATCTCCACAAAAAAAACAGCCAATGAAGTTGGTATTACTTGGAAGTTAATTATATGCAAACCTAATGTCTAAATCCTTTTTTTTTTTTAATACAGTTTAATTGTAATCAATTAAGAAGATTCATTTACCATATCACATCAGCAGACAATTGCATGTTACATTCTAATTAATTTTGAACTTTAAGCTTTGTTTTTTTTTTCATCTTTTAAGTAGCGAATACCTATCGCTAATTTATATGTGATTGTGATATCATTCTTAATAAATATATTCATTGTTTATAAAAAGTTTCTTTCTTTTTTTATTTATATAAGAAATATCTAATGTATCTTAATATGGAATGGAATCATGATAAATCCAAAGAAATATGTTTATTCCTCAATAAAATATTTTCAGTTTTTTTTTTTTTTTCAATGACCGGAGTGTCTAGGTCGGCTTACACGCATCTCAACTAATTTTCTGGGATCTTGGAATTACTGGCTGGGTAAGAGTTCTAGTGATTACCCTTATTGACAACCGAGAAAGGACTTGAACTTAGGATCTCTTGAGTAATACGCCCAAGAGTCTCTATCAGACATCTTCAATCGTTTTTTGCATCTCAAATAATTTGATATTAATTAATGATTTTAATGTGGAATATGTGATTATGTAATCTAGGAAAAGTTCTCTAAATTAAACAATAACATCATGTCAATTCGACACATTGTTTTTTAATTTCCAGTGTTACTACATAATTAATTAATATGCAAATCTTTGTGTATGTACTAAAGATGTTTGATATGGACTCTTGGGTTTATTATTCAAAAAGTCTTAAGTTAAAATCTCTCCTCGGTTGATAATATAGATAACCATTGGAGCTTTGATCTGACCAGTAGTTTTAGGGTCTTGAGGGAATAATTGAGATATTGTAAGCTGGCCTAAACACTCCCGGTAAAAAAAAAAAAAAGAAGTTGAACTTCTAATATATACTTGGCCTCTTAGTATATTATCCGATTATCTTTTGTAATAATAATGAAAAAAAAAAAAATGTTACTGATGTTATCTCTTCCATTAATCCTCAATTATTTATGGAATACCAAATTTTCCTTGAACTAAAGGCATCTCTAACCCACGCCAAAGCGCCACACCAAAATGTGGTGGTACTGTAGCACCAATAATTATTTTTTTTATTTTTTATTTTTTTTAATTTTGTTAAGTTAATTTGAGTATTAAATTTTACACCAAAAATCACACCAAATTTGATTATTTGTATTTAATTTAATTTGATTATTATTTATAATAATAAATTCATAATAATGATATAATTCAAAAGATGATGAAAAATTAAAAATAAAACTTTATTCAATACAAATATTAAACTACAATAACTCAAAATAAAAATTAATACTAATTTAAAAACACTAAAATTAAAAGAAAATACAACATAAACTAAAATAACAATTTAGTATTCCGGTAAATTAGTTACGGATCCAGTAAGATCATTAAAATATTGAAAAGAACCAGAGTTATTTTAAGATTCTTGACCTTGTTGTTGAGCTTTTTTTTGCAGAATTTTTGATTGCTCATTTTGAAAAAACTCACATAGGCTTGGATCGGATATAGAATTCAAATCCTTAAATAAAATTTTGTTAATATATAAAAATTATAATGTTTATTTGATTAAATAAATGCTTAATTTTATTAAATTAGTATAATTTTTAAAATAATTATTATTTAATAAAAATATCATTCCTAATATTTAATTAATATATACAAAAATAATAAGTGAAATAAATTAATTGTTGATTATTATAATTAAAAAAAATATTCTAATAAATATTTTTTTAATATAATATTTGGTATTAGAAATTAAAGATGAAATAGTATTTTACAACAAAATTTCCACCGGTTTCTGCAATGGGTTGGTGGTGCTCTAACTCACGCAGACAAATCATAACATTAAACCAGGCCGTGAAATATAAGAAGTCGGTAGCATAGGTTGAGTAATTTTCAGTTTTCACCGTAAAAATTGACAAAAGTATAATTAATTGTCTCATTTGTATACTATTGACTAGGCCTGCAATCGAACCGAACATGAACGAACGGGCCCGTTCGAAAATCGTTCGATAAGCATGTTCGATTGTTCGTGTTCGTGTTCGTGTTGAGCGAACACGGATGTGTGTTCGTGTTCGTTCGATTAACAAAAAGCTCGCTTCGTGTTCGCTTCGCAACTCGCTCGTGTTCGTCACTAACTCGTTCGACTAACGCTCATATTCTTGTTCGCTCACTAACTCGCTTCGATAATTTGTAAATACTTGTTCGACTAACTCGTTCGATAATTCGTTCGATAATTTGTAAATACCTGTTCGACTAACTCGTTCGATAATTTGTAAATACCTAAATATTTTAAATGTTTACATATATATTTTGTATCGATACCCATAAATTTATAGTGGAATGAAAGTCTATTGTAATATATGATCAATACATATGTGTGATTAATTTGTTATATATATATATATATATATATATATATATATATATATATATATATATATATATATATATATATATATATATATTTTGTATCAACACCCATAAATTTATAGTGAAATGATGGCCTATTATAATATATGATCAATACATATGTGTGATTAATTTGTTATATATAATGTGTAATTGTGTATATACAAAATTATTATCATACATATATTAATCATAGGTTAAATATGTTATGTAATTATCAAAATTATAGGTTATCATATATTTATTATCATTACATAAATTATCCTAAATATTTTAAATGTTTACATATATATTTTGTATCAACACCCATAAATTTATAGTGGAATGAAAGTCTATTGTAATATATGATCAATACATACGTGTAATTAATTTGTTATACATACATATATATATATATATATATATATATATATATATATATATATATATATATATTGCATCAACACCCATAAATTCATAGTGAAATGATGTCCTATTATAATATATGATCAATACATATGTGTGATTAATTTGTTATATATAATGTGTAATTGTGTATATACAAAATTATTATCATACATATATTAATCATAGGTTAAATATGTTATGAAATTACCAAAATTATAGGTTATCATATATTTATTATCATTACATAAATTATCATAAATATTTTAAATGTTTACATATATATTTTGTATCAACACCCATAAATTTAGAGTAAAATGAAAATCTATTGTAATATATGACCAATACATATGTGTGTGATTAATTATATATATATATATATATATATATATATATATTATCATTACTGTTTACATATTTATTTTGTACCAACACCTATAAATTCATAGTGATATGAGAGTTTATTGTAATATGTGATCAATACAAATGTGTGATTAATTTAGGTTTAATTAAACTATTATATTATTAAATTTGGTATGCTATACATCACTTGATTATACAATATGTTATGTTTATCAATTTACCATACTATATTTATTATTTATTAATTGAAATGTTATCTTATAATATTTAATTATTGATTACATTTAGAAAAATATGAAGCTATTATGTTATTGGATTTACTATATTATTTATCACTTGATTATACAATTTATTATGTTATTAAATTTGTCATGCTATGTATCATAGTAATTTATTACTTTTTAATTAAAATGCTATATACTTATATATTTAATTATTGATGACATTTGGAAAAAAAAAAATCCAAACATATTATATATATAAAAAAAACAAAAGTATCATAATATTTTATTATTGATTACTATTAAAAAAAATTCATCCAAACTCAATCAAACATAATATAAAAATGGAATTTTTTTTTTAATTATAATAATGCATAACATGTTTTTCGAACATAAACGAACGAACAATCGAACGATTGTTCGCGAACGGATGAATTAGTCGAACGTATAGTGTTCGCGAACATAATCGAACGAACAACCCCTCGCTCAACTCGACGAACATATTATCGAACAATTATCGAATCGTTACTAACAAATGCTCAGCAACATTATCGGTCAGCAATCGAACAACAACGAACGTTCATAACTGATCGTTCGTTTGCAGCCCTACTATTGACTGACAGAGTCAAGTATTTGGGCGCCCTCAGATTTGAGAATGGTGACAAGACTACGATATATGTAGCAGCAGTACGGAGAATTATCTTCAATATACAATAATAATAATAAATAGTCAAGCTGTAATTGTTTTCTTTGAATTAAACCAAACAAACAAAATCAGAAACACAAAAACCATCCAACACCAAAACAAAGTGAGTGTTTCCCTTTTGTTTCCGTCCAAATTTGTTGATGGTTTGGGTGAAGATGAAGATTGAAGATAAAGATGATTATAAAATATTTAAAAATAAAAAAAGTGTGAAGTTGGAAATTATTCGTACGTACGTTGTCATTTAGTTGATTTTGCATTGCATGAATCCTGCAGGCAGCAGCCCACAATATTAAGATTTAAACTTCCTTCTTCAAAACCGCTTTTCATTCACTTTTTTGTCTGCTTCTTCCTTTTCTTTCCCATTGACTCAGGCCCCACCTCTCAACCTTCATTTTTTAATATTATTATTGCATGGAGAAGGGCCTGAAATGTTTCTGCTACTAGCCTATTACGTCTTTTTCTTCACGCATTCTCACAATTTGTGTTATGAACGTTTCATTCATCTCATCGGTATGTACATAGAGTTAAAATACACCGTCATCTTTTGCATATTAAAGGTAGACCGGGTCAATATCAGAACAATCTGTAAGACTTTAACTTCTCTCACACAGTTTACTTCAAAATGCAAAATGATAATACTGAAATTCATCGGTTTATATGATTTGTAGACTTGCAGTGGTATTAATAATGGCAATGGCTTATGTTGTTTGACAATTGGCAATGAAATTCTGTGATACTGCGCGTGGGGATGGGTTAAACTCTGAAGCTGACATGGAGAAGGAGGGGTTAGGTGTCGGAGGAAAAGGAGAGAGGAGCGAGAGGCGAGGTCTCTCTCATGAGTCAAATCAACACAAGAAAACGAGGGGACTCAAAAATGAAGCCCCACCCTCTTCAAAAGACGTGTAAAATTATTATTATTATTATTATTACCATTACTATTTACTATCATATTAGAAGATTGGTTGATTCAATAAATATTGAATTATTAAAAAGATAAGATTAGCAGTAAAATAAATTATTTTGAAGATTAATGAGAATATTTTATAATATATGTTTGGTTGGACTAATAAATATAAATAATTAATATGTTTGGTTGGGAAGAAGAAAAGAATTATGGGAGACCCTTTTACTAAATTGTCATTTTTTAAAATCTTATTTTATTATTTAGATTATTACTATCAATCCCTTAACAAATGAGGCTAAAACACCCTGGCTACAATAGAGATTTAAAATATAACAAAATACCCCTACTCACCTAAGCGATTGTTGATTGCTGCCTATCATCGTCGTCCACCATCAGTAATCGTCGGAATGGCGCACGACAAACTAAATATGGTTGAAAACAGCCATATCGTCGTGGATTTGGCTGGTAATAGCTAAATCTATTCTGCCAGAAGTTCTGGCCATTCCCAGCCATATCCAAGGCTATTAATCGCCACAGATCCAAGGCCATTAATGGCTAGAATAGATTTGGTCGTTTCCGACCAAAATAGATCTGATCGTTTTCAACCAGATCGATGCTTGACAGGCCAGATCCGGTCGGACGTGCACCATTATGGTGACTATTGGTTGCGGCTAGCGATGGTGTCCGACAGTCGACAGTCGTCTTGGGTAGCTAGGGGTATTTTGTTATATTTTAAACTTTAATTGTGGTTGGAGTGTTTTAGCAAATTCTCAAATGTAGGGGTTATAGAAATCATTTTGCACAGTTGGGCTAATTGTTATTTGACAAACATACGAGGGCATTTGTGTCCAAAATGTTAATTAATTAAGGATAAAATAGGAACTAAAATTGGATTACCTTGGTAATCTTAAAATAACCCTTTCACTTAGTAATTAAATTACCCCCAATATGACGTATGATAAACACTATTTACATTAAAAGATTATCGAAATTTTTTATTACCTACAAACCAAACACGGTAATATCCCCTTTTTGAGATAGATTACCGGTGCCATCTTCCATTACCCATAACCAAATGACCCCTAACTCCTTTTCTTAATTAATCAACTTCATTTATTTCCTTTTCATTCACTCAATTCAATTACCATTTTCTCCTACTTAAAAAAGGAACAACCCTTCCTACTTATATTGGCTGTTTCTTTTTAGTTGCTTGGTTTTTTGTCCCACTCGTGCTATTGCTATTAAGTATGGATTCTTAAATTTAGCTAGTAGGATTAGGCGTGTGCAAAACCCACCAACTTGAAATAAATCAAGTCGAATGTGTGGTTTGTTTTAAGCATGTGATGTTGTACTGGTTAGTCAAATTTTGAAATAGAACCCAAAAAAATTTAGAATAGAACTGAAATATTATATATGTATATGATTTTATTTATTTATTTACCAATTATTAAGTGGCTTGAGCCAATTTGATTTAAATCGATTTCGTTAGATTCGGGTTACTAATTAAATATGTTGGGTTAAATTTGGCCGAACATATATAAAATAAAATGATGCACACCCCTAAATGAGGTACCAAATTGAACATCTTTCCTCATTTTCTAAATGCTAATAATAAATGTATATTATACCAGACTAGACCTATAATATTAATAACTCTTAAAAACCATTAGATGAGAATATATGGTACTGTACTAAATCAATTTAATAAACCAGTCGCATTTTACTCAGCGTGACAAATTAGCTAGATCCAAACGGTATGCTTGGTGTAAGAGCAAATAGTAGAAGACAATTCTTTAAAGTTTTTATTACTTCGGAATGTAAAAATATATTCCACGGTGATATATAGTTGAGTTCAGATTATAACAGTTTTTGGATGTGATGTAAATACATTTGTGCTTTATTAGACAACAAGTATTGATATATAAGGCAGGATTTCATTTAGTTCCTTCTAATTTCTTTAATTTGACCCCTGGACCAATCAGAGCATAAAATTTATTATTTCCAAAAGTTCTAAGTAACATGCATGATAGTGAATCCAGTGTTACAAACTTATATAGAATATAAATCGTTTTACTTTTTACGTCATAATTTATTTACTTCAACAACTTTCTTGATTTGATCCGCAGAGTCAGTTTACAATCAACTTTTCAACATAAAGACTATGAACAAACTAAGTCGAAGTATAAATACTTATTGTTGTGCGTGAATCTCTGGTTCATAACACTCAGTGCCACCTGTCCTTTAACCAAACTAAATCCAAATGACTAGGATCGTCCCATGTGTCACTCAAGCGAAAAGTGACTTAACCAATGAGCTCATCAGGTTAAGACAGGGTTATTTCGGCTTAATAATTACTCTGGAATAATGATTATTCTGGTTTAAGTATGAGCAAAAAGCTTACTCATCAAATCCAAATTATAAGGAATTATGGAAAATCTTTCTCATAATCATCAACTCCCAGCCACTTTCAGATGGGAATGCAGAGAAGAAGCTACTTCCATTTTAAAAGAAGGGGAACAACTCGAGGGGTCATCTCGCTGTGCATTCGCTTGCAAGTTAAATGCTACTCTCAAGTTAAACATGGTCCACAAGTAAAAGGCTGACAATAAGCCAAATTTCCTTGACAAGTTTGCTATTGTTACGACCTATATAACCTATTTTGTCGCCTCAAAAAAGGGGACCCGGGGGTGACTTTCTCTCTCCCTGTCTCTTTCTCATCGATGTTAGCCCCCTGGGCAGGGAGATCTTCTTCATTTTAACACGCTTAGCTTATCAAGAGATGAGAGCATTGCTCTGTAATCTGTAATAGAAGGGAGACATCATTTCCATTGGAGAGGATACGCAAGTAGAAAGGGATTACCCCATAAAAACTCTAGAAGGGTTATAGTTAGTGGGAACCCACTTAGGAGGGCATTTGAGCTCACCATCATCCTTTCTTGTAATCACTCTGTGTATAATTATATAGGCAACAAATCGTATTGAGCCTGAAGAGGTCTAATAATGAAATAAACATATTATGACCCAGTGCCTTGACCCAATTTCGGTTAGGCCTACACTTTAATTAACCTTATGGATTGACCACTCTATAAGTTGTGTCTTCCTACAAGTTAAGATAAATTGGGCTCCAGCCCGTTAGCCCACGTTCGTTCCAAATAGGAATCAGAACTTATTTACTTTCCACTCAAGTCAATATCCAAGTTCTCACTTGAATTGGTAATGCTAATTCGACAAAGGCAAGCAATATGACTTCCTTCCTAATTCTAACTCCTCTACCAAGTAAGACTCAGAGTCTTACTAAGACTCCAACATCTTAGGTTCACTATATAAACAAAGGTCAACCGGATTGAATCTCAAGACCACACCTATTTGCTCCTAAAAGTTCTTGCTCTCAAGAACCACCGTCACCTTCGTCGTAGTTCTAGTCTTCGATGAGATTCTGGTAAACTTTCCTCCATTGGCCCTCACTAAATAACCTCTCAAGTCTCACTGACTTGAGCGTCAGAGTATCTACAACATACACTACATCGGTGACCTCCATGAGATTCGCATTTGCTTCTTTGTGCGCAGGTCTAGTAGATCATCAGTAGCCTCAACCTCATAGGATCCGTCCGTTCCGGAACCATAGATTTTTACTATCTACAATAATCTAGACATAACCAAAAAGATAACAGAGGACGTAGGTTTGGGAACAACCCGCCAAACCTCTTTAAAAATTCCCTTTTGTTTCCCATTCACTTTTTGGTTTGTTTATCCATAATTTTCGACCTGTTCATATCCCTTTGTTGGTCGAACGCGAGCATGCACCCATCCGGATCAATCCCAGCAAGGTACTGGTTGTTGCGAATTTTTGTAACAACACTTATCTATTATTTGTTTGTGATAAAATTCTCTCAATTTTCACCGTAATTTCACATAATTTACATTGTTTATGAAGTAGATTGCCATCAAAATTTGAGATTAGTTCAATGGATATTCAGGAACATGATTTATTTATTGCATTAAACAGGTAGAGCTTCGGCAGAGATTCTTGTATCATCATAACACAATTGAAAATTGAAATGATTCAGTTTTCTTTTGTGATTTGAGAGGGGGTATAAGAATCATACTTATGAATGCATGGAAAATGTGGCAATGTGGCCAGGACCTGAGTTTGCTGTTGATTGACTATAACGACAGGACCTGGCAGGATTTGATGATATTCCTTCAGCTTTTCCTTTTTTCTTTCTTTTGATCATTGGAAATTCCTTGGGGTACGTCTATCTACAAACTATGAGTTATACTATAGGATCGAGCTTTTCAGTTTTCTCTTCCCTCCTTTAGTAAGAGAAAAAATCCATTAATATTTAATTCCTAATCAATTGTAAGTGCGTATTATTGATTGGTGAGAATGGTTCATGCATGAGTAGAACGTTAGCTTAAATATTACTACGGTTATATTTCCATGTTTCAGGGTGTAGAAAGAGTTTTGGGGCAGTGAGAAAATTGCAATTATTATGAAATCTAACCAGCTTGCACTTGTAGATGATGATGATTAGTCGGCTAACTAATTAATTAGCCTAATTAAGCATTCTGAGCATCTGTTATGTTTCGATGCCTTAATTTTAGGTTATTCATGTATACTTTAAAATTGATCTAAAAAATAATCGAAGTGCGGGAATGAAGAAACCCTAATATTGTGTAGGACGATGGAGTGGGAGCAATTATTATGAAATTCTCGAAAGAGCAAGAATGAATCCAACATGCATATATGCTTAGTAATGATGAGAAGAATTTTGATGAAATCTTGTGGGGCATCGACTCATTAACGTTCTAATCAAAGCTGGATCATAGTACATGCTCCCCCAAAAGGTCAAAGTATGAGTTTTTATACCATATTAAATTACCATTTACAAGTCAACTGTTAAATTAACCACTATTTTTTTCACCTTTATCTATAATATTGCGATCGACCTTATCAATAATGTAATAGTATACTCTGATCAAATCGCTGTTTAAATTTGTTCTTTGTGCCTAAGTTTGATGTAGATTTTTTTTTTTTCCATGGGTTTCATAATTGGAATTTGGACATTGAAACTGTTTCTCCACCGCAGGCCTGGCAATATGCTCACAGATATAATTAAAGATTGTCGGTTGCGTATGCTTTTTCGACGACCAGCTTCGTGCCACATGGCTTCTTAAAACTAGGATCTAATGGTTGAGTCCGTCCCACGTGTCATTCCCACAACAAATAACTTCCTTAACAAGTCCATCAGTATTAAGTATGGAAGTGGTTGAGTCAGATTCGGATTACAGGGGCATTATACGTTATGATTTAGTCTGGAACAACTACTTCCAACCCCTACATAAGACAGTGTATAAAAGTGAGGTTCCATTTTATTTTGTGTTTTTTTTCTTTGGGCGGGGATACAAATCAATAATATAACAATAGAGGTGGACTTGGTTCATATTTCTTAAACCATTTTAAAAATCATTTTTTATCATTCTTTTATCGTTTTTTAACTCATTTTAAGCTAATTATTCTTAAATACGCACACATCCGATCTACTCTTGCCAAATGTCCAATGCTAATCTCTAATTATTACGAATTTTCGTAACAGCAGTGTCCAAATTTGTTTTTATTTTATGCTTGAACAGTTATTTCAAAGGCCAGCTCTAGAGAAAAAAAATAAAAGAAAAAAAATTTCAATGTCCGCTACTGGCAGTACTCATGAAACACATTACTATGTCTGCAAAAACGCCGACTGTAAGTTTGTTTTTATACTCGTCTATCCACCTTTTCAATTTGTTCTTTACTCCCTTATCTAACATATCTTATTAACAAAGAGAAGACTTCCACTCACCTCATGAATAACTAAATTAAATTTATATCTAACCACCATCTCTCTTGTGGTTGAGAATTTCCTAGAGTTATAGCCACCAAGCAACAATCGAAACCCTAAAAGCTCATGCAAATTGCCAAAACTCTTTATACTGCTGATATAAATACTTTTTGTCAATTCTTGCTGAAACTTCCATGTCAAAATCATCAACAATACCCCAATTTTAATTATTACATTAATATAAGTTTAGTCTGATTCTGTGCCAATTTCCTTGATGATTTAATTTACTGATATATAACTTTGAATTTGTAATTAATTCTGTGAAAGTATAACGCAAATTAAAAAAGGTTTTGAGAGTACTACTTCTGGTTTCAGAGTTGAATCCCTAAAATTTACCAACAATCGTCGTGTGAAGAGTGGGCGAGGCGGTGGCATGGGGTCTTGCTGCTTAACACTTTTAATTATTATTATTAAATTTTAAATATCATCAAAAGGTAAAGGAAAAAGATGTTGAAAAATAATTGTTCAAACTGTCTCCCAAAAGTTTCTAGTTGCCAAAAATCATTAATCGTTACTGCCACAGGCCCACACACAGGCCAGCTATATATGGTGACTGAAAATATTACCACAAATATTAGCAGAAGAAGAAGGTTATAAATTTTTAAGTGGCTCGGGATGGCTGATCTCTTCAACTCCTACAAGTTAAATTAAGTTATGTGGGATGCATGCATGGTCCTTATGGCTTCCTAAATGATTGATTCATTGTGTCCTACAAAGCCGAAAGTGAAATGCCCTTTTCTTTATCGAAAATTGAGCATTGGTTTTGTAATTTTGGGCTTCCTGGATCAGTTCTGGGTTAATGGGTTTAGCTACAATATTTTCTTCATCAAAGAATTGAGATCAAGACTTGGTCATATTTAATTATTTGTTCTTACAGAATCTTGCCAAACTTTATTCTTCACGTCGTTTGATGCATCATCGATAAGGGGTGATTTCTATTTTCATATAGGGAGAACAACATTTTCCCACCCAAGGTTTGGCAAAACAACTTCCCCCCCCTTCAAGTTTCAAAATGACTTTTTCCCACCCATCGTTAGGTTCTATTATATTTTCTGTTAATATTTGACTAGAAAGATAAAAATACCCTTAAATATTTGACGTTGTAAATTTTTTATTATTTTTTAATTAGCCAAAAAATCAAATATTAAAAAGTCAAAAGAGAAAAAATAGTTAACCTCAACTAAAAGTTAGGAGTAATGCTATGAAATTGTTTAAAGTTAAATGATCTTAATATTTATTTATTTATAATGTCATCAATAGCCCATAACTAGTACTATATAATCTATTAAATTTATAATGTTTTTCATTTTTATTAATTAACATAGAAAATCAATATTCCTAATTAATTAAATAAACAAAGGAAAAAAATAATTAAATAATCACTTTGACTTAACTAAATTTTAATTTATAATAAATTATCTAAGAGTATTTTTGTCTTTTTAGTTAACTATTAACAGAAAACACTAACCGAACCTAACGAATGGTGGGAAAGTGTCATTTTGAAACTTGATGGGCGGAAAGGGTTATTTCACCAAACCTTGGGTGGGCATACCTATTTTTCCTTTCACATACGGCAAACTTTTTTTTTTTTTTTTAAAGGGTGGTTTGATATTTAGCTTCAAACTGCACTAATGTGGGGCCTAGATTCTGCAAGGTTAGAAACTGTAGGAGCGATTCCCGGAGGTCGAGTCAGCAGTAAGCAGACAAACCATAGACGATGAAGAGCATGATTTCATTGAATCCTCTTCTTCTTCAACACCCATCCAACCATAATCATTCACATTTTATATAATTTCTTATCTCTTAAATTAAATTTAGAGTGCCAATTTTGGCCTAAGGTTTGTCTAATTAGCTGCATTTAATCTTCGTGTTTTAGAATCTAATTCTTGTGTAAATTAATCTTATTCTACTTAGATCTTAACTCATATGCTATATTATCAAGTAAACAACTGAATCCGGGTGAGATAAGCATCAAAATAAGTTTCCTAAATTGAATTCTTCAAGTTTTCAGTTGGAGAGTAGGCCAAGCTCAGTTGATTAGTGGGATCACGCTTATGGGGCTTCATAATTAGGGCCCAATTTTACGGAGATTGGAGATTTTGATTTATTAATTTATGAAGATGGAAAATGGATTTTCATAAGAGTAATATTACAATTAATGAGTGTTGGTGACATATGTTTTGTTCCAACTCCCCTCACCACTCTTAATTTCTTTTAGTTTCAACATTTCAATTAAGTTGGCTTTGTTTTGTGTTTGTTTTTATCACTTTGAAACCGGATTGATTTTAGTGTCACATAATGTTAAATATTTAATAATCTAAACCATCATTGGATGACCTTATAGTAAAAGAGCAAAAAGAGGTTTCATAAGCTCTTAAGTTTGAGTCATCTCAGACACTAATAAGAGTAGTTATTGGGGCTCTTTCTCGGCCGACAGTGCCAGGGCCCTAAAGGATTAGTTACGTTCAAGCTAGATTAAACACCCCATTGATTAAAAAAAAAAAAAAAAAAAAATTATAATCTTAAGACATAGGTTGGTTGATTTTAATTTAAAAAGAATTTTTTACTCAATTACTTTTTGTCATATATATTGTAAGAGAAATGTTATATATAAATGGTAAAAACAAACAAATCCTCCCATCATTTGAATGTGTAATTTTATTTAAGTATTAACATATTAAATTTGTTATCAAATTAAAGAGGGTTGTGATGTGGCAATTGATATGTATACACGTGGAAGTCAACTTTTACCTTGGGTGGTCAAAGTTAATTGTTAAAGACTTAAGGGGCATTTATGTCTTTCTAGTATCTTCAATAAACCTAATTCAAATTAGGTTTTGCGCAGCTCATTCTCGATCCTTCTCTCTTGGTTCACAGAGAGAGAAAACTATGAGAATCTGCTATGCTGGAAATCTAAAGAACGTTGATGGAATCAAACGGTGATGGTAGGTCTTAGCTGTCCTATCTGTTTTACCTTTTGTTTGTTGTATAAATCTGCCTCGAATTCTACCTATTTGATGATGAATGAGTGGTGAGAGCATCTGGGTGTACGGGTGTAAATCAGAGGGGTTTTCTCGGGTTGTGCCTTGTGTAAAAAGCGGTGAGCCTAGTCTTTGTAAGGTTTCTCATATCTTATAATAAATACTTTCTTTTACCCTGGAGAGTGGATGTAGGTAATCTAATAGATTATGGAACCACTATAAATCTGGTGTTCTTTATTTTCTTTTGCTCTTATTTGTTTTATTGATTATTGCTATAAATTTGTGATTACTTGGATTGAATACCGCATATATTTGTTCTGGTATTTTGGTCTCATGTTACAACAAAGAGATTGGATCATCGGAATCAAAATCCATTATTTAAAGTTTTAAACACAACACATTGCTTTATCTTCTTCACTTTGAAAACAAAACATCCCAACTGACAAAACTATTCAATTAAACCCTTCATGTCTCCAAATCACCTTCTCATTTTGTTCTTTTTCATATCTGCCTCCAAATCAATCTTACAAATCCCAGAAATTCCTTAGTTCCCTCACAACTCTCCTCAATATAACCAATACCCATTTTGCAACACCTCTTTGAGGATAGCCACCAGGGCCAAGTCTTTAATACCTCTCCTCACTCTTCAAGAAAAGATCCAACAACTCCCTGATAATGCCTCTACAATTCTGAGACTTGGCATTCCTGCCTATGAATGGTGGTCTGAATCTCTCCATGGAATTGCCACCAATGGCCCTGGAATCAACTTCAATGGAACCATGCCTTCAACCACTAGTTTCCATCAAGTTATTGTCACTGTAGGTTCTTTTTATAAGACCTTTTGGTCCAAGATTGGACCAACTATAGCTACTGAGGCTAGAGCCATGTACAACTGTAGCCAAGCTGGGCTGACGTTTTTGGCGCCAACTATTAATCTTTTTAGGGACCCCAAATGGGGGAGAAGCCAGGAGAGTCCTGGGGAAGATCCTATGCTTGTTTCTGCTTATGCTATTGAGTATGTGAAGAGTTTTCAGAGTGGGAAGTGGGACGGTGAGGGCGGTGATGATGGTTTTGTGTTTGGTGAGAAGAGGGCGTTGAAAGGGGAAGGTGATGAGAGTGATGATGATGAGGGGCTTACATTGTATGCTTGTTGTAAGCATTTGATTGCTTATGACTTGGAGAAGTGGAAAAATTTCAATAGATATAGTTTTAATGCTATGGTAAGATATTTATTTATTTATTTGTTTTTCTATTGTTGATGTTTGATTTTTGACACCAACTATTCGCATGTGCAAAGTGTTAAGCTGACTTAAAAATTACACGTGAATAGGAAAAGAAGTACATGAATGAAAGATGATTTTTAAAGTGGTTTGGATGCTCAAAGCGAATCCTATGTCCATTGCCTTTTCATAAATGAGAGATTACAATCAGGTCATATATAGCGATTAGAGAGTAGAAATACAGAGAGGGAGAGTGAGTGTTTTTTGTTATCCGAATCTCAAAAATGAGAAGGGAGCCCTCTATTTATAGTAAGAGATTTATGGGTAATGATTACAAATCTGTAAGTAGACAAGTGCTGTATAATTCCTACCCTGCTTCCCATTGGCTAATTGTACATGAGATATCCTTAAATCGTGTAGGGCTTGGGTAGGTGGGCGACTCCCAGCCATTCACAAACCAAATCTTTACCTGCCAATAGACCTGGCAAAATAGGTATGGACCCACGGGTCAACCCTAAACCCGGGTAAAAAATATAGGGTGTGGGTCTTTAATATTGGACCCCTTTTTCTTCGACCCGTACCTGGTCGGGCCTGTTTTGCCAACAGGTCAAACGAGTACACCCGAGGGTGCCAATAGGTACCCCTTTAAAAAAAAAAAAAAAAAAAAAAAAACCCTTTCCTCTTTTTATTTTGCCTCAAATTGCAAAATCCCTAACCTAACTCAAACTCACTCTCTCATCAGCCTTCTCTCAAACTCATCGTCATCGAAATCCCTAACTCCACCGTCGCCGCTTCTCCTGTCTCCGCTTCTTATCAACCACATTTGTAGTCTCCATTGTTGACGATCAAGGTATGTGCATCACTGTCGTCGATTTGATCTCATCTCCTTCGTCTTCACTCTTCACTCTGTAGCAGCTCCAATTCTTGGAGTCGATTCTCCGACGTCTTTAGCTTCTCCTCGGCTACAATCTAGTAACATTGAAGGTTACTCTTCTTGCTTTATTCTTATTGTTCTGAAGATAATAAATATCAATCATTTATATTCTTTTGGAAATCACTGTAACATGAATCAAACTAAATCTAGAAGTTTTTTCTAATTTGTCTTGTCTCCATTTCCTGTACTTAGTAGATACTTTCTAGCTTGTGCTGCTATTGCTTTCTTGTGTAAATTTTTTCTTTTTTTTTTTTAGATTTTTTTATGTGGGTTTATTTGGTTGATGAGGAATGAGAGGACAATTGGTAAATTTTTTTATCTTTTTCTTTGTTAGGTTCTAGGTTTCTGTTTGGTTGGTGAGAAAACTTAGGAGAAAATAATGTAAGGGACTTTTTTTTTTTTTTTTTTTTGTTTGTGTGTATGGTTTTGGTTTGTGATTGGCAGCTTAGAAAACTAGGGAAAAGGATTCTAAATTGTGGGGAAAAAGAAAAGAGATCATATTGATTTATCCAAATCTTGTGTTAGCCGAGTTCATCAAAGTTAATTATTTAAAATTTCAGTTATTTTCTTTTATGTTAAAGGATTCAATTTAGATCTAAAATCGGGGATTAGAGATTTTTATTTGGTTTAATCTGATTCTCCTTATTCGTTCTGACAATAATTTGAATGATTATAGAAATTTGGATATGTTTTTTTCTGAACTAAAACTGGATTGGGTATAAGAGTATTTTTGTTTGGACTTGAGAAAGACAAATTTTGCTCAAGAATCAAGATTTTAGGAAGATTTGGGGGTGTAATTGCAAAAATCTAAAACTAGAGTGAATAGTATGGGCACCCACGGGTCCACCCGTACCCACATAGGGTAGGGTGGGGTCCAAAATATTGGACTCGTTTAAATCAACCCGTTTTGGGCCTATACCCGTGAGACCCGCACCCGTTTAGACTCGACTCGTACCCAGCCCGCCCACATGCCCGCCCGTTTTACCAGGTCTACCTGCCAAGTTGATGACATCTTTACTCCTTCCATCCTTGGACGACGTAGCAGTGTCTGGGCGGCCCAAAGCCTCCCTGAACTCTAATTGGTCTTTGCTGACGTAAACTTGCGTCAGCCCTGTTTTCTTAAGCATAACAGAAGCCCTTCAGTTCTTAAGGTTCAAAGTTTGAACCTTGAGAACTTTATGATCATGTCATGATTTGACTTGTCTCAAGGAACGCTTGTTCAAACTGCGAGTGGAGAACGGCTGAAATAACATAAAGTTCACGGTCTAACTCGACCAGTGAACTAAGTGGAAGTCACAATGTGGATCTTTGAGAATTGCATAGGTGACCTGAGGTGATCGTCCCCTAAAGGTCCAGCGACCTAGGTCGAATTTTGCTCAGTGTTATACCAACGTGCTTTGAACTTTATATAAACAGATTTTTCTTTTATATGAGTGTGATATCAAATTATAGGGTAAATTACATTTATTGTAAACGAGAGTGGTGAGACAATATTACAATAATATTGACTATTTTGAACGTATCCTGTTAATTGGGTAAATCAAGATAAAATCACAAGTATTACTCTCTATTCTTTCATAAATGAGGCACCAAATTATACATCTTTCCTAATTTTCTAATTGCTAATCATAAATATATATCAAGCTAGACTAAACCTAGCTATAATATTGATAACTCTTAAAAACCGTTAGATGAGAATATATGCTGGGTGTAACAGCGGACAGTAGAAGACAATTCTTTAAAGTTTTTATTAAATTGGAATGTAAAAATATATTCCACGGTGATATATAAATTAATATTTAGTTGAGTTCAGATGATAACAGTTTGTGGATGTGATGTAAATACATGTGTGCTTTATTAGACAACAAGTATTGCAGGTGATTACTTGTGATATAAAGGCATGATATCATTTCATTCCTTATAATTTGAACCCTGGAGAGCAAAAAATTAATTATTTCCAAAAGTTCTGGTAACATTCATGATACTGAATCCAGTTTTACAAAATTATATAGAATAATTAAGTTCATCAATCGTTTTACTTTTTACGTCATGATTTATTTACTTCAACAACTTTCTTGATTTGATTCGGAGAGTATGTTTATGATCAACTTTTCAACATAAAGACTATGACCAAACTTGTTTTAGTATTTTAAAAAAAAATTAAAGAGTTTGGTGGGAATAACTAGGTAGGATTTAAAAATTAACAAAACACTCCCTAAGTTTGTTAATTTACTAAACATCCCTATAATAAAAATATTAAAAATTTTAAAAACACCCCCACCTACCCCTTAAATACTGGCAGTCGGCCATTACCGTCGGAGGGTGGTCGGAGTCGCCATATCGACACACGACCGATTGGATCTGGTCGGTTTTGCATCGAGATAGCACTAGAAAATGTTAGATCTACGGCTAGATCTGGTCATGTTTTGGTTGTCAATGACGACGACAACCATATGGCCAAAAATCTGGTCGTCAATGGCCAGATATTTGACTGTAATCTAGCCTTTTCAAATGATAAATCAGCATGCTATCGGCCCGATCTAGTCGATAGTGTGCTATTATACTAGATTTTGATCGGAATCTGGAAAATATGGGTGGATGAGGGTGTTTTTGTTAATTTTTAAATTATTTTTAGGGGTGTTTAGTTAAATTAATAAACTTAAAAGATTTAAAAATTGAATAAAATAAAATAGGATTTTTAGAATAGGGAACAAATGTGTATAAAATATTTTCTTTCATCAGAGAATTGAGATGAAGACTTGATCATATTTAATTCTTTGTTCCTACGGAATCTTGCAAAAGTTTATTCTTCACGTCGTTTGATGCATCATCGATAAAGGGTGATTTCTATTTTCATAAACGGCAAACTTTGTTTTTTTAAGAGTGGTTTGACGTTTAGCTTAAAACTGCACTAATGTGGGGCTTGGATTCTGCAAAGTTCGAAACTGTAGGAGCGATTCCCGGAGGTGGAGCCAGCAGTAAGCAGACAAAACATAGGCGATGAAGAGCATGACTTCATCGAATCCCAAGATTCTTCTTCTCCCTCTTCAACACTCATCCAACCATAATCATCCACATTTTATATCATTTCTTATCTCTTAATTAAATTTAGAGTGCCAGTTTTGGCCTAAGGTTTGTCTAATTAGCTGCGTTTAATCTTCGTGTTTTAGAATCTAATTCTGCATATGCTATATTAGCAAGTAAATGATTGAATCAGGGTGAGATTAACATCAAGATAAGTTTCCCAAAGTGAATTCTTGAAGTTTTCAGTTGGAAAGTAGTGGATCATGCTTATTGGGCTTCATAATTAGAGCCCAACTTTACGAAGATTGGAGATTTTGATTTATTAATTTTTGAAGATGGAAAATGGATTTTCATAGTAATAATATTACAATTAAGTGTTTGTGACATATGGTTTGTTCCAACTCACCTCACCACTCTTAATTTCTTTTAGTTTCAAAATTTCAATTAAGTTGGTTTTGTTTTGTGTTTGTTTTTATCACTTTAAAAACTTAATTGATTTTAGTGTCACGTAATATTTAATAATATTAAGAAATGGGTCGTGTTTGTTATTAAAAATTCATGACATCTAAATAATTATATATATATTCACTTTAATTCTAATTAGATCTGAGATTTAAATGGTAAAAACAAACACACCCTAAATTATTTTATCATTCATCATACCTTATCAAACAAATTCTCACATTTTTTTTTTATCTGGAGTCTTCGAGCTAGTTTACATTCATATTTGTTATTTTAATCTTCAGGGTTTATTGAACACCTTCTAAATTCAAAAGATTAGATAAATCACAATGTTATAGTGATAAGTGACCTTATTTAAACCAAAAAATTTAAGAGAGAAAGTAAAAAGAGACTAATTACACTCTCTTCATTTGAATGTATCATCTCATTTAATTATTAAGATATAAAATTTATTATCAAATCAAAAGAGATTGGGTGACTGGAATCAAAATCCATTATTTAAAGTTTTAAACACAGCACATTGCTTTATCTTCTTCACTTTGAAAACACAACATCCCACCTAACAAACTATTCAGTCAAACCATTCATGTCTCCAAATCAACTTCTCATTTTGTTCTTCTTCTTCTTCATATCTGCCTCCAGATCAATCTTACAAAGCCCAACAATTCCTCAGTTCCCTTGCAACTCTCCTCAATATAACCAATACCCATTTTGCAACACCTCTTTGAGCATAGCCACCAGGGCCAAGTCTTTAATATCTCTCCTTACTCTTCAAGAAAAGATCCAACAACTCTCTAACAATGCCTCTGCAATTCCGAGACTTGGCATTCCTGCCTATGAATGGTGGTCTGAATCTCTCCATGGAATTGCCACCAATGGCCCTGGAATCAACTTCAATGGAACCATGCCTTCAGCCACTAGTTTTCCTCAAGTTATTGTCACTGCAGCGTCTTTTAATAAGACCCTTTGGTCCAAGATTGGATCAGCTATAGCTACTGAGGCTAGAGCCATGTACAACTACGGCCAAGCTGGGCTGACGTTTTGGGCGCCAACTGTTAATCTTTTTAGGGACCCCAGATGGGGGAGAGGCCAGGAGAGTCCTGGGGAAGATCCTATGCTTGTTTCTGCCTATGCTATTGAGTATGTGAAGAGTTTTCAGAGTGGGAAGTGGGACGGTGAGGGCGGTGATGATGGTTTTGTGTTTGGTGAGAAGAGGGCGTTGAAAGGGGAAGGTGATGAGACTGATGATGATGAGGGGCTTATGTTGTCTGCTTGTTGTAAGCATTTGATTGCTTATGACTTGGAGAAGTGGAAGAATTTCAGTAGATATAGTTTCAATGCTGTGGTAAGATATTTATTTATTTATTTTTCTATCTATGAGACTAAATTTAAACAATTTTAGCTTGTTTAGATTAATTTTTTCATATTTGGCTTTTGTAGGTTATGCTTTTGTATCCATATTTGTAATTGTTGGTCAGTTTGGATTCAAACTTTGGTTGTAATATGGCCTTCGTTTGAATCGAATGCTAGCTGATTTTAACCATGTTTCTTATGTCTTAGCCTTATTTGTCATTGTTAGTAGGCCATTATGCCAATTCTGATTGTGGTAAGACATTTTATTTTTCTGCAAATTGTATGCTAGCAAATTTTAAGGGGGTTTTGTATGCTTTATCTTGGTGTCAGTAGATTTTAGAGAATGTTTTAGTTATGTAAAAGCCCTTTTCTAGTCATATTCTTTAAGATAATTTCATTTGAGTTCAATATGTTTTAGCTTATTTTGTTTTCTTTTTGTCACAGGTTACAGAGCAAGACATGCAGGACTCATATGAGCCGCCATTCCGTGCTTGTGTTGAACAAGGCAAGGCAAGCTGCTTAATGTGTTCCTACAATCAAGTTAATGGAGTCCCTGCGTGTTTGAGGGAGGATCTTTTTCAAAAAGCTCGAGACAAATGGGGCTTCAAAGGGTAAAATTTTCTATCGCTATTCATACAATAAGATATGATGAAATTGAAACTTGTACTTAATTATATGTGGGCCTTACCTGTAGAACTGTTTGTGCCATAAATATAGATACATTACCTCAGACTGTGATGCTGTGGCTACAATCTATTTTTATCAGAATTACTCAAAATCACCAGAGGATTCAGCTGCTGATACTCTTAAAGCAGGTATTTGTCATTATTTCATTTCTTTTGAATTTGTTGACTGTTTTAGCATTAACAACAAACTTTTCTTTGGTTTAAAGGAAGTAATAATATAAATTATTTTCTGTAGGAATGGATATTAATTGTGGAACGTCTATGCTTCGGTACACACAGCCCGCTATTGATGAAGGAAAAGTGCGAGAGGAAGAGATAGACAGAGCTCTTTTTAATCTGTTTTCAGTTCAACTTCGCATTGGACTATTTAATGGAAACCCCAGAAAAGGGAGGTTTGGAAAATTGGGTGCTAAAGATGTTTGTACCTCAAAGCACAAGACTCTAGCACTTGAAGCAGCGAGGCAGGGAATTGTGCTCCTAAAAAATGATAAGAAGTTCCTGCCTTTGAATAAGAATGATGTTTCTTCATTAGCCATCATTGGGCCACTGGCAAATAACATAAGCCAAATGGGTGGTGGCTACACAGGTACATCACAATAAAGTTAAGTTTTTCGTTTGCATTTGGATTTCTGTGCTTATATTGATGCTTATTAGTTAGAACAATACGGTTAATTCTCATCTTCTTTATTGATATTTGAATCTCCACTTGGTCATGTATAGCTTTATTTATTACTCGTATGAAATGTTTATTCCCCCTTCTCCATGAAAAATGAAAGAGCTCATTATCTGCTTCAGATTGTAACATGACTTGTTTCAAATAATTCTGAGTTATAAATTTATTGCAGTAGCTAATAATCATGAAACTTAAAATTGCACCAAATTTGAGTGATTGTGGGTCTCACAATCTTGTAAAAGATCTTACTACCAAATTTGCTATAATAACTGTTTTAATGCTTTTAATGGTGTAGGAATTCCATGTAGTCCAAAGAGCCTTTTTGAAGGATTTAAAGACTACATAAAGAATACATACTACACTTCTGGTTGTGCAGACGTACCTTGTGATTCTGATGCAGGGTTTAAAGAAGCAATTCATACTGCCCAAAAAGCTGATTTTGTTATTGTGGTTGCTGGGCTGGATTTGACACAAGAAACTGAAGATCTTGACAGAGTTAGTCTTCTCTTGCCTGGTCAACAAATGGCCCTAATATCCTCTGTTGCCAGTGTTAGTAAAAGGCCAGTGATTCTAGTTCTTACTGGCGGTGGACCCCTTGATGTATCATTTGCAAAATCAGACCCACAGATTTCAAGCATTGTCTGGATTGGATATCCTGGTGAAGCTGGTGCAAAAGCACTTGCTGAAATCATCTTTGGTGATTATAATCCAGGTTGGTTATGAAATAATTTTAGTTTCCTACCTTAAAGTGAAGGGAACTTTAATGCACTTGCATCCAAGCATCACTTTTTTTTTTTTTTTTTTTTTAAATTTAATGCAACATTTGCTTATGAAAATGACAGGTGGAAGACTTACTATGACTTGGTATACTGAGTCATTCACCAAGGTGCCCATGAATGATATGAACATGAGAGCTGATCCTTCTCGTGGTTATCCTGGAAGAACCTATAGATTTTACATTGGAGATCGAGTATATGGATTTGGAGAAGGCTTAAGCTACACCAATTATAGTTACAAGTTTTTGTCAGCACCAAGTAAACTAAGTATATCGGGCTCCTTCAAAGCTCGTTCTAGTAGAAATATTCTGCAAGAAGGTTCGGGACTTGATTATGTAAACACATATGAGGTAACATCTTGCACTTCATTGAGATTTTATTTTCAAATCTGTGTGATGAATAGGGGTGATATGGATGGAAGCCATGTGGTGATGTTGTTTGCTAGATTTCCAAAAGTTGCCAAAGGCACTCCAGAAAGACAGTTAATTGGATTTGATAGAGTGCATACTTTTAAGAATGGATCAAAAGAAATAAGCATCTTAGTTGATCCTTGTGAACATTTTAGTATTGCAAATGAGCATGGAAATAGGATATTGCCGTTGGGTAATTACAGATTAAATTTAGGAGATATGGAGCATTCTGTAACTATTGAAATTTCTTGATGACATGGTCAATTAAAACATCACTTATAAAATTACTTCATTAATAAAAGACTAGCACTTTTGAAGTGTCTTTCTTGCTCCTATTGGTGTGTAAGTAGATCAAAATTTGTGGAAGCCTAGAAATTCATAAATACTTCATATCCAAGCTTGGAAATAAACCTGACAATCATTATTTTGGAAATAGAAAATCAAATCAATTGAAAATTTGAAGGGGTCATATCTTGAGCTTTGGTATAAAATTTAGTCACATCCTTCTTGTGGTTTTAAATTTATCTATATAACCTCTTTTTAGATTGAATGATACTTGATATACAAACTGATGTGTTTTAACGTGATTGGATGATTTTAAATTAGAGATATTACGAATAAATTAGAGTGGATGATATGTCAAACATATAGGTGTCAGCGTGTAGGGAATAGTTTACATATGTAGCATTACTTGAGAAAATATTGAACAAGTTACGATTACCTTCAGGCTTTACTAAAGCTTGATTAATTATGAAAATCGGCCTAACAAAAAATTTATAACTTCTTGAAAGTATGATTGTTAATTGCTGTCTAAGCATGTTAACGTTAACAGGACGTAAAGATGAAAGTTGCATGATGTATTTGTTTTAACTTTGAAGTAACAAATAGAAGACAAAGGTGTTTGGGGAGTTGGCAAGGCAACTTACATCTCAAAAGTTTCGTGGTTTAGGTAGCACACGGCGTGACGTTAACCTCTGTGATTAATCTAGTTTTGCCCGCTTAATTCCAAAACATCACACTTATAATATAATTAACAACTAATTATATTAATTATAAAGATAAAGAAAATAATTTTTTTTGTAAAACTAGCATAGATACATTGACTTATAATCTGATTGATGTTGTATTCGACGAAATATTAGATTTTACCCGTCTCAAACCATTGGAACGCCCCTCAATAGAAGATAGCGAATCCTATATATATATTATTCCTTAAAAAATATATTGGCTTCGTTTGGTTCAAGATTGGGAATATTACTCTTGGTATTCCCAAAAAAGTTAAACAGTAAAATACCCAAAATCTCTCATTTTTGGGAATACTATTTTCAATATTATTCAATTTTTTTAAACCTTCTAAATTTGTTAATTTAATTAAATACCCCTAAATATTTTTTTTAAATTACAAAAACACCCCAACAATCTACATTTACCAGATTCCACCAAGACCTGCAGGGAAAATGGCCAGAATCTGGTAGGATGGCGTACTACCTGCATTGAATTTGGCGGTAGGTGCAGTCTAGCCTTTTCCGGCCGGATCCACCGTGGATCGGCCTAAAGGCCGATCTTTGGCCGTAACACTTGGCCACTACGGCCAACAAACGGCGTCGTTGACCATCAACGACGACCGTTTGTTGGCCGTCGTTGAGAGCAAATAAGGCCAGATCTGGACGGCCAGATCTAACCGTGGATCTGGCTGGAAAAGGCCATATCGACGCATGACCGGCAAGATCCAACCGGTCATGCGCCCATAAGGCGACTCTGGCCACCTCCGGTGGTGGTCGCCGGATGGGGGTGTTTGAGGGTGGGTTAGGGGTATTTTTGTTAACTTTTAATGTTTTATTATAGGGGGTATTTTGTAAAAAAACAAACATAAAGGGTATTTTATTAATTTATAAATTCTACATCGTAATACTCACCCAATTCAACTTTTTTTAACTTTTTTCAAAAAACTTTTCCCAAAACTCCCAAATTTTGAACCAAACGAAGCCATTGTAACTGTAGTAAGAAACTCGTTTAAGAGTAATAGCATTTTGGGATTGTTGCATTGATAAGGGCTTAGATCGATACAACTTTTCAATCAATAAGGGATAAGGACAAAATAGATCGGTCTTGTATATTGTTGATAAGGTTTTTTGCATCAAGCAGAAGTATTTAAGATCTGTAATGAAATCTACGCAAGAGTTTGTATGAAACCCATGGCTCCATTTGGTTCACTATTTTACAGTTTTTATAATAGTTTTTTGAAAAAAGTTGAATTGAATAGTATTTTGAAAAGTATTTTGTATATTTTTTAATTGCATTTTTTGAAAATATTTAAATTACTTTTAACCCCTTAGGTTTGTTAATTGAATTAAACATTTCCAATAATAAAAGTTTAATAAATTGACAAAAAAATACCCTCACCCACCTACATTTGCCAGATTTCGATAATCATCGTCGGAAGATGGCCGTAATGGTGCACTACCAGTTGGATATGGCCGGTAGTGCGTTGATATGATATTTTTTAGCTAGATCTACCGTGGATCTGGTCGAAAAAGGTCAAATCTACGGTCGCCAAATGTAACCATTGACGGCTAGATCTAGCCAGATCTTTTGGCCGTCAACAAACAACGGCCAAGATATGGTCATCATTAACGACCAAGATATGACCGTCGTTGATGCTGGACCAATAAACGAAATAAAAGTACAACAATAACACAAGAAATAATTTTTTTAAAGTTGTTTGGATACTTAGTACAAATCTTACGTCCATTGTTTTTGTATTGTTTTCTTTGCTTTCTCTATATACAAGTGCGGCTTGCGCAAGTTATGAATGAACCCCCCTAATTAAGGGTAAAAAATATGCTTACATAATGTTACAATGGTAGACTTATAAGTAGAGCCGTCAACATACTCTTTGAAGTGTCCCTGTTTAATGAGGTCTTCAATTACTTGCTTGAGAGTCCGACACTCATCCATGTGGTGCCCATTATCTTGATGATAACGATAATATTTCTTGCTGTTTCTTACTAAAGGAGGATTGCTTATGGGCGTCGGCTCTCTAAGCAGGTTGACCTCTTCTGACACATTATACATATATATGATAATGATTAAAAAAAATTATAAATTATAATGAATCAAAATATCAAAATTATAATTATGATACATTATACATATATATAAATATATTATATATTATATATTAATGGTATAATATTATGTATTATTGTATTAAGTAACAAGTATTAACATATGAATATATGATATTATGATTACGGATAATATCATATTATATATAATGTATAATATATAATATATTATAATAAATTCTAAATAAATTATATCATATATATTACAATATCTCATTAATATTCTAAATAATACATAACATTATACATAATGCATTACATATGATACATTATACATATATATTATAATAAATTCTATATAAATAACTACTATAATATAACAATGGCAATTAGGTAATGGAATTGAAATAATGATTCAATGAGGGATAAAAAAAAAAAAAAAAAAATTATAATGATTTATTGATTTATTATAATTAATCAAAATATGAAATGATACGTTATACATAAATAACATATATATTATGTATATCAAATGATACATTATACATATATACCATATTTATTATGTATTACAAATATTTATAATAAATTATTATATTTAATCTAGTTTTATTTATTATCTATTTGTATGGCTTCATTGATTGATTTTTAACTATTAAAATTAATAGAGGATTAAATGGTTAAAATTAAACCTTACTCTATATATAATATTGTACAGGTCAGGTCAGGGAATTCGTGGCGAGGACGGGTTAGGGTGAGGCGAGGCAAGACTAATCCTGTCCCCGAATTCGGGGACCGATTTTTGGCTCGGGCCTAACCCAAATCCCGAATAATTTAAGAAAACTCTGCCTTGTTCAGAGCAGGGTTGAGACAGGTCCCTGTAGGGTCGGGTATTATGCCCATCCCTACTTACAAGTGATGTAAATCTTAGATAGAGTGACATACTACTTGAATGACAACGCAACCTTGGGATATATGGTGTGAATCCATGTTGTATGGATTTACCACACAACATATATATTTAAGTATTCCCCTCAAAATCCTTAGTATATCTTTTTATTCTACAAGCTTCATGTATTTATTTATAAAGTAATTAATTTGTGGTGTGAATATGAATGGATACCTTTCCTATATACACAGAAAAGGTAAATATATATATATATCCCACAAGCACAACTCAGCCTTGCATCAAAAGTTGGATCTGCCAGAGCAAAAGGATAACTTTGTTTCAAGTTGTAAACCATTCCAATACCACCATGACATTGCAACTAAATATTAAAAAGAAAGCTTATATATGCCTTCCTTTTCTGTTGTATAATATTATGTTCTTACAAATATCTCTCCATTTTCTAATGGCGCCGTTTCTATGCATGCACCTATCCATGCAGGATATACAAGTTTTAATACTAAGAACAATTCCTCATTAGTTTGGAAAGTTGACGTCAAATGTTGGAATGGCATCTTAAAAAGGCAAGCACAAATCACAATTTTAAATGTGAATTCAATAGGATACGCATCATAAATATTCCCAAATGATAAAATTTAACCATGTTGACAATGGTGACAGGAATATGAAAAAGGAATTTATTTTCATCAAAGTGTTCAAATGGCTTTTAATGAAAAGGTTTGAAAAATTGCAAAAAGAGTCTTTATCAACTAAGAACACACATGTAAACAGATCACTCCTGCACTATTTGACAAATGAGGAACATCGTTCATCTTAAACCAACCATTTGCAGTTTCGTTTGGATAAAGTGAAGTCACATTTGCTGTTTCTTTCCGCGTTCATATTTCTTTTTTAATAATACTATATTTATATCATTCTTTTACACTATTTTTATTACATTATGATATAGTATATATCACAACCACACAAATTCTATTATAATATTAAAAATTAAAAATAATTAAAAATTCATGTAATTGTAACATATATCACATCATAATGTAATGAATATGATATAAAAAAGTAGTGTAAATATAGTATTATTCTTTTTTTTCACATACATGGAGTATCACAAATTTCTATAAGAAATACGATTCTCAATTAATCATAGTTTTTTTTTTTTTTTTTTTGTATTTTAGATTTTGATTGGATTAATAAATCCCCAGTTAAAGGAAATAAAAATTTAAATGTATTCTTAAAATGAGAGGATTAGGTAAATACTAAATAGATAAAATTAAATAAGGAATAATAAAATGATTAATAATTGAATGGGTAGGGTAGTCTTTTGCACAAATATTTAATAGCCTTGCCACATAGTGCGATTTGCTGAGCTGTTACTAGGCCCGCTAATTCAGCAATTTTTTATCTGTACACTCTTCTTTCTAACGCCCATCTTAATTCTATTCAAAATTAAATCACCATTTTTAGGTAATAAAATCTTCCATATTTTGATGTTAATCAAATCTTTTTTTTTAAAGAATAGTTATATTCAAGATAAACCCTATTCAAATTATAGAGTAAATTTTGTAAATTAATTTAAAGTCTGTTTGATATGTCTTCTTGGGTAAAACTAATAGAAGAAGAGTTTATTAGAGTACAGCCTATATGAGTAGCGTTTTTGCGAAAATTTTGATATTTTTTGGTTAGGAAAATTTAAAAAAAAAAAAAAGTTTTAATGTACAATGATCAATCAAGTTTAATGTATAAAATTGAATATGAATATTTCTAAATAAGCTTAAAAGTAGCTTATGGGCAAAAACCCAATATTTGAACTTTTCCTAAAAGACGTAAAATAACTTATTTTAAATCTTATAAACAAATGGTCTAAAATTTTTTTAAAAGTGGTTTTAGTTTTAAATAAGTTCTTTTGGCTAATAGAATTAGTTAGATTTAGTGCCACTGATACTCTAAAATAACTAAGCATATAATACTTTTTAAAAAAAAATTATATATTTTAAGACAAATACATCCTGAATTTGTTAATTAGTTTTTTTTTTTTTTATAAACAAAAAATAGATGTATTGTTTAAAAGTAAACAACTTTTAATTTAATTACAAATAAATGTGAAATTAATTATGATTATTTATTTATTTGTAATTAGATTTTATAAATCCATTTAAATAAGAAATTAAATGTAGCATTCAAATGTGAAATTATAATGAAGGGAGTGGCCGTATCAATTCCAAAGAAAGAAGAAACATTATAGCACACGGAAAGTAAGAGAATAACTTTATGAAAATGGAAAAACAATTAAATTCAATATTTTTAAACAAAAATGTAGAATCTACCAATTAATATGATGTTATACACATTGGAAATTCTAATTTTCTTCATTTTCATATAAAAAGCGACAAGGGCATCTCAACTCTCCCTTCCAAGCAGCTTCTAGACTTCTAGTTTCATCCTCCATACACATATAATCAATCTAACTTCAGTAATCAGAGCCTAAGTTTTTTTCTTTCTCAACGATGAGTGACCCCAAGTACGGTTATCCTTATCCTTCTCAAGGTAATCGCTTTGCATGTCTTTCAATCTCTTCTTCCAGATTTTTTTTTTTTTTTCTGTTAAAACTTAAAACCATAGATTTTCGTTGATTTTTAGTTTCTCAACTTGGGTTAGCCGCTTTATTTTGTTGTTCATCTCATTTTATGGTGATTTGTTCGTGGGATTTTTTCTTTTCTTGATTATTTTTTATGGGGTTGCAGGTTATTATCAAGGGCCTCCAGTGATGGCTCCTCCTCAATATGCAGCTCCACCACCCAAGAGAGAGCCAGGTTTTCTCGAGGGATGGTAATATAATTATTTACATATTCAACTTTTTTTTTTTTTTTTAACGAATAGTGTAAAATTAATTATTTATATTGATTTTCTGATCTTGGTTTAATATTATATATATATTGTTGCAGCCTTGCTGCTTTGTGTTGCTGCTGCCTTATTGATGAGTGTTGCTGCGATCCCTCCATCTTTATAAGCTGGTGATTTTCATGTAATTACGCTTCTGTTTACGATTATGTTATGTAATCCCATTGTTATATAGTTTTGTGTTTAAATTAAGTTGTTGTTTTGGATTCATCTTAACTTGTTAGTGTTTATGTTTAAAAGTATTTCTTGGAAATGCTTTTGATGTTTGATGTATTAAATTGCTCAACTGATCTATTTTAATACTTATGTAATATAGTTTCTGTTACTTCTAGCAAGAACCTTTGGAACAAACAGTTCTTCTTTTAAAGATTAGATCAGATTTCTGGCAACACCACCGGAAATTAGGCCTGCTCCCACGCGGAACTGGCACCGGGAAAGACAAATTTGGCATCGGGACAGGCCTTTCCCGATCCGCACTTTGGTGCCGGAAGCTTGTTGGCGCCGATTGTGTCATTTCCGGCACCGGTTCCGCATCAACGCAGGCCATATTTCTAGTGGTATAAGCATTTAAGATTTCCACTTTTGTTTTATGTAAGGCGAGCAGAAATGACTTTTGTGAGTTTTTCCATCGTTGTGGGGACTAGTTGTCAGTAATTTTTGCAGTTTTCTGGCTAGTGATGAGATCGTTTGTGGCCCAAAAGAAAACAATAATTCAGCAACTAATTAAATGCCAAGTAATAATGAAAGTTCATGGAATTGAGCTGTCCAGCTAAGTGTCAAAGCCAACAATCTTTTGCTTTTGTCAAGTATTTAATTTTTGAAATAGTAGGGGGAAGAAACATTGAACTTTTCACAATATTTGGCTGAAGGTTTACTCACTCTATTATGGCTTCATTCAATCAAATCATAGACTTTTGTTTAGAAATTTGTTAAGTCTTTTCTTTAAGCACACGGGAAGTTAAGAAAATCTATTTAATGATTTACTGGTAAACAGTGTTTGGACGAGCTTTAAACCTAAATTAGACATCTTGGGTTTAAATGGGACCATTTAAAATAGAGTTAACGACGTTTTTTTCATCCAAATAATGGTTTAATAATATTTTTTCACTCATAAATTTTTAAAATATTATTTTATTACTCAAAATTATATTCTGGTGGTGAACATAAAACAAATTTAATCTTGGTTGTTAGACTTTTAAAGAGGGGAGACCGTCTTTTAGTGGTGGAAGGTTAGATTTTGGTGGTTGGGATTGATCAAAATTTGACTTGGTAGGGCAATTGCGAAAACTTTAATCGTTCGATTGCCAATGATTGGCGAGGTTGGCGGGAGTAAGGTTTGAGGGGTTTTGATGAGTGATAATCGAGGAATTGAATGGTGGTGGTATAGGGTCGTAACGATGCCGGAATAAAAAAGGGAATATAAATTTGAATAATAAAGTGATATTTTAAAAGTCTATGGTTGAGAAAATGTCATTAAGTCATTATTTGGGTGAAAAAAAAAGCTGTTCTTTAAAATATCCAATCTTTTATGTGAATACCATATTCTTAATAATAGGAGGTGCAAATGTAATGTCAATTAATGGAAGTTGGTCTTTTTTAACATACCTAAGTGTTGTATAATAATTAACTCACGTTAAGACATCAAGTTAACAATGAAAAGAAAGAAGTACTAAAGTGAGAGAATTGGAAGATATGGGACTCCATAGATATTTGAGGGCTTTAGAAGAGAAACGGTTTAATGCTTTTTTTCTTTTTGAGTGAATAACATTCCAATCCAAGGTTTTCATATAATTACATTTTCCACCCATAAATTTTGAAGAAAACAATTTCCAACCCATCGTCAATCTTCGTCAATGAATTCTGTTACCAGACAGGGGTAAAGCTACAAAAAAAGGACTATAATACCCTTTATTATTTGACTTTATAATTTTCAATGAGATTGAATAACAGTTTCTCACCCAAACTTTATTAAATGTATTTTTCACCCCTAGTTTGGCTTATATTAATTTTAGGGTTAATAAATTAAAAAATAATTAAAAATAAAGTTAGTTATTAAATAAAAAAATTAAGAAAATTAAACAAAAAATGAAAAAAAGTCTGGCAATTTTTTTTTTTTCAATTTTTCTTAATTTGTTATTTTCAGATTTTGTTGAAATTTTTCAACTTTTTCTTTTCTTTTTTGGAAGTTATATTTTTTAAGATATATATGATTATATATTGTCGATGAAAAAAATACACCAACAAGAGTTATCCGATCGATCTTAACGGAATCAGAATTGATGTGTGCGTGATTACAGGTAACTAGCAATGAATAAACAATAAAATGCAATAAAGTAAATGACAAGGAAGTTTTTAAAATGGTTCAACGAGTTATACTCTTAAGCCTACATCCACTGTTTTTTGTATTTGCTGTGAGAGCTTACAATAACAATTCTAGAATAATTTGCTAGCCCATTTCTCATCGTTGGAGGGGGTTTATATACAGATTTTGTACAAAGGAAGGAGCGAAAATAAAGGGATTACAATTAAGTTTGAAATGCAACTCTGATATTCTCGCGATTGAGCGTTATGATTGCGCAAAAATTGCTATCGATCTGATCCTTTCCGAGATGCCCAGGACCTGAAGTTATCTATGAATTGGTTGAACAATAGTATGGATTGGTCGCGACTAGCTTGTGCTAGGTCGAGCGAGTTAGGTCAAACAATCGGTAGAGTCGAGCTGGTTCTAGATCCAGCTATAACCTCGCAATTCACCGAGCTTGACGGAAAAATCACACACAACATTTGCCCCCTTGTGTTTGGTGCTCATTTCGAGCTTTGAAGACTATTACTCGATTTGACATCAAGCTCGGACTTCGTCGATTGTGCGCTGAATACTGATTTGGTCGAGCTTCATGAGTCAAACTCATTTTGATCGACCTCTCGAATACGACTATTTTTTTGTGCATATTATTCTTAAGCAAACTCAAAGGGTTTGAAATGAAGGGTAGTGTAAATCCCAGCGCGGTCGTATGCATTAAATCGATGACGCCTTTGCGATTCTTTTCATCGTGTGTGGGAGACTACAACTGTCCACGCACGAAGTTGAGGCGACGTGCGACAATAGTTATGATTATGGCAGTTTGACGGTTGATCGTCCCTCGTGGATGATTGACATGTGGCCACATCTAAGAGCCGAGACAAATTATAGATCGACGGCTACGATCGAACCCCACCCTTTTGTCTCCTATGCAAGCCACTATAAAAGCGGGCGAACTCGTTAGAAAGCCTTCACACTTTGCAAAAGTTCCCAAGCTTTTTTGCTTATTTCGTTGTTGCTTCTTCATCTTCACAGTGCTTTTCCGACGAGTTCATCCAATCTTTCAGTTCGACAAGCTTTCTTTTCCCTCCTTTACTTGTTTTGACAACTTTTTGTGGTTGTCGTGGCCACATTAGGCTTTGCTAGGGTTTTTAAGTGTGTCTTCAACGGTCTTGGGTTTAAGGAGGGTTTATGATGGCGACCACTGGAATCCTGGTAGGTTGCTTATGTCTATTGTCCGACGCGAGCTACCTTGGGTGCGTCATCGAGTTTTCGAGCTCTGACACATGTTCGCTATGTTTCAGGTACCTAGAGGCGAGCTATTTTCATGTTTTCTTCGAGCAGTCATACCATTGATCGCACATTCAATTCCCTAGCAGGCTTGGCAGTTCTCGGGGGCATAGTCCCTGAGACTTTCGAAGATGTTGTCACACGGAGTTTGAATCCTGATGTGGTGGGCTCTTCAGATCATGCATCTGTAGAGGTTGCTCAGTCAAGGAGATCCCCAATCCATAGGCCGTGCAAGGAACCATAATCCTTGATTGATACCGAGGATTTTAGGCGCATAAATGAAACTTATGCGCCTCAACTCAACTTGAGGGTTTCGGGAGGCTTTTCTCGGAAGAATCCCCTCATAGGCTGGGTGGTGATCTTTGAATCCCTTTTGAGGTATGAGATGTCTATTCCCCCCCACTTCTTCATCAACAATGTTTTGAGACGGTTCGACATCATCCCTCTTCAATTGTTCGCGAACTCTTACATTATAATCGTAGGTTTGTACATGGCATACCAAATAGCCGAATTGGGTGAGCCATCTATTGAGGAGCTTGTCCATTTGTATACGTTAAAGAAGGGTTAAGACCACACATACTATCTCTCCAAGGCAAGGAAAGTATGTTTTAACGGTTTAGTCAACGTTCCAAAGAAAGTCGTGCATTGGGATTCTCAATTTTTCTTTTATGAGGCTGGGCGACCAGCGTTTTTGCTTCGAAAGCTAGTAAGACTTCGATCCTCATGTGTGCAAAGAGTGTTTCCAAGCTTGATGGTCGAACTAACCAAACTTCTTTGCTTTGTAGTTAACATCGAGCAAAACTTTCTCCCCGCAACAAGTTTAGAGCGGCTTTAGCAATCTTTTCAACAGGGAGTGCAACGTTAACGAGATCATCTCGCTTCCTCAATTGAGGGCATACAGCTTTTGCGAGGACAACGCTACTTTCAACACCATTCTTAAAAAAGGTAAAAAGTGTTTACTTGCTCACCTTTTTTGTTTTTTTTGCTAGGCCGCTGATTGTTTGCTTCTTCTTTCGTAAATATGCGGGCCAAGAAACCAAAAGGCTTGAAGAAGAAGACGGCAGAGTCCAGGGCTGCCAAGAAACCACCAGTCGCTTCGACGAAGAAGTAGCCCATTGACGTTGCTGGGATGGTTGGGCAAGGTGCCTCACGCCCAGCCCTTAAACGAAGCGGTGGGGAGCTTGGGGAAAGCCTAAGTGCCAGGAAGCCTGCAACTACCCCCAAGTTAGTCAGGGAAAAGGGTGTCCCTAAGCCCTAAAAGAGGTCAGCAAAGAAGACTTTCGAGCCAACTAGAGGCTCAGGAAGTAGAATGTGCTTGAGCAGCATGATGGCTTGGGCAAGAAAAAGTTGATCGAGCTGCACAAGGGCTCGGGAAAATAGAAGTTGCCGAGTAGAAAGGTGGCTTAGGCAAAGAGGCCACGGGGCAAGCTAGTGACCCAAAGAAATCTGCAGCCAAGGACTCGACCAAGAAAAAGTTTTTTCCCAAGGGTGAAGTTGTCATTCCTGTGGGAAAGTAAATCAGGCTCACCTCAATAGAGAGGCAAAGTGGTGGATGAGGCAGCTCGAACTGTGGTCGACGCAATAATTGACCAACTCCCTGAGCACATTAGCGTCGGGGCTAAGGCGGTCAGGAATGTTGTCACCCCGCGAACTTTTGCAGGCATTAAGGATTCGTCTCCTCCACAATTGTTGGCTTGGGTATATAGCTATGTGACAAAGGTATCAGTAATTTGCCACCTTCTAACTTTTTTATATGTGCGCTTTTCTTTATTCCTTGTTGACTTCCATTTTTTATTTTTTAGGATTGCTTGGCGAGCAGACTTCTTTATGATGAGTGTTACCCTATATTGAAGGGCACTCATAAGAGATGACAGGAAGCGAAAACACTTAAGGAGGATGTCTTGGCTAAGGTTGAGGTAGCAGAGAAAAAGAAGGACTTGAAGCAGGCTAAGCTTGAATGGCTTAAGGAGGAAATAACGACTTTCAGGGTCAAGGAAAGATAGTTCCTTGACAAAATTAAGGTGAGTGAGGCCGCTCAGGCAAAGGCTGAGAAGAGTTTGGCATAGCAATGTGGTGCCAACAATGAGCTAAACTCTGAGCTCACCTCAGCTCAAAAAATTGCCTCGGATTGGGAGGCAAAGTTCAAACAGTTCTCACTCGATCTTGCCCAGGAGGCAGAAGGTTGCCAAAAGGCCGAGGCTGAAACTAAGCACCTTAGGCTCAAAGTCGGGGAGTTGAATGAGGTCTTGCGAACCAAGCTTAGGAAACGTTGGTCTTCCTTGTGCAGAAGTTGTGGGAAGCTCATCCCTCAATCGACTTCTCATTTCTTCCACGGGCTTATCAGAAAGAGGTCAATAGGATAAGAACCGAGGCTCAAGGGATGGCTTATGTTTACTCGGATGACTCTGAGCCCAACGGTGAGGGCAAGAAGGAAATCCGGGGAGGGGGAGGGGGGGGGGGGGGGGGTAGGTGTTAAGCAGGAGATCGAGGATCCGCCTCCCCTGGCTACGCTCTCGCCTATTGCTGTCGACTTTCCCCTGATCGAGACTGCGAAGGACGTCTTGGCTCCCAACCCTGAAGAGGCTACCAAGATTTCTACCGTCGACGATCCCTCTACTCAGATTGGCGACGATCTCCCTGATCTTGTTGGCGATGATGCCTTTACTCCTCCAGCTGCTTAGAAATCCTTTTTTTTTTTTTTTTAGTTTAGTTTGTAACTAAACTTTACAATTAATGAAAGACATTTTCTTCATATATCTATTGAGCAAATTTATTTCTTTATTTTTTTTTTTTTTTTTTTGCAGAGTTGTTTTGATTGTCCTAATCAGACTTATTTTGAATAATTCGAATTTGCTCCAAGTTACGCGTAACTCGCTTTTCAAAGAACTTTTCTAATACACGTAGGAAAATCTTGTGTGATAACTCTGAGTTTGGGCTGATTGCCCGTCTCGAGTTTTAGCCACTGGCATGATCGATTTTTCTTCGACGTGTTTTACTTGAATTTTTTCAAGTGTAACTTTGTCGATCTGGGGAATCTCACCCTCAATGAGTTGGATTCTAGCATGGCTTACGAGCTAAGCTACATTTTTCTGAACTCTTGATTTTGAGTTTTTTGCATGTGGTCGTGTAGGTCGCAATTTTCAAATTGAAGACAATAAATGATGAACAAGATAGCAAAAAATGGCAAACAATGTAAAGTTCATGAATAATACCTCTTGTTATTAATAACATTTTGGTCACAAACGACCTTACAATAGATATATGAGAAAAAAACAAAACATGATTGGAACCTGAGCTGCTTATTGGTAATACCTTCACAAATGCTCAACGTTCCATGCTTGCAGTACGATTTCAGCATTGAGGTGTTCCAGGTGGAAAGTTCCTGGTGTGAGCTTTTTAGAGATCTTAAATGGACCTTCCCAGTTGGGCCTAAATACCCCAAGATTCGGGTTTTATGTACCCTGTATGACCTTTCTAAGGACTAGGTCGCTCACTTTAAAGTCTCTGTTTTTTACTTTAAAATTGAAGTATCATCTAACTCGCTGCTAGTATAAGGCGAGCCTTAGTTGAGACTTGGCTTGGTTTTCATCGATCAAGTCTAGCCTCAGTCGAAGAAGATCTTCATTTACTTCTTCATTGAAGACTTCCCTTTGGAACGAACTAATCTCCACTTCAACTAGGGCCATTACTTCACACCCATATGATATAAAGAACGGGGTTTCTCCAATCGAGCTTCTAGTTATCGTTCTATAAGACCATAAGGCTTTGGGCAATTCCTTTGCCTATCTTCCCTTCAGAGCATCAAGCTTCTTCTTAATGGTATGGTTAATCACTTTGTTCATAACCTTTAGTTGACCGTTAGCTTAAGGCCAATAAATAGCGGCAAAGCTCTTCTTAATACCAAGCCGTTTGCAAAAAGATCTAGAAAGATCTGAAGTTCTCATTGTTGAATTGTTTTCCATTGTCGGTTATTATTGTGGAGGGATTTCGAATCTACAAATGATGTTTTTGTAGACGAAATCTTTCAGCTTGTTTGACGTGATAGTAGCTAAAGGCTTAGCTTCTGCCCACTTAGTGAAGTAGTCCACAGCAACCACTGTGAACTTAACGCCCCCTTTTTCTTAAGACAAATGGCCTATCAGATCTATGCCCCAAATTGAAAATGACAAAGGGCTTGTCAAAGTAGTTAACTATTGGGGTAAAGCTCGCAGAACATTTGCGAATCTCTGGCATTTGTTGCATCTGCGTACATAGTTTGTTGCATCGTCAAAAACTGTTGGCCAATAATAGCCCTGACGAAGCACTTTGTATGCTAGAGATCTACCCCCTACATGGTTCCCACAGATGCCTTCATGGATCTCTCTCAAAACATAGTTTGCGTCTTCATGGTTAACACACCACAAGAGTGGTGAATTGTACCCACGCTTATACAGTTTGTCATTGATGAGCGTGTATCGAGTTAATTTTGCTCAGAGTGTTCTGGCTTCATTTCTTCCTTTAGGCACTATTTCATCTCTTAGGTAGGCAATTATTGTATCCATCCAGTTATATCTCTGCCCTGTTACTAAAACTGGTTCCTGTGGAGCGAGGATGTTTGGACTTGGGAGGAACTTCATAGGTATCGAATCAGTCTTCTCTTGGCTCATTGCAGAGGCTAGGCAACCTAGAACGTTGACCACTGAATTCTTCTCCCTTGGAATTCGAAGAATAATGAAGGATTTGAACTGCTCAAGCTCGGATTTCACTTGCCAAAGATAGGATGTCATTCTATCCTCATTTGCCTGATATTCCCTGGTAATCTGATGGACTACGAATGGGGAGTCACTATAAATCTTGATGGACTCTGCCCCCAATTCCTTGGCGAGGCAGATACCCGTGGGTAATGCCTCGTACTCAACCTTGTTATTGGAGGCGACAAACCTGATCTGACTATGACTCTGATCGAATTCCCTTCGGGACTTTCGAGCAAGAGCTTAGCTCCTGCCCCCTTCTCATTTGAGGACCCATCTGCATACAGAGTCCACTGCCACAGATCGTCAAGCTTTGACTTATGTTGTTCGCTTTCCTTTGATGTGCTTGCCCCTAGCGGGTTTACTTCTCCTTCTGGCTGATAGGAGAATTCTGAAATGAAGTTTGCCAAAGCTTGACCTTTTATTGTTGTTCTCGAGATGTACTTGATATCATGCTGACTCATTTCCATCATCCACTGGATCAATCTACCCGATGCCTCCGGCTTCTACATTATCTTTCTCAATGGAAAGTTTGTTAGTACGTGTATAGAATATGCTTGAAAATAAGGTCGTAGCTTTTAAGCGGCGATGACAAGTGCATAAGCGAGCTTCTCCATCTCAGGGTATCTTGTTTCTGCGTCGAGCAACCTTGTGCTCACATAATATACCAGCCATTGCACTCTCCCTTCCTCGCGTACCAGAGCTGCACTGATCGCGGACTTAGATACTAATAAATATACCAGCAGCGGTTGGACCTGGAAGGGCTTTGATAACAAAGGAGATTGTCCTAGATGTTTCTTCAATTCCTGGAAGACTTTCTCTCACTCTTTTGTCTACTTGAAACCCTTCTTCCCCTTTAGGGTCTCAAAGAATGGTAAGTATTCGTCTATGGCCTGGGAAACAAACTTGCTAAGTGTGGCCTCATGCCCTATCAAGCTTTGAATCTGTCTTATGCTAGTTGGGCTTTTCATGCCCAAGAGAGCTTGAATCTTCTCTGGATTGGCTTCAACACCTCGCTGATTGACCTGGAAACCCAGAAACTTTCCCAAGCTTACTTCGAAAGCACACTTTAGAGCATTGAGTTTCATTTTGCATTTTCTGACGATGTCAATTATTTCTCCAAAGTGCTCAATATGGCTTTTGGCAACCTTTGATTTGACGAGCATGTCGTTGATGTACACCTCCATTGTCTTGTTGATTTGGTCAGCAAACATCTTGTTTATCAAACATTGGTAGGTCACCCCAACATTCTTCAAGCCAAACGGCATAACCCTGTAACAATAAATACCCCGGTCAGTAATAAATGAGGTGTGTTCTTCATCAGGATTTGGTTATATCCTGAGTATGCATCCATGAAGCTGAGAAGTGCTTTCCCAGCTGTTGCATCTACTAATTGGTCAATCTAAAGTAGTAGAAAGCTATCTTTCAGACAAACTTTATTTAAATTTGTGAAGTTGACGCAAGTCTGCCATTTGTCATTCGACTTTTTCACCAAGTTTGGGTTAGCGAGCCAATTCAAGTATTTCACTTCCTGGATGAAGTTGATGTTAAGGAATTTGTCAACTTCATCTTTGAGCACTTTAGGCACTCTACATCCATAGATTTTCTCTTTTGTCTAATTGGTTGAGCTGTTGGGTCGATATTCAATCTGTGGCACATTACCTTGGGACTGATCCCCACTGTAGATGCAAAAAATCTACAGTAAAAAAAATAGGGTATGATCCCGTGAGGTTGAGACCACTAATAATCCGTTAGACCTACACACATGAAAGGATAAGTATGAAGCTTCGGGAAAATACCGGGATGGTGTTTGCCGTAAGCACTCCGACGCTCAAGTCAGCGAGGCTGAAAGAGATTATTTGATAAGAATTATGGAGATGAAGAATTACCAAGGTCTTGTCGGAGGCTAGGACTACGGCGGAAGCGTCGGGTTCTTCGTAGCAAGAACTTAGGAGCAAATAGATGGTTTTGAGTTGAATAGATTGACTATCGGAGATTCCATCCCTAATGAGAGGGCAAACCTCTATTTTTATAGTGAACCCAAGGGATTGGAATCCTAGTAGGACATTAAATCCTCTTTTTTGGGAGAAAATCCCTATCAAGAAAGAAATATGATTTATTGACCTTATCAGATTAAGTTTAATAGTTTAAATAAGATTTAGAATCTTAGTAGGACACTAAGTCCTACTTTGGGAGATAATCCCTATCATGAAAGAGATATGATTTCTTGACCTTATCAGATCAAGTTTGATAGTTTGAGTAAGATTTGAAATCTTAGTAGAAGAGGAAATAGAATGAAATTCTGATTTCCTATTTATAGACTGCTTAACTTATAAGATAGCCCAACTCGTAGAGTGGGTAGTTCACAAGGTGATTTTAAGCATAGGTCCAATCGAGATTGGGTTGAGGCCTTGGGCCGTGACATGTTTATTTCGTTATTGGGTCTCGTCAAGCCCAAAACGATTTTTGGCCCTAACAGTTGGCCCCCCACTCTCTAAGTTAAAGAGTATTTAGCTTAGAGAGTAGATTTAATTGAATGAGTGCAGACTTAGTGGATTAGTGATAGCAGCTCGTTAGGTCGGATGGATCGTTGAGTGGATTGGCTCAATGACTTGTCGATTTGAGGTGCAAGTCCTTCAATCGGTCTAGGCTAATTGAATGTGTAAATCTATAAATCGGTCTGGGCTGATCGAAGATGTATACTTGTGAATCGGTTTGGGCCGATCGAAGGTATAAACTTATGAATCGGTCTGGGCCGATCGAAGGTGTAAACTCATAAATAAGTCTAAGCCGATCGAAGGTGTAAACTCATGAATCGGTCTAGGCTGATCGAAGGTGTAAACTCATGAATCGGTCTAAGCCGATTGAAGGTGTAAACTCATGAATCAGCCTTGGCCGATCAAAGGTGTAGACTTATGAATCAGTCTGGGCCGATCAAAGGTGTAAACTCGTGAATCAGTCTGGGCCGATTGAAGGTGTAAACTCATAATCAGTCTAGGCCGATCGAAGGTGTAAACTCATGAATCGGTCTGAGCCAATCGAAGGTGTAAACTCATGAATCAGTCGGGGCCGATCGAAGGTGTAAAGTAATGAATCGGTCTAGGCCGATCAAATGTGTAAACTCATGAATCAGTTTGGGCCGATCGAATGTGTAAATTCATGAATCGGTCTGAGCCGATCGAAGGTGTGAACTCATGAATCGGTCTGGGATGATCGAAGGTGTAAACACATGAATCTGTTTGTCTGAGCCGATCGAAGGTGTAAACTCATGAATCGATCGGGGCCGATCGAAGGTGTAAACTCATGAATCGGTCTGAGCCGATCGAATGTGTAACTCATGAATCGGTCTGGGCTGATCGAAAGTGTATGCCAAGTGGAGCTTGTATGGAGCTTGCGGTCAAGTCGGCGTGATCGACTTGTAGTTGAAACCTTTGAGGGCTATATGGCTCAGTTGGCGTGACCAACTTTGTAGTTGAAAACATTTGATTGAAGCTGGAGCAGTGACATGCATGACATGCATGTTTTAAGCAAAGAGTCGAATGGAGAGTCAATATACATGATGTGCATGTGTTATGGACTGAATGAAGAGTGAGCTAAATGGAAAAATGGGTTGCATGTATTTAAGTAATGGGTCGAATAGAGAAAGATTTAACCAAATAGAGTGGTAGTTAAAAGGAGATAATAACACATACATTTCCCCTCCAAATGCTGCCACCCATGCTTACTGGACCGAGTGGAGAGAGGGGTGTTACTTTCTATGTCGGAGCTGAACCAGTTGAAGTTGAGTGGGCACATGAGTCACTTTTGGGCTGAACCGAATGAGCACGTTGATATTGTATGTGTAGACCCAAATATCATTGAGTGAATTACTCGTATTGTTTAGTGGTGCTGAGTTGTAGTGGGGAGTGGAAAGTTTGCAAATAGCGGGGAGCGTGAGGGCTTTTGTGACAGGTGTGTTGGAGATTGTGATGTGAAGGTGGTTTGAGTTGATATGTATTAGTTTGGAAGGGGCAATGGTTCGAGTTTAGAGTTTTGGAATACGATGGGGTAAGGAGATTAGGTGAGAGTGGGGTGGCGTCACTTAAGTAGGTTTTGTTTGGGGGGTTTCTCTTCGTGTTTAGTAAATGACTTTGGGTGTTTTGAGAGGATTACTGCTGTGTTTTTAGGATTTAACTGTGTGATTGGAGAAGCTGTTAGGGTGATTTTAGGAGAACAGGTGGACGGGTTTTGGGTTTCAAAGTGGTGGCAAATCTCCATGAAGTTGAATTGGGATTGGATCAAGGTTGATCGAGTTTTGAGTTACCTTCTAATGGGGCAGAGGTCCTGGAGATGCTGGCGTATTGCGGCATCTTCTTGAATGAACAAATTGACTGGTTTTATGGCGGGTAATGCATTGCAAAGCTCTGATGACGGTGGCAGACCACCTGGTGGTTTGATTATTGAAGTGAAAAGGCATGTGTAAAGAGGTTAAAGACAAAAGCTATTGCCTTATCTGAACAGAGGATTAGAGAAGAGAGATTGTTGAAGCAAAGTCAACGAATCAAGTGGTTCAGGAACACCACTTTAAACTCTGACACATTATTATTCTATTATTAATTTAGAACAATAATATGAAGCTATTATTAATTTAGAACAATAATATGAGCTTCAAGGTCTTATACTACCCGCTGAATGGATATAATATAAAATAAATTACGATATGCCGAATAGATATAATATGGCATGTGAATAGATAAAACAAACGAAGAGAAAAAAAAATTCTTATCGTGATGGGATTTTCTGATTAACATTGTTAGTCAAAAGGAGTTCCTTGTCGCCTCCCATGTTGTAAGTCATCGTTGGCAGATGATTGTCGGGGGCCCACGGTGGGCACCAAACTGTAGATGCAAAAAATCTACTGTCACAAAAATAGGGTCTGATCCTGTGAGGTTGAGGCTATTGATAATCCGCTAGACCTGCACACATGAAAGGACAAGCGTGAAGCTTCCAGAAAACCGCGGGGTGGTGTTTGCCGTAGGCACTCCGAAGCTTAAGTTAACGAGGCTGAAAGAGATTATTTGATAAGAATTAAGGAGATGAAGAATTACCAAGAGTCTTGTCGGAGGCTAGGACTACGGCAGAGGCGTCGGGTTCTTCGGAGCAAGAACTTAGGAGAAAATAGATGGTTTTGAGTAGAGTAGATTGACTATCGGAGATTCCATCCCTAATGAGAGGGCAAACCTCTGTTTTTATAGTGAAGGCAAGGGGTTGGAATCCTAGTAAGACATTGAGTCCTCTTTTTTGGGAGATAATCCCTATTAAGAAAGAAATATGATTTCTTGACTTTATCAAATTAAGTTTAATAGTTTAAATAAGATTTGAAATCTTCGTAGGACACTAAGTCCTATTTTGGGAGATAATCCCTATCATGAAAGAGATATGATTTCTTGACTTTATTAGATTAAGTTTAATAGTTTAAATAAGATTTGAAATCTTAGTAGGACACTAAGTCCTACTTTGGGAGATAATCCCTATCATGAAAGAGATATGATTTCTTGACCTTATCAGATCAAGTTTGATAGTTTAAGTAAGATTTGGAATCTTAGTAGAATAGGAAATAGAATGGGATTCTGATTTCCTATTTATAGACTGTTGCAGCCAGATGGGCTGAAACCCAGTTTTGCTTAACTTATAAGATAGCCCAACTCGTAGAGTGGGTAGTTCACAAGGTGATTTTAAGGATAGGCCCAATCAGGATTAGGTTGAGGCCTTGGGCCATGGATGTTTATTTCGTTATTGGGTCTCATCAAGCCCAAGACGATTTTTGGCCCTAACACCCACTATATCTGCGTGTACTCAAGTGAATATGTTGAGATTTTTCTTTAGAAATCCCACCAGACAGTCAGCCATTTCTTTGCTCAGGTATTGCCAATCTTTAAAACGTGAGTTGGGTCTTCCTTGCTGACAGATATTTCTTGCAGTTTTTCTGTTGGCCCTACTGCGAGCTCTTTTTTATGGATGCGAGTATCTATGGTATCCTCGAGAGGTCTAGGGTGTAACTTGGACTCTGCAATGACCATGGTTCTCGGGAGCGGCCATTTTAGTGTAGCATTAATGGCCCAGTTGTAACATTCTCGAGATTCTTTTCTACAGCTTCTGATTGTCACAACCCCACCTAGAGTCAGGAACCTCATTGCCTAGTAGCACACTAAAGTGACTATGCTTAGATCATCTAAGATCAGTCTTCCAAGGATGACATTGTAAGTGGTCGGGTAGTCTACCCCTAAGAATTTTGCCATTACCGTCCTGATTTTGGGTTCTGTCCCAAAGTCACAGGCAAGTCGATTGTTCCCTTGGGGACTAGACTGTCCCCGATGAATCCATAAAGCGGCGATAGGCACGTCCTCAAGTCTATTTTCGTGAACCTCATTTCTCAGAAAGCTCCCAAGAAGATAATGTTTACTACACTGCCATTATCGACCATCACCCTTAGCACTTTGGTGTTGTCGATCTTGGTTGCGATTACAATCGCATCGTGATTATGACAAGGAGATTCTTCACATTCTTCCACTGTGAATCCTATCACCTCACTCTCTTGCCTAGGCCGTTTCGGCGACTTCTGTTCACAGCTAATTACTCGGGGGACCGAAAATGTTTTGGCCTCTCCAGCGTATTGCTCACAAGAGCGTCTTTAACTCCCTGCAATATCTAGACCCTCGTAGATCATGCCCACCAAAACTTTATTGTTGGCATTTGCCGAGGCTTGTTGAATCTGATTATTTGCTCGCCAGTGTTTTCACGAGCTGGTGCCTCCTTAACAAATTCTTTTAGGTGACCCTTTCAGATCAGATCTTCGATAGCATCCTTTTTAGCCCAACACTCATTGGTGTTATGTCCGATGTCTCGATGGTATCAACAATATTTTTGCTGATCTCATCTGCCTGGGCCCCCCTTATTCTTTTTGGAGTGGGTAGTCTCTTAGCCTCACAAGAGACTTTATATATATGAGCTATATCTTGCGTGAGGGGGGCGTATTCTTCATATCGCGGGAAAGGCTGCCTGTCCCCGTGGTCAGATGTTCTTTGTCTCTTTGGGGACTTATTCTGGTCCCTGTCATTAGGGTCTTGGCACCTCCGCTTGTCTGATGGGCGATCTTGTCGCCTATCTCGGGCTCTTCATGGCGAGCTTTTGGCTAAGGCGACTAACAAGCTTTCTACTCGTTGGTGCTTTGCAGCCATCTAGTAAAACTTTGCCAGACTCACATGATCCTCACTTTGGAACTCTTTCTACAGCTCACTTTAGAGCTCTTTCTATAGCTCCGTTTGCAGCATGATGCCTAAGATTAGCAAAATCCGGATTGATTCTTCAGGTGCATCCGCAACCTTTACTTGCTCATTCTGGAGCCTCGTCAGGTATGAGGTCAATGTTTCGTCTCTCTCCTAATGAATATTGCTTAGGTAGCTGAGCGACATTGTGAACTGTCTCATCACTTGGAATTACTGTAAGTATAGTGAGGAGAAATGTTGCCAAGAACTAATAGAGTTCGCCTTGAGCCTTTTGTATCACCTTTTGGCAGCCCCTACCAATGTGATCGTGAAAGAATGACATTTTGCCAAGTCACAGATCTGGTGCAACTCCATCAGGTCATTGAAAGTATCAAGGTAGTCTCTAGGATCTCCTTTCCCATGGAACTTACTTTTTGGCACCCTGAATACTTGGGGAAACGGGGTCTGGCGAACTTCCTCTGTGAAAGGAGAGCTCACTATTTCTTCTGCCGCATTGTTCTAGCGGACTCTTAGGTCATCGAACATTTTCTACACCCGATCCAAATCTTCATTGTGAGGATTGCCTTGGCTAGGTTTGTTTAGCCTTATCTCGAGCAGGTGAGTTCGCAAATCTGTTGCTTGTGAGCCTCCTCCATTATGCTCATTCATGCGCGAAATTGAGTCATAATGGCTAGGCTGGTAGGTGTTATCATGCTCGTCAATGTGTTGCTCGTAGTGTTGGTTATAGCTAGAACGTCGGTCATTGCCAGATTGGCACATATGACTCGTCCTGCGAACTTACGAAGACCGAGTCTGTCTTGGGCATGGGTTAAAACCGGCATGCTGACGTGGGGATACCATCAAGCAGGTCAAGTATCCCTCTGGTGACCATTGTGTTCGTCTTCTCCCATGGGTTGTTTGCCTGGTCGCCTCCCGGGGTTAGTTTGCCTACGGGACTTTTTTTTGTGCAGAATATTCTCAATGGTGTCGGAGGCATCGATCATGCCTTGGTGCCGACGAACCAGATTGGTCACCGGCTGAGGGCCACCTTGTCGGAGTGACATCTATGGAGTGTGGTCAGCCAAGATCCTATGGGGCTGGTTGCTAATTTCTCAGGTTGACCACATTTTGTTGCACAGCTTATGCGACCATTGTTCTGATCATCTCCACCAACTGGCCGTTCTCAGGATTTGACATCCCTAGCCCCAGTTGGTTTGTGGCCTGTTATGCCGGTGGCACTGGTGGTCGACACTCGACGATGACTTCATGTACCTTTAGGTGGGTGGTCTCCACATTGTTATGGTTTCCGGTGGTGGTTTTCAATCTTGTACGTACCATTTTAGGCCTTGAGTGATTGGGTCACTAAGGTTGTTTGTCAAAAATTCTGAGATTTTGGTAGAGGTCATCCTTTTAGCGCCAAAATGTTGATGCAAAAATACACCAACTAAAGTGCTCTGATCGACCTTGACGGGATCAGAATTGATGTGTGTGTGATTACGGGTAACCAGTAATGAATAAACAATAAAATGCAGTAAAGTAAATGACAAGGAAGTTTTTAAAGTGGTTCAGCGAGTTATACTCTTGAGCCTACATCCACTGTTTTTTGTATTTGCTGTGAGAGCTTACAATAACAATTCTAGAATAATTTGCTAACCCCTTTCTCATAGTTGGAGTGGGTTTATATACAGATTTTGTACAAAGGAAATAGCGAAAATAAAGAGATTACAATTAAGTTTAAAATGCAACTTCGATATTCTCGCGATTGAGCGCTATGATTGCGCAAAGATTGTTATCGATCTGATCCTTTCTAAGATACCCAGGATCTGAAGTTATCCATGAATTGGTTGAACAACTGTAAGGACTGGTCGCAACTAGCTTATGCTAAGCCGAGTTATAACTTAATGAGCTTATGTTGGGTCGGACAATCGGTAGAGTCGAGCTAGTTCTAGATCCAGCTATAACCTTGCAATTTATCAAGCTTGATAGAAAAATCACACAGAATATATATAATTTCTAATTTTTTTATATAATTTTATAAAATATATACAATTTTAATGACATGTTGTTTTGTAACTATAGAAATTGAAGATTGGGGTTTAAATAACTAATTTCCAAGTTGGTGAAGATAATTTTATTGTGTTTGTAATTTAGGGGGATAAGTAACATTAACCCTATTAATAATATTGTGCAAACGGATAAAAATGCCTTTTTCACTGTTAAAATTATCGTCTGAATTAATGATCGGTGGGAAAATGTTTTTTTTTTTAATTTTTTTTATGGGTGGGAACTGGGAACAATTAAGGCAAACTTTCGGCGGGACAATGTCATTCACACTTTCTTTTCGCTGGCCACTGGGTATCTTTCTTTTTCAAACATACAAGCAACAAGGGGCTTATTTATAGCATTCTGACAACCGGCCTCTGAATATTAGATATACACCAATAAGCCAACTGTCTAGGCTTTTATTAAACACCCTACACAATGTAGAATCCAGTTAAGAAATGATTTGGGTTGGTGGGTGAAGCAGCTAGAAGCAAAATCATCAATCACATTGATTATTGGGGCCACTATTTTCCTGCACTTATATATATTTTCTAACTTTTCAAGAGTAATAAATTGATGGGGATCGTTGTAACTTAAGAAAGAATCACTTATTTTTAAAGTTAATAACCCAAAAGTATTTGGTAAAGACATTTGAAAAGTGACTATGCACCAAGTAAATTATGAAATAATTTATTTTATTAAGTAAGTTTTTGTAACTTTTGAAATTCAAAAGCTGCCTTTGAAAATTGCAATTACAAAAATGCCCCCGTAAAATTATTAAACCAAAAAAAAAAATGGACTCCTTCAACGTTGGGCTTAGCCTCGTTCAATATGTTGAGTAGCCCATAGTGCAAAAACAAAACTCACCAGTTGTCGCACATAACCAACCTCTCCCAACACTTGACAAACAGAAATATGCGAGGCTATATATATATATTAGAAAATGAAAGATGCTGCTGATATATCATTTTTAAACTTTTGCAAATCCTTCAATACTCTACATATACAAAGTTGGAACCAACTCCATGGGTGTATTTGGTTGGGGGTAATATCTCATTATCGAGGTAATATCATCTTATATTAGTTAATTACAACATTTAGTTGTCAAGTAATATAAGATTTCGATAGTCATAAAAAACCAGTAGTAATTACTGTTGGTAATATAAGAGGTAATCTGATTACATCCATTTTCTTAAGTATTTTAAAATTACTTGGTAATCTTAATTTTGTTACAATTTTACCCTTAAGGGGTCGTTTGGATGGGGTTAATATTAGATAACTGGGGTAATATTTTTAAATTGAGCAGATGACGATGTTTGGTTGGTTGGTTTGTAAAAAATTATTCCCAGAATATTTTATGACAAACAGTAGCATTTGGGAGGTATATTGCCGGAAATGTTAATACTTTGAGGGGAGGGGGGGACGCTGTTATTAAAACTTACCCTTGGTAATACAATTTTGTTTCATATGCTGCTCCTAAACAGTTGAGCATTTGGTCCAAATTAACCTTATATTTGTTAACATTTACAAAACACCCAATTCACTCATGCAGACACTTTTGTCCTCGCTTTTTTAATTTTTCGGACGACATTGCCCTTGTTATTGTCATTATTTACATAAATGTCATTATACCTAGACCGCTAGCCACCGTCGACCGCCGACGGAGGTTGCCAAAAGTCTCCATAATGGCGTACGACTAGCCATATATGGCCGGCCGTGCACTGGTGAGGCTTTTTCTGACCATGGGTCACATATCCATGGTCGAAAACATATCCATGGTCGAAAAAGGTCAAATCTGGTTGTTTCACGACTAGATCTATGGCCATTTCACAGCCAAAGATGTGGCCATGAAACGGCCAGATTTGTGGCACTGCCAACGACCGCTAGCGGTGGTGGCTGGCTGGCTGCCGACAGGGCGTAGGGTAGGTAGGGGTGTTTTTGTTAAGTTTAAAATGTTTTTGGTTGCTAAGGTGTTTTTGCTAAATCTGAAAAGTAGGGGGTTAAAAGAAATTATTCAAATAATAATAATAAAAAATACTATTATATTAATATTTAAAAATGAGGGTAATTTAGTAATGTAAATAACATACCATAGTCACAGATCCATGGTCGAAAAAGGTCAGATCTGGTTGTTTTACGACTAGATCTATGGTCGTTTCATAGCCAAAGATGTGGCCATGAAACGGCCAGATCTGTGGCACTGCCAACGACCGCTAGCGGTGGTGGTTGGCTGCCGGTAGTGGCTTAGGGTAGGTATGGGTGTTTTTGTTAAGTTTAAAATGTTTTTGGTTGCTAGGGTGTTTTTGCTAAATCTGAAAAGTAAGGGGTTAAAAGATTATTCAAATAATAATAATAAAAAATACTATTATATTAATATTTAAAAATGAGGGTAATTTAGTAATGTAAATAACATACCCACCCATTTATCATCCCAACCAAATATATTATTCACCAATTTATTTGAACCAACCAAACACATTTTCTAAATATTCCCAATAATCTTCAAGGTGATATTTTATTCCGTTAATATAATATCCTCTTATAATAAAACATTATATGATCTAAACGGCCCCTAACTATTAAAATTTTTGGACAATAATACTTTTATTTTTTTGAAAAAAAATTACAAAAAAATTTTTGGGATATAAATACCCCTGAACTTTAAAAAAATTACCCAAGGGTGGTGGTTGACGTTGATCTAGCAAAAAACGGTCAGATCTATTCTAGCCATTTCTAGCCAAATCTAAGGCTTTTAGCCGTTAACGATGGCCAAATCTCTAGTCGCCATCAACGAACAATGACCAAATCTTTGGTCGTCAACAACCACAACTTTAGTCATTAACGACGACCACTTCTAACCATAGATCTAGCCATTTCAGGCTAGATCCATTATGGATCGCGTCAAGAAACGCCCTGCATCAACACACTACGATCGTATTTGGCCTTGGCCAGTGTCAGTTACGGCCACTATCGCCATCGTTGGCAGTGGTGGCAAGCGGCCAATAGTGACTTGGGGTGGGTGGGGGTGTTTTTGTTAAGTTTTAAATTTTTTTGGTTGCTAGGTGTTTTAGCTAAATCTGATGAAATGTAGGAGATTAAAAGAAATATTATAAAATAATATTATATGAATATTTTAAAAAGAGGGCAATTTAGTAATTTATATAATGTACCTACTATTATATTCTTTCCTATCAAACATGTTAATATAACATACCCATCAATTTATTCCAACCAACCAAAGAAATTTCCTTAAACATTTCCAGTAATCTTCAAGGTAATTTATCTTTCCATTAATATAAAATTCCTAAACCAAATGCACCCTTAAAGAACTTACGCTATATATTTTACGTTAAAATTTTTATAATTCATTCATTGATTGGATGCTCATACATATATTATGTTGATGCTACGTTTTGTACCAATGAAAAGTACATAGGATTCGGGATGAATCTATGTAGGGGTTTGTCCCAATAGTTTGATGTTGAATCAAAGAATATAATGAATAATAAATGATAACGCAAGACAAATAATTTTTAAAATAGTTTGGATACTTGAATGCAAATCTTATATCCACTGTTTTTGTATTGTATTCGCTTGAGTAGCGATTTATTTACAATAAATTGCTAGTGAGTTTTTGTGACCTCCTTTTCCGTCCTCCAAAACTGATTATAATGAGGTTTGTATATATGATCAATTACGTGTATGAACTGAAAGGAAACATTGAATCTTTAGAACATGAAAACAACTTGGGGTGCGTCTGGCTCCCTATTTTTATCCATATTCCCAATCATATTCTCCAAATAATGTTTGGCACACTATTCCAGAAATATTACCCTATTTTTTTAATTACTTTTAGACCCCATAAGGTTATTAATTTCACTAAATGCCCCCTGATTTTTTTTTTTTAAATTAACAAAAACCCCCCCATCAACCCTCCCAACTTGTCAGATTCCGGCAACCATTGCCGGTGATAGCCGGAATCTATACAACGGCCTAAATTCCGACCATAAATGGTCGGAATTACACCGATCTGGCCATCAGCGACGGCCAAAGAAATGGCCGTCGTTGACCGAAAACGATGGCCACATCTTTGGCCGTCGCGCTGGCGGCCAAAGATGGCCGTCGTTTTGGCCTTTCCGGCCGTCGACGGCCATAAGAGGCCGTAGATCGCTCACTTTTAGCCGCGGATCCGTGGTGGATCCAGGTGGAAAAGGCCATAATGATGCGTTACGGCGCGTCCAGATCCGGTGCGTCTACGTAGCTAATCCGGCCGTTCCAGGTGATGTCGGCCGGAATCTGACACTGCAGGTGGTGGGGGTGTTTTTATCATTTTATATAGTAGGGTCTTTAATTAAATTAGTAAACTTAAGAGATTTTTCATAAATTTTTCAAATTTACCTCGTAATACTCCCCTATCCAACAATCCAATACTATCCTCAAAATCCTATCCAAAATACTACACCAAACGCACCCTTGATCTTTGACTCTCATTTGGGAGTCAATATTGCAAGATATCGTTTTACCAAACTGGGAAATATCATTTCCTGACTTTTCGTACAACGAATTGGAAATAAGATGAAACTTTGATAATTTAGAAAGGCGGTGCATTCTTCAACTCCGGATCAAGAAAGATATCTTTATACCAAATTGAGATTTATCCTCTCCAACTTTTCGCACAACACGAAATAGTTTGACACGTGGCGCAAATCGATGTTTCATGATCCGAGCACAACATGTTATAGTGAAGATTTTCTTCGGCATTACATGTTTGTTAACTTAATTATTAAGCTAACTCTTGTAACGAAACATAACAAATTTTCAAATAAGTATTGCAAAAATTTTGAACGACAAAATTTATCAAATTTAATATTTACTATAAAAACATCCAATAAAAATGTCGTCCCATGGGAAAAAATACCTGTTGACATTTTCGATCAAATCCCACCTAGTCGTCGCATCTTCATATCCAACACATGTATATGATTAACTAGGAGTGAGCACGGGTAGCAGGTAGAACCGGAATCGGAGGATAGAACTGGAATCGAAACTAACCGAACCTATCCTAATCAATATCAATACGTGCAGGTGTTCCTTGCCTTTCAATTTTTTGGAATCGAGATATTCGTCTTGCCCTTAGGCTTGTGTGTGGAGGAACCGGAACCGGAACCCGTAAAAAGGGTACCCTGTTTAGAACCTGTAGGGGGTACCCGGTTTGGAACCGATTTTTGGAACCTATTTTGGAACTTGTTTGGAACCTGTTTTGGAACCTGTTTGGAACCTGTTTTGGAATTTGTTTTGGAACCTATTTTGGAACATGGACTATAATGAAATATTTGTGAAATGTGAATGATTGAGGGTTTCTATTATTTTACATATAAACAAAATTTTAAATAGAAAAAGTTAAACTTTTAGAATAAACTAATTAAATAAATATACGAATACAATTATACTTATTACATATAAATTACACCATATTAAAAGCTTTAGTATATTATAATACATTAATATTAAAGTTTTGATTAATTAAGTGAATAATTAGAATTATGATCTAACTAAAAGTGTTTTACATTTTTAATATTATTAAAAGAATTATTTTTGAATAAAATAGTATATTTGATTGAGTAATAATATATTTAGTTATTTACTACAATTATCAAGTTTTAAGTATATCTATAATAAATTAGTAATTAATTAATTATATATGATAAATTGATAAACATTAATAAAATTAATTATTAGTTAAATATCATACTTAATCAATTATAACATTATATTATAGTTAAATGATTGCTTAATTAATTATAATTTTATAATATTACTTAATTGATTTATAGTATAATTAATTATAGCATTACATTAATTGATTACTACTTAATTAATTGGCTTATAAGTTATAACATTTAGTATATTACTTAATTAAATAATTAGAAATTTAATTAATTATAGCATTACATTATATATTTATAGTATAAGTACTTAGTCAATTATAACATTTTATTATAAACATTAATACAAACTTAATTAAATGATTAAAAATTTAATTAATTATAATATTACATTAAAAATTTATAATATGATTACTTAATAGTTAATTGACTATAACATTACATTATAGTATGATTATATAATTAATTATAATATTATATAATTAAATGATTACTTAATTGATTATGACATTATATTATAAATATTAGTAATTACTAATTTACTAAATAAACATTAGCATAATACTTAATTAAATGATTAGAAATTTAATTAATTACAACATTACATTATAAATTTATAGTACGATTATGTAATTAATTGTAACATTATATTATAATTAAATGATTACTTAATTAATTATAATATTTTATTATAAATAAATAAATTATAATATTTTATTATAAATAAATAAATTATAATATTTTATTATAAATAAATAAATTATAATATTATATTAAAGACTTATAGTATAATTACTTAATTCATTGTAACATTTCACTATTTTATTATAGTATGATTAGCTGATTATATAATTAATTATAACATTACATAATTAGATGATTATTTAATTGATTATGACATTATATTATAAACATTAATTATAACATTACATTATAAACAAATGATTAAAAATTTAATTAATTAAATATTACATTATAGTTAAATAATTACTTAATTAAATTATAACATTATTACATTACATTATATTATGATCACTTAATTAATTATAGTATTATATAGTTAAATGATTACTTAATTAGTTATAAATTTATAATATCACATTATAAACATTAGTAATTTACTACATTATTATTCATTACATTATTTAATTAAATAATTAAATTTTTAATTAATTATAATATAATATTAAAGATCTATAATCTGATTACTTAATTCACTGTAACATTACATTATAGTATGATCACATAGTTAATTATAACATTACATAATTAAATGATTACTTAATTGATTATGAGTTATGATATTATGTTTTAAACATTAGTAATTACTAATTTACTACATAAACATTAGCACAATACTTAATTAAATAATTAGAAATTTAATTAATTATAACATTACCTTATAAACATTAATTAAGCATTATATTATAGTTAAATAATTACTCAATTAAATTATAACATTATTATATTACATTATATTATGATCACTTACTTAATTATAGCATTACATAGTTAAATGATTATATAATTAGTTATAAATTTATAACATTACATTATAAACATTAGTAATTTATTATATTATTACATTATTTAATTAGACGATTAAAAATTTAATTAATTATAACATTATCTTATATATTTATAATATGATTACTTAATCAATTATAACATTCCATTATAAACATTAGTATATTAATTAAATGATTTAAAATTTAATTAATTATAATATTAAATTATAGATTTATAATGTGATTACTTAATTTATTATAACATTATATTATACTATTATTGTATGATTATATAATTAATATAATATTACATAATTAAATAATTACTTAATTGATTATGACATTATATTATAAATATAAGTAATTTACTAATTTACACAATACTTAATTAAATGATTAGAATTTTATTAATTATAATATTATATTATAAATTTATGGTATGATTATTAATTAATTATAACATTATATTATAAACAATATTACAATACTTAATTAAATGATTAACAATTTAATTAATTATAATATTACATTATAATTAAACCCTAAACCCAAATAGTATATTTGTTAGGGGTGTATTTGTAAACTTTTAAGGTATTTTTATCATTTTTTAAACTAATAGAGGGTAATTAATTTTTTATAGGGTACTCTGAAAAGGAACCAGAATCTACATTTTAGGTTTCAATTCTTTGAATTGAAGAATCTGTACTATGTAGTTTCGATTCTGATTCCTCAAAAAAATGAAGGTACCTAAAACCATTCACCGATTAACATTCTGGAAACACTTTCCAACATCACAAATTTAACGCCTCACATCCAATGGCAATCGCCAGTTGAGTGGCCCACTTCACACTTGGCATACTGTTCCTGGCAATAGTAAACCCTAAAACCTACAGGTTTTGGCGGGTAAATAGGAATATTCCGTAAACAACAAAGATACACAGAAGGTATTTTCCCGCCCCGTCGTACTCTACGTCATGCCACGTCACCATTTTACTGGGTCCATCTTTCGTTTCTCAGCACTCCCATTATTAAAATTCTATAAGTCAACCATCCAAATCACGCCACGTGGTAAAGCTTTCGTAATCTGAACCGCCCATCACAGATGGACATAATTTTTTATAGGGTACGGTACGGAAACAAATCTGGACCGTGAGATGTTAGATCTACGGATGAAAAACTACCCGAGATTGACACGGGCAGATCTGGGTAGCCTTTAAGTAGCAGTGGCTGCCCAGTCGTTGAGTTCTTGTTCTTGTGTGGAGAGGGTCTTTAAAACCCTCGCTTAACTCTCTCTATGTCTGCCTTTTAGATTAATACTTTTGCTGTCGTTTTCAGTTATGGCATCGGCCGTTTTGGCTAGTCGGAATGAGCCGTGTTGGGGTGAAAGAAAGGTTTATATGAGAAAATATCCGAACTCGGTAAACACAACAACCTCTGCAAAGAATAGTAATAGTAATGTCAACGGCAAGTCTCTTTTAACTACTCAGTCAAACCCTAACCCGGCTCCGAGTCATCCTTCCAACAAACAGATCCCGGCCCATGATCCGTCGACTGACATCTACGTCAAGGAGATTTCTTCGCTGTCTCCGCCCGGTGGCTTTCCAGCAAAGGAGACGTCACGTGCAGGTCGTGTGACGTTCAATCTTGCTGCCTACACGAGGCTAGAGCTAAAGGAGTTGAAGGAGCGCCTGCTCTTGGAACTCGAACAGGTGCGGATCCTCATAACCCGGGCCGAGAACCTGAAATTCCAGTCGGTTCAACCCGTTTTTATGCCTGACCCGCAAAAGCTGAACCCTAGCCCTAACTGTACGCCTAAGGGACACAAGGAATGTGCGGGGGCTAAACGGGCCAACCCGTTTCGAAAATCGGGTCAAAAGCGGAAGCAGAAAAAAAGGCCTACGGCGGTTTCGTTAATGCGGAGTTGTAGTCAGATATTGACGAAGATGATGAAGCACAAGCACGGTTGGGTGTTCAACGAGCCAGTCGATGTCGTTTCATTAAGTCTCCACGATTACCACGACATAATCAAGAACCCGATGGATCTTGGCACCGTTAAGCTTAACCTCGAAAGGAAACTGTACGGCACCGTGTTAGATTTCGCCGCAGACGTAAGACTGACATTCAACAACGCGTTGAAGTACAACCCCCAAGGCCACGACGTTCATGTGATGGCTGAGACTTTGTTGGGGAAATTCGAGAGAATGTTCAAGCCGGTGGTGCGAAAATTCGGAGAAATACCCGTTACAGTGAAGAAGAAAGAGATGAGTTTTGAAGAGAAGGCGGTGTTGGGGAAGAGTTTGGAGGAGCTGCCGCCAGAGAAGATGGGCGAGGTGCTGAGTATATTGAAGAAGAGGAATGGTAATGGTGACGTGTCTGCAGAAGGGGATGAAATCGAGCTCGATATTGACGTGATTGATAATGAAACGCTATGGGAACTTGATCGGTTTGTAAAACAAGTGGCGGATTTGAAAAAATTGAAAAGTGAGGTAGTAGAAGTTAAAGAAGTGCAGAAGGTTGGAGTTGGAGAGGAAGAGGTGGACATTGGAGAGGAGATTCAAGTTGGAAACTTTCCATCTGTGGAGATTGAGAGAGATGTTTCTAGTTCAAGCAGCGAGTCGTCTTCCTCCTCCTCTGGCGGTATGTTTATTATTTATTTGTGTATTATATTATACTTAAGAACATAAAAGTAAATTAATTTAATTTGTTTGAGGTTCTGATATGTGGTATTGGTTTGTTGTGTAGAATCCGGGAGTTCCTCTGATGATGACGATGATGATGAAGATGCTGTGAAATCAGCAGTCTCTGATGCAAAAGATACGGCCATGGCCATGGCCATGGGAGTTGAAACCTGATGTGGTCAGGTGAAGATATGTTTTGGTAGATCCATTTTGTAATAGTTGTAAAAACAGTGATTGACTGCTAGAAGTAGAAGTAGTAGGTAAATAGACAGGAGTTGAGAGTAGGATTTGTTTTGTGTAGTTGAAATTGACTGAAAAATTAGAAGGAAAGAAGTAATTGATGGATGGAATGAAATGGGTTTGGCATAGATTTTTGTACACGGTCACCAGATAAATTTCAGTGTAGAATAATGGAATGGAATCAGAAGAAAGAAAATTGGAATCCCCCATTTCTGTTGAGAATGATTACACAGTATCTTATTTAACTCTAGTTCTACCATTTCTCATGAGACAGTGCCAGTGGCGACCTGTTATCTATTTACCTTTTTTCATGCTTTAACCGTTCGAAAGCTTTTACTTTTTAATTCAGGTAAACAAACTTTAATGATTCTCTTTCGACTCATTCAATCTTAATGAAAACTTTCTTCTATATTGACAATGCTTAATGCATTAATTATTTCATTTGCTTAATTAACAAGAATTGGATTCTATTTTGCATTTTGCACTTTGAGTTTGAGTTTAGGCCATGGAGGTGGCAAACTGTCTTCCATTGAGCAAAGAAAAGATCCTTATAACAATATGATAGAAGATAAAGATACCCTTTGGCTGTGAACAATTGAACATGCCAGTTGTTATAGCATATATGCCCCAATTCATCAAGCAGAAAGTAAGGCATTAAATTATTTGATTTATCACCAAAAAGCTGTGTTTCATTGATTGTTGTGTTTACTGTTTAGTATGAATATTGGGTGATATTGACTTTAAGGAACATTTAGAATATATTCAAAACTACCAAAATTTTATGTTACTTTGAGTTCCTGATCTGGAGCACATGTGTGATATATGCAAAGGCTATATACAGTACTTGGTTAACTCATTTTAATTATATTATTTCCAATGTCAACGATAAGGGACAGGTCCATGGAGTTTTTATTTCGTTGTCAATAAAGAAGAAGAGGCACATATCTTTTGATGATGAGTGAAAGTGATGACCATCATGAAATCAACTCTTCTCAAAAGAGGTTGAATTAAAGCCCCCCAGAGTGGGCAAAACCACAACATTCAATTCGATTTCGACGGACCCCTACTGGTCTGATATTTGGTAAACTTATGGTCAATGTTTTTAAATATAGCCAAAAGAATTTGACCCCACATAAATATACGTTTTCAATTGTCTCACTATAAGTGAAATTTCAAAGATTTCAGTGCTGCGCTTTGAATGAAATCCACAGCTTTAGTTAATATTTGGTTAAGATATAGATTTTTTGAACACTATTTCAAATAAAAAAATGCTCCTCCATATCCGGTAGCGAATGAAGCACACAACTTTTCAAAGATAATAAATGTTGAAACCCCATTTGCTAGAACAACAGCTAAACGTGTTGAACCAAAATTTACATAAGAAGCAAAACAAAATTATGTTTACCCAGTTGAATTTGACCAAGGCAACAAGCTATATAATGATCACAATTATTTTCTCTCAAGTCCCCTTCTTTCTTTTTTTAAAATCACTTTTTTGAATATTTACATTCAATTTTGTACAACACAAAGTCATACTAAAAAAACTGGGCATGTGATTTATTAGTAGTCGGTAAGTTGTATATATATTTGGAATGGGGTGATTTAGAAGTACTGAATGATTTGTAATTGATAAGAGATATATTTAACATGAAATACTGAAAACCTAGTGGGATGCTGAAGGATGAATTATTGAGAAATATGTGGACTTTATTGTATATATTTTTATGTGTTAAGGAAAGTTCTTTGGATAACTTGTTGAAATGTTGAGCAGTGAAATTTATATCCCAATTCCCAAGTGCTCAAATCTTCACTTGACCAAAGATCTATAATCTTTGTATGCGTGGTAGGAAAAGAAAAGTATACATGAATAGAAGTTTAAAACCATTGACATTTTATAGTCTAAACTCCAATTTGAAAGAATTGAGTAGAACGAAATTCACCATTCACTTATAATGAAGTATATCATATTATCATGTAAATAAGGCAATGCGGTCCATTATATATATATATAGTGAGGACCGAGGAATACATTTAAGCACATAAGCAGCGTAAAGGTATCCAAACAATGAATTTGACAATGCAACATGAAATATATACTCACTTAATCACAATCATGCATGACCTACATTTCATCGTATAATGTTTTATTCATATGTACTCACACCGCATTCGAAAAACAAACTTTATATGTATATTTGCTGAAATCTTTACTTCGGCCTGGTAAGAAATAAGTAACAACACCCTTGACGGGATTTTATTAAGATGTCTTCACTTCTTGCAAGTGCTCCAATATGCATAAAGATCAAGCAACTACTGCCTCATTGTCAACTTTGTCTTCAAATGTAGGTTTACCACCACAGCCACCACTCTTCACCATGTTTCCGCATCCTCCACCACAACCACCTCCACAGCCGCTGCCACAGCCACCACTCTTCACCATGTCTCCACATCCTCCACCACAACCACCTCCACAGCCACTGCCACAGCCACTACTCTTAATCATGTTTCCACATCCCCCACCACAACCACCTCCACAGCCACTGCCACAGCTACCACCACCACAGCCACTACTCTTTACCATGTTTCCGCATCCCCCACCACAACCACCTCCACAGCCACTGCCACAGTTCCCACCTCCACAACCACTACTCTTTACCATGTTTCCGCAGCCCCCTCCACAGCCCCCTCCACAGCCCCCACCACAGCCACAACTATTCACCATACTTCCACATCCACCAGTATGCACCATGTTAGCCTCATCCATGTTTAACTTTGCTTCAGTTTCAACAGAAGTGGTCATGTTGGTTTGCACTCCCTCCTCATGGAGACCATTGACACCTTCAATTTCACCATTCACCTCCTTCAAATTTTCGTTATTAGCAGCAAAATCATCATATCCTCCCTTCTTCAGAGTATTAGAAAGTATAAAAGCTGATATGATTGCAGGCAACACAAACCATTCTTCCTTTACCTACATTATTTTAAAGAAACAACAAAATGCTGTTAGATGAATTATTATTTGACAAATGTGATAAATAAAACCTCTAGACTTTACCTTGATGACTCCAGTTTTCAGGTCAAGCAATGCAATTGCTTTGCCGTATGGATCTTCTGCAGAAAATTCAACTGCAGTCATAAAATCTTCTTCAGTTCTCTTCTTCTCACAGTTTTTAGGTTCATAGTCCAGCTTCCTGCCCTTGAAAATTTTTATCTGTTTCAAAGAAGATAAAACCAGTCAAAAGGTTTAAAGTCCGTCGAACCAAAACAATGGAAAGATCTATCGGATAAATGATCCACAAGAAGCGTTTCAGTCAGAGCTATACTGCAACAAAGCACAGTGACTGTAGCATGAATGCATACAACAAAAGCTAGAATGTCATATAAATTTTTATATAACATCAAAACTTAGCCAGTCAAAATAAAAATGATATCTCCAACTTATCAGGGTCTTGCATGACTTTAAGAATCATCAAACATGGTGAGGAAGCAAACTTTATAAGTACAAACTTATTTATCAAATGACACCATTTGGTAGTTTCTGATAGCACTTTAAATGTAAATATAAAGTGATGAAAGTGTACCTTATTACTTCACAGTTAAAAAATTTGAGATGATCTTGATAAATGGAAAGGCAATTATCAATGCAGAATGCATTTCTAAAAAGTCCTAAAGAGCACAGAATGATGAGACAAAGAGGAGAGAAAGAAATGCGATCCATACACACCATTCTATTGCCTATGAGCTCAAAGATATGATATTCTTTACTGGATGTCTTTGTAAGCTGAAGACAGCTGTGAGAATCCATTAAAGACCACCCAATCTCAACCATATCTGCAAGAGGACGAGTTTCGCCTGACTTTGTAATTCCAATAACTTGTTTACTTTGGGTGCAGCTATCTTTTGCCTTCTCGTTCCTGGAGTCCCTAAAATGCAACCCATGCCAGCAAACAGTATAATTAAGGCTTCAGATCATCACATGAATACCATAAAATGATGAAACATATATGAGAAATGTAAATCATTGGGAAAACAGATTCTCATGATTTTGAAAAGAACAAAAGTAAATCTCTCAATCTAGGAACCATTAGTATTCAGGAGATATTAAATAAATTATTTTTAAGTTTACAATAGTCAACACAGCTTTCCAACAGGTTGGAATTAAAATATGAAAAAAATTGGTCAATTTTCAGTGAATTTAAGAGATCTGAAAACTCCACTTGGTCAATAATAATATGGTCATGATTCAACAGACTTGGATATAATCATAGGATATAAACATATATACAGATCACTGACATATATAAATAACATACATAGATCATACTCAGAGATGAGAAATGTAGTATTAACAAACTTTATAGCAGAAAATGATGGATAGGTATACCTCATTTGGAGTTTGATCACCTCAGAATGACTTTCATCAATAACACGGGCCCAGCTCTTTGCATGCTGAACCATTCCAGGGATGGGAAAAAAACAAGAACTTTTTGATGATGGCCGGGATCGAACCATGTGAAGCACACGAGTTGCCAGGGTTGGGAGTGTGAATGAGATAGAAATGCGAAGACTGATTGGTTTTGAACTCACGGTTCCAGAACTGGGCATTAGGTCAATCCATTTTTCCACTCTAAGTTTAGATACTGGATCCAGGAAGTTTTGCAGAGATAGTGAAGTAGTACCCATTGTTTTTGATGCCCCTGCTACGGGTATCTTAGAAGGTGAATGCGATACAAGTTCAAACAAAAGTTCTCCAGTTGGTTCACATTGGAAAGAAGCAACTTGTTTCACCCTGGACTGGGACAAAATAGTGAGTTTCTGCTTGGCATTAAAGAAAACATCAGGCTGTGATTTGCTAAACAAGACAAACAGGCTTCCCTTGTGGCCCTCGGGTAAGTTTTTGACTGCAACAATCTCCAAAAGGACCTGAAAAGGGTATGGAGAACATTAAAGAAAGACCTTGGGTAATTGAAAGCTTGCAATAATGTTGGTTCAGGTGGCATATGCTCATTCACTGAAGCCTATAGGTTATAAGCAGTATAGTATTTCCACCAAATCATATTTCCCAGCAAAAAGCTACTGCATGCTATGAACATACCCTTTTTCAAAAAGATGATTGAGATTTTAACTTAAATTCTACCAGTTTAAGCTTTTATTTTAGCTGAAGTTCCATTTCAGAAATCATAACTTATTTTCAATTTAATCATGATGCTGTCCTCACTGACAGCAGAACATTATTTTAAGCATATATCTTCTTTCAGGAAAAACACTCTACTAGGACACTGCAATTCCCTGATGCAACTTGTAATGAAGTAACTTCTGAAATGTGCGGGTCATGAAACTATATTTGTTAATTTTGAAGTTTAACATCCAAGGCCAGACATTGATGTCCATCTTCTAGGGTGATGATACAACAAAAATAAGAGAAAATACCAGGATGTTCTTGAACATGCTGCAACATAAAAATAAGGATGATTAAATGGAGAGATTCTAAAGATGATCAGAAACTACCTCCACGACCTTCAACTCTGGAAGATCAATTATCTTCTGGTACTCTTTGGATGGAATTACCTCCTTGCGGACATGGTTAGATGAGAAGGGAACTGTTGTGAGTGAAGAAGGAGCGATGCCTCTATACATTGCCCCTGCTTTCCAATACCTTAAACCAAATGTCTCTTCCCATTGCTTAGTAGTTCCAGAAAACCCAGTATCAAGCTTCTTCCCTTTACTTCTATCTTGGTCCATGTCATCATGCTCCAATACCTTGCCAAGCACCACAGTCACATCCATACAGTATGAAACAGGATGCAATTGGTGTGTGTGCCAAATAAGATCAATGTCATAAGTTGGAACAGTAAAGCGTTTGATTGACCTCTCCTTGTTTTTCTTAATCAGATGCAGAAATCCCTTATATCTGGCCACTGCTTCTTCAAGAAAGATATCATCATTCACATGGGATCTGGATACCTGGTACAAATAAGGGCAAGAAAATAAAAAAATGAGAAAAAGAAAATGACGAATTGGAAGACAGAAATATCAAGGATGTGTGTCTTTCTGTATGGAGAGAGCCAATAATCTTGCAAGAAATAGTAAATGTCAAAAAAATCAGGTAGCAATAGTATAGGGGGTGGGATGCACTTGTATGATTAGGCTAGCAATATTGATTCAGGTATAAATCTAAAAAATAAAGTGGCAAAACAGTAGGGTTTCAGCATGATTTTTCAAGTGATAACTAACCAGATTAAAATCAAACATAGTGGCTTAAGAAGTACCATCATTTTCCTCCCAATTACGTATAAATCTAAAAAATAAAGTGGCAAAACAGTAGGGTTTCAGCATGATTTTTCAAGTGATAACTAACCAGATTAAAATCAAACATAGTGGCTTAAGAAGAACCATCATTTTCCTCCCAATTACCTGATAAAAGAAAGGACTCTGTCTACTGACAGCTGAAACTAGATCATATTTTTTGCACTTTTCAAGTCCGGAAAGTTCGGCTGAAGAATCCTCCAAGATTACTTTTGTCAAGTCCAAGTCATAGGGCTCATCCGGATACAGCCTATTCCATATTTCTTCAGTTTCCTTTTTATAAGTACCTTGAACGGAAGATACAACATTGGAGTTGTCAAGGGTCTTCCCATATAGTTCCTCACAATCAGTTTTGTACCTTACCTGAATAAAAGAGTGAAGAAGACTACTTAGTACTCAACATCACCTAGAAAAGAAACTTGCATGATTCAGTCAAAAAACTTACAGGGTTGAGTCGGTGACAGTGCCAAATCCATTCACAATCAAAAGGAACAACAAGAAACCCTTCAATAATCTGTGACTCAGTGTGTTTGGCTAGCAAGGGAAGCCAACAAGCATTGTACCTGAAATTAGCATCGCCAAATTTCGACAATGAAAAAACTTAATTTCAAAGGTATATAAGGAGAGAATCCATAAAACATTGCAAGCCTTAATAATTCACCAAAGCTTTCATAGTAATGGACTAACCAAAATTTCTTGATGCATGAACTCTCTGCAGTTAATATTGAGACTTAAAACCCAAACCACCAGAAAGTTTCATCCACAATGCCATTTAAAAGTAAGAACAAGCAATGGGAGAATTTTGATAGTAATCATTTTCACATATCAAGAGATGCATCATAACAGCAAATTCTACGATGGATAAAACAGAATGAAATAAATTTTATGGCTGTGACCATCTAACCATTTATATATATATTGCCAGTGCCCAAAATATGAGCATCTTCGAAAATCAAAGCTAATTAACAGTTCCAAGCAACTAATAGACAATTTAACAGATTGATTAGATTGTAGAGCAATTACCTATAGATGGCCCTCTGGAGGGCAGGGCCTTCATAGAGGCAACGGTTCTTATCAACAGCAGCAAGAAACTGAAGCTGGCGTTTGGCTGCAGCCACAAGATCTACACTTATCCGAATCTTTTGCGCTTCAAGCCACTCTAACTCTTGTTCCTTCTCCATTTCCATGACTCACCGAAGAAACAATCTGATTTAGCTATAAAAGATTATATATATATATATATATATATGAAGTTAAAACTGAAAATAAGTTAAGGGGAAAAAAAATAAAAGACTTACGATAGTTATAATCAAAATGACAAGTCAATTAGAGAAAAAGAAGAGAAAATTCTAAACGAAGAAAAGTCAAGCAGTCAGTCAAAACATCAAATTCATGTAATTTTCCCCCAGTTTCTCAGCAACCAAACAGAGAGAGGAACGAAATAACATGATAATTATAAAGTGAAAAAGAAAATTTTTGATCAATTACCAGGAAGTGCTCAATGCAAGTGAATGCCACTACTGCTCAATCAATTTAGAAGTAAGCGGGTATTTATCGTTGGTGTCTGAAAACGACAGATTACTGCTAATTACGAAGTTGTCCTCGTAGAAGTCAAATATTACACGTTAATGATCAATGACTAAACTGCCCTTTTTATTTCTTAAACAAACGGAATTACTATGTTAAGGTCTGAAAATTAAAATATTAACTTTACGTGTAATATTTTATTATTTTGAATATGATGTTATAATTTCAATGGTGTCTAGCCATTTAATAATTGTTGTATTCTATATTAAAGGTCTTTTTGGGCTTTAATTAAGTTTGATGTTAAAGGTGTTTTATATGTTGTTTAGGATATGTACTATGTAAAATTAGAAAGGTGGTGCCCATTACTCAATATACTATGATGTTATTGGCTTCAATTATTGATGATGTTAAGCATAGACGGCAATTATGAAAGCGATGATCGGTTGTAATTTCTTATTATATTAAATGAATACTGTCAAAGTATAATGATACATAATCTTAAGAATTGACCCGACGGTTAAAGAGATTTATTCTCTTTTTTGAGTTTAAACTTTGGGATCACCTATTACAATAACATTGTGATTTATTTAATCTTTTATACTTGTAAGGTATTAATTAAGGTATACATAAATTGATTTGGATATTCGGATTATAAAAAGAAAAAGTAAAAAAAGTATGACTATACATATTCCCGAAATAAATGGGTTTAGAATTTTATTAGTATGGCTATTTTAGCAACAATAACAGAGTCATGCATTTAGTATGTTTTATAAACAGGAGAATTATAAAAGTAAAGAACGAAGGAGACTCATCACATTCACATGTCGATGTCATGCGTGGTCGTTGGGATTTTTCGTGTACGAAACATAAAGTTTGTGCAGTACAAAAAGTACCTGTGGGCATTGGCAGTACCAAATTTAACATCTTCAACTGAATGCCACTGTCACCAATTTTAACAAATATAAATAAATATTCCTCTTCAACAAAAGCACCCAAAACCTTAATCGGAAAACCCAGGAATCAATTGCTATTGCACCGATGATAAAGAAACGGAATTGTGGCAATTCAGAATCCGGAACGACACTTTGAAACTCGCTTGTCTTTTGGCAAGCCGATGAGCCAAAATATGTTGCTAGTATAATTTTGCTTGCTTTTTCAAAACCAACATAAACTTATTGTTGCAGTTTGTTTACCAAACTATTTGATTTCAACATGGTTCTTTAATAATCCTTAACTTAACATCCAAGCTGGCCAAGCCAATAACATTTTACTCATGAATTATACCATTCCCCATCGGCACAAGAATGTACGAATTTCTTTTCATCAAAACAAGCAATAACGCACCTAAAACTTCCAATATGGAACTAAATTTTGGAACATCATATATAAATTTCTCACCCATCAAAGCTCCACCAGGACAGAACAAGGTAAAACTTACCTAATAATCAAAGAGGCACTGCAGGTTTCGGGTCACAAACCCAGATCTTTATCAAGAAACTACAACACCACTCATTGCGGAAACCTGATAGGCAGTGTACAAGAGGCATTTTGAGGAAAACAGGACATATTTCATAATTGAGTGGTCTCTTTTGTTTGCATTGTTTGATCTTGATATGTGCTTTTCTCCAGGTATTCTTCTTCAATAGTTTCCTTGAGGATGAACAGCCTTTGGATAACTACTGGTTGAGCCATCTGCTTAGCTTCCCGAATGTCAGTCTCTTCCTTATTCAGATGGTATGCGTCAAGCATAATTGTAATCCATTTATGCAGCTCCTTGGGAGTACTGCTCCAACACATCAGCGGAAGGAAACCAAAAAAATGTTGTAATATGACAAAGTCACAAGTGCCAAATTTCAAACATCACCAAAAAGTTGCAATTGTAATTTGAAGAAGAAAGGGGCTTTCTTACGTGTATAATGCCTTAAGGTCTTTGGCTTCGGGTTCATTGCCAGGTGAGAAAGCTGTTGCCAATGCTGAGAATCGTTCTTCAGGGTCTGTAATATTTAGTAAATACTTGAGTAGTTTTATTTCTTTTGGCGCAATGCTCCTAAGACTGCTCTTTGTGGCTTTGTATAGACGATACATTATATCTTTAACCTGCAATTACATGTCCAAAAGAAACAAGAATAACAAAAATTTAGCACTCACAAAATTGTGTAGCCACACAACAGGAAGGCACAAATACAAAGCCACACAACAAGAAGGCACAAATACAAAGCCAATGCTTAACATCATGCAAAAAGGTTTTAAGGGGGAGATTTGGTGTTCATATAATAAACAAACAAAACCAAGCAACGACAGATGCTAGTTTGTATCTAAAAGAAGTTTCTAAATGCTTAATTCAACATAAATATCATGAAATCATTGTTAATTCATGCTCAATTTCACTGCAGCAGGGGAATGTCAACATATCATAAATTAAAGATTGATATCAATACCTCATTCTTCATAGTTGTGGAAACTTTTGCAGAAGCCCAAGCACTATTTATCAGTAAAATCAATGAAGAGTCAAGTTCCTTTGCCTTGGCAAGGCTTTTAATCTTATCACATGCCAAATCTATAGATGGAGAGTTGAGGATATCATCAAATTTGGTCTGGGCAGCATCTAATGTATCCACACTTTCCAGCGTGTTATCGTAAGCACTGACTGCAGACAAACATCTGGTTGCTAGTCTGGCCACAGCTGTTCAATCCCATGGAAAGATAGAGATTAAACTCCTTTCTATGAAATTCCCAGAAAAAAAAAAAAGACTGAGATAAATGTAACTATATAAGTAAATTTCTAGTGCTGTAGATATACGTTTAGCATGGTAACTATAAGTCCTACTTTAAACATTGCTTCTCACAATAAATCATGGATAATTGCAGTCCAGACAAGGATGCTGGCAGTGGAAAATCTGGTTCAAAGGTTGTAGCCAATTCTTTTGCTAATGGTTGTAATTGTGAAGCTGACATAAAGTACTGTCAAATCCATTCATACAGCTTTGCAGGTTTTAACACCACAAAATCTTAAATCAAATTCCAAGCCAAGTCCAATTTCAGAGTGTGACATATTTTAAGCTGAGAATATGTATGTTTAACTGCTAATACAATATGCTATCTCAAAATCAACAGCAAGCATGAAAAAACTATTCAAACTATAGATATCTTAGTAAACTTGATAGAATATCAACAATCTATTGCGTGAATTCTTTATTGGTATAAATTCATGCATGAAGATGGACACCAGATGATTCAACTTACAAGAGTAAAGCATATAGAAACTGAAAGAAGAGTTGATAAATATATAAAAACTTTGCTAATTGCTTTACTACCATGAGCACAAGAAAAGTCAAACCAAAAGAGGCACTTTCACAGTATATTTCAGTCAATCATTCATCAGATTTCACTAAACTAACCCAATTATAGAATCATAAATTCTAAAACTATTACCATCACGGTCTTCCAGACTGTCATTGGATTCTGAAAATAAAGTAAGGTACCGAAAAAATTCCCCTGTAAATTCTTTGCGTCGCCTTGCAACTACTGCATTTATGTCAGTAGGGTTGTCTTGTATCTCCTTAAGAAGATCACTATGCCGTTCCATTTCATCATCAATCTGCAATGCTTAGTCCTGATTACAGAAAACCGGAAGAAGATCTAACCCAAAAGAGTTCGCAACTTCAATCTTAAGTCCTTCATTTGCTCAAATGACTAATGGTAGCAAGAGAAATGACATTAAGTTTGAAGAGGTTCGCAATCATGCAGAAACGAAATTACACAAAGCAGAAGATTATCACAATTTCTCTCACAAATTTATGTGCAGCAATCAAGAAAAATATTAGTTAATGAAATGATTGAACATTTTAAGGCAATTGTTATACCTTCTTCACTTTGCTAGCCAGTGCGATTAATTTTTCCTTCATATTGGGATCAGTTTCTTCATCTGCTCGTGTTTGACACCGGTTAAAAAAGCTTTCTCTATACTTGTTCCACTCCTCTCTGAACACCAAGTACTTTCTCCATTCTTTAACTCTAGGCTTCTCATTCAAGAATACATCAATCATCTTATCACAAAATTGAGTTAAAGTGTAACCCTCAGCAACTTCCTTCTCCATCTGCTCCTCTCCCACATTAGCATTAGCCACGCTAGACACTCTGGTACCTAAAAGAACAAATTTTTTTTTTCTTCTTCAGAGATGCTCATAAACAAGAATCCAATAAATCCCATATAAACAAAATGCTTTACTCTGTCCTTAGTTTTCATAGGCATAAAAAACCCACTACTAAAACGCCAAATTTTCCATACAAGAAGTCAAGAACATGAATCATATGCTTAGGATAAAAACATAGAAAGCCAAATATTCCACGAACCAAGAAGAGAAAAGAAAGCAACATAGAGAAATGTGAAGTGAAACTCACTGAATTTTTGGTTAAAGCGATGAGTCTTTGGGTTGGAACTGTGAGTTGGTTCTCTTGTTTTGAGCTTACTAGAGGAAGAGGAAGTGAAAGGAACTGTGAGAGTTGTTAAAGATGAATATTCATTGAAAGGAAAGAGAAGAGTGTGGTGGTTGTTTTCGGTGTCAAAGAGAGATGGTTTAGTGGTGGAAATTGATAGCTTAAATCTTAAAAGATTGGTCATGGCGTTACAAAGGCAGTTGAGCAGAGAAGATAAAAGATAACCAAAATGTTAGACCACCAAGAGTTCGCCAGTGTGCTCAACTTTTCAACTCAGGATAAGTTTATTAACCGATCAAAGCGACGTCGTTTTAGTTATACTAATTTTTAGTTTTTGAAAAAAAAATTTATATTATGAAACTCAACCTATGAAAACATTTTGTGACCCCCACTGTTAGAAGTCATTCATTCATTCTTCTATTAAGAAAAAATTAATTATATCAAAGCGTAAAAAAACTAACCCATAGATCATGAATATTGTAATATTACACTTACAAACTCTTCTCATTAACTTTCTTAATTGATCACTTCATAATGGAAGCAGGAAAACCCACTTTGGAAACGCAGCCAATGCTTGCACAAAACTCATGTAAACCCAAGAAATATGGAAAAAATATTACAGATAATTCCCATTGCCAAATTCCAAAATACTAGTTGCTGGACACAGAAGTGATAAGTATCCAAAACCAAAATTGTTGGCAAATGGGTTTATTATTTTTGAGAAAAAAGTTAAAGACTAACAGACATGCAGCTCATTGTTTACTTTGATGAAAGCTAAATTGATGTTAACTTCCTCACATAAATATGGTTCAATACTACACGTCACAGAGCAAAAGGCATTTGATTGCATGAAGTATATGTACTACTGCAAACAAATATCCAAATACATGGATTAATGGCAGGAAAATCGGTGCTAGCTGGATTGCATATACTAAAGCCAAAATTGGAGGATGAAGAATACAAGAATGGTTCATTGTTTTCGATCGAAACATACTCAAAACGGATTCCACAATGAAGACAACTCCATACAAACTTTGGAACAACCTCCTCAATCTCCTTTTAATTCACCCTTCAACGCGTCAATACTCCAGTTTAGGAGACCAAAAATAACTATTAACTCTCTTTTTTCTCTCTTCTTTAGTTAGCCGCAAATATGGCTCTGCACAGAAATGGAGATCCTCGCGATGCAGTGATTAATATAGGGAAGCCCATGAACTTAACCGGTGGGCTTGAATTTTTAAACCTCACATACACTGTGATAAAGAAGAAGAAACTTGAAGGGAAGTGGTTGAATCAAGAAGTGGACTTATTGCACAAAATTACAGGCTATGCTCCAAAAGGGTGCATCACTGCTGTGATGGGGCCTAGTGGTGCTGGAAAATCTACGTTTTTGGATGCTGTCGCCGGGCGTATAGCGAGCGGGAGTCTCAAGGGTCAAGTGTCTTTGGATGGGATGGAGGTTAGCCCCACCTTGATAAAGAGAACTTCGGCGTACATAATGCAAGAAGACAGACTCTTCCCAATGCTCACTGTTTATGAGACCTTGATGTTTGCCGCCGATTTTCGCTTGGGCTCTATTTCTTGGTCTGATAAGCAGCAGCGAGTAGAGAAGCTTATCGATCAGCTTGGTTTAACAGTGAGTGGTTTAACCTCCCTTGTTACATATATGAATTTTATAATTCTATTCTAAGTGGTTCTCTATGAATTTTTGAGTGTAGTCAGCGAGGAACACCTACATTGGAGATGAAGGAACAAGAGGAGTGTCAGGTGGTGAGCGGCGCAGAGTTTCGATTGGCGTGGACATAATTCACGGACCATTCTTACTCTTCCTGGACGAGCCAACTTCAGGCCTGGACTCCACCAGTGCTCACAGTGTAATTGAAAAGGTGCACAACATTGCTCGCTCTGGTAGCACTGTGATTCTCACAATCCACCAACCTTCATCAAGAATTCAATTGCTCCTTGACCATCTCATTATTCTTGCTCGCGGGCAACTCATGTATCAAGGATCTCCGAAGGATGTCACTCTCCATCTTAATCGAATGGGAAGAAAAGTCCCCAAAGGAGAGAACTCAATAGAGTACTTAATTGATGTGATACAAGAATATGATCAATCTGAACTAGGTGTGGAGGTGCTGACTGAATTCGCACGAACGGGTTTGAAACCACCACCATTGTCTGATGAGGAAGTTTCTGTTTCAACAATTCCACCATCTCCAATCCCAAACCGTCGTTCTCGCCTTGGCATGGAAAGACCTGAAAATCAAGGAAAGAATAATGGAAGGCGTCTCCCCTTGCAAACAAATACTCATAGTCCAGCTGATCATGATTTTGATCGTAGTGTTAGAAGCCTTTATAATAATAGCTCATCAAGGTCACCTTGGAGTGCAAGCCAGAGTGGAATTGTTCAAACACTGAGGTTCACACCTTCTCGCCAACGAAATGATCGGAAAATGCAGAATCCCATGAGGTAAATGTAAATTAATTTCAGAAATTTCTTAAAGACCAAGTGATGGATCTTGTTATATGAGTTGGTATTTTTGGCAGTTCATCTCCAGGCTACTACACATACTCAAGTGAAATGCTAGCAGGAACTCCAACGCCTCACAGCAGCGACTACACCGTGAATGAAAACGATTACTTGACTCCCGACATCGCACCAAAGAACGCAACTCAACATTTTAGACCGAAATTTGCAAATTCTTTCTTATCAGAGACTTGGATTCTCATGCGCCGCAACTTCAAGAACATCGGGCGCACCCCTGAGCTTTTCCTCTCAAGACTCATGGTCCTCACAGTCATGGGCTTTATGATGGCCACCATGTTCATGAACCCCAAAGTTAATATGCAAGGGATCACAAATCGTCTCAGCTTCTTCATCTTCACTGTCTGTCTATTCTTCTTCTCATCCAATGACGCAGTCCCGGCTTTCATCCAAGAGCGCTTCATTTTCATCCGCGAAACCTCCTACAATGCCTATAGAGCCTCATCTTACACCATTGCTGGCCTCATCACCTATCTTCCTTTTCTCTTGTTGCAATCCGCCGTCTACGCGGGTATTGTTTGGAAAGCTCTGAAACTTCGAGGGTCGTTCTTATATTTCTTGCTGGTACTCTACGTGTCCCTTCTTTCAACCAACTCTTTCGTGGTGTTCGTGAGCTCAGTGGTGCCGAACTACATTCTCGGTTATGCAGCGGTGATTGCTTTCACAGCTTTGTTTTTCTTGTTCTGCGGATACTTCTTGAATAGCGATGCCATTCCGGGATACTGGATCTGGATGAACAAGATTTCAACAATGACATATCCATATGAAGGGTTGCTGATGAACCAGTATCAGACTGATGACACTTTCAGCCGAGACGGTGGACAAATTATAAGAGGGTTCGACATCTTGGATTCTCTCCATATTAAAAAGGAAAAACAGGAAATGTGGCAGAAAGTTTTCGTAATGTTGGGTTGGGCAGTTTTCTACAGGATTTTGTTTTATATAATCCTTCGTTTCTTCTCAAAGAACCAGAGAACATAAAAAAGGGGACCTTGGATTAATTTGCCTAAAATTTGTACTCTTTTGCTCATATTGTCCAGATTAAAGTTTAATTTATAGTGTTACTAAACTGTGGGAATCATGTTGATAGATTGATTAGAATTGAGACAAAAGTGGTAGCCTTTGACATTGCTGTAATCAACTGAAACTGGTTGATGGTGGTGAAGAAATGAAGGTATATTAATGCATTTGTATAAAAACTTGATACTCCATCAAGGAGTATCTGCTTTGGCTGTGTTTGCAGGAAAGGAGGCTGTTTATGAAATTTTTTGTGTAATTGGAGGATGTTAATTGTTTCCGGAGTCTTTAATTTCATCATCCAGACATCTAAATTTCTCATTATTAAGGTCTTCCTTATCATTTTCTTAGAAAATCAATAACTCCGAATTGAAAATGGTACCCGACCAAAAATCTACATCACCAATACCATTTCCACATTCAGTAATTAGTTATTATGAAAGATAATTAATGTATTAAACAACAAATGCTTTTTGTAGAAATGAATTAAAATATTTTTGAAAACAGTTTTTTGGATACAGTCGGAAAAATCAATATAAAATTAAAAAAGATTAAAAATTATTTTTATAATTTTTAATATAAAAAATTGTTTTTAAATATTATATTAAACACATTCTTAACTATTAAAAATATTGAGATATGAACAACCACTGGGTGGCATGATGATAAAAGAACAAACGGTCCAACATGAGTTCTAGAGTTCAAGTCCCCCCAAGCGTGACTCAAATTTACTTGACTGTTCACTTCAAGGTCTTGAGAGTTTTGGACACTCTCCATAACCAAAAAAAAATATATATATTGAGATATGATTTAAAAATTGTGAAAAGTGATGTTTATTTTAGTTTTTGATTTTGATTTTTTTTTAATGTTAAATCAAAGAAACCCTAATAAATAATTTTGTCCTGTATAAGAGTAAGGAACAAAGTTGAATGGTGAGGAATATACTATCACCATTATAAGCATCGCCGATTCAGGGCACAGCTTAATCAACTTAATTAAGCATAAATAATGATCATCTTCTGACCAAATTAATTAAGTATATAAAACCAGGCCTCAAGTATTTGTCATAGGCGGCTATACCTAAGGATTAGCAAAAATTAAGTGTAATGACATAAGTTAATTAAAGATAATATATATTAGAGCAATATTTATTCATAATTAACCAAATACGTAACCAATCATCAGCCTCTTCTAATTAGATGCATTTCCAAACGAATCTGCTTAAGTTTGTTCGGCAATTAATTCGAACTAGGAGTTGACCTTAATGCCCATTTCTTGTTTATTTGTAAGAGAAAATACCTAAGGGTGTTACGGTAAAATTCTTTCAATTTACTATTGGATGGTTTAGAAATGGAGAATTTATTAGAATGGTCATAATTTTGTTGAGAGTTGATAAAATATATACAAATAAAAACTAATAATTCAGGAATTAATTAATGTTTTTGATGTGGTAATTTTAGAGGAGGTTTATGATATTATTATGAATTTCTAACTAATAGTTTCCTTGTCTTGTGTTTAAACCAAATGTCAGGAAACCATGGGATTTTGACTAATATATACTATACTAGTTGATCCACAAATTGAATTTGATTTCCCCTTTTCAACATTAAATTTATAGTTGGAATTAGACCTTATTTTTATATTCCAATCTGTTAATTGAATCGATAGGTCTGCCAAAATTAATAATTTGTTTAACAGAATAATAGCATGGTGTATAGGTATTTGTTAATGCTGGATTTTAACACCAACTATTCGCACGTGCAAAGTGTTAAGTAAACTTAGAAATTACACGTGAATTGGAAAAATGAAACAAATAAAAGGGAGACAATTTTTTAAAGTGGTTCGGATGCTCAAAGCGAATCCTACGTTCATTGTCTTTTTATTTATGAAATAGTACAATTAAGTCACATGTAGTGATAAAATAGTACAATTAGGTCACATGTAGTGATAAGAGAGAACATAAATACCGAGAGGGAGAGAGAGAGTGTTTATGTTATCAGAACTAGAATCCCGAAAAATGAAATGGCAACTCTCTATTTATAGTAAGAGGTTTTCTAGGTAATGATTATAGGTCTCACAATGAGTCATCGCATGATCGTACCTATAATTCCTATCCTGTTTCCTATTGGTAGGTTGCACGAAAAATATCCTTAAATCACATATGGCTTGGGCAAGTGGGTAACTCCTAACCACTCACTCGTCAAGCCTTTACTTGCCAATCTAATGACAACCTTACTCCTTTTGTTATTGGACGACGTGACAACGTCTAGACGGCACAATGCTTTTCTAAATTCTGATTGATCTTTGTTGACGTAAGCCTGCGTTAGTCCTGATTTTTTGAGGCATAACAGTATTATTAACTTTGAGTTTAGTAATTTGGAACTAGCATAATAAATCCCATGATTAATGCGGCATTAGTAATAAACAAGATGAATTTTGAACCAATTTCGTCAAGTCAAATTGAACTTCTCAAACCCGTCAGTGACTTCAGTAAACAATTAAAGGATATTATTAATTAATTAACACAATTTGATAGCTTTGTAAGAATCGCAACATTAATGGGTCGGAGCAGGAATAACAAAAATAAATAACTAGAGCTATTAATAAGATTGTGACAAAATAACAATGTAAATTAAAAATTGGACTAAGTAACACAGAAAATGTCAGGAACATCCCATTCTTTCCAATCTGTAAAACACCATTGCCACCCCATCCAACCAATAACCATCCTCTTTCTCTTTAAACCTTAGTGGCCACACTTTCGGATGAAGAATGATACAGGTCTCTTGTGTTCACCTCCCATTGGATTTGACTAGTTTTATGAAAAGTTTACTTGATATTTCATAACTTGTTAGAAAATTTCCAAAATTAATTTGGAAATTTTCTGTTAGTATTACTAATAAGTCTGTTGTGTTAAACTAGAGCTGGAAATTTCAGAATAAGATTTTCATTTTTGTTAATCATGGTGGATTGCTAACCTAATTTATCTTCATCTGAAACTACAACAGAGCTGATCATGTTTGGTTTGTCGTGTCTCAACTTCATTGGCCTGTAATTTGTTCCCCTACTAGTAAATTGTCATTATCCCGAGAAAATGAAGGAAAAGTTACTGGTTGCAAAGGCACAAGTTTCTGGAGATATTGTCTCTACTCCCCAACAAAGAAAGCTACAAAACTCAATGAAATTACTTCTCCATCTCGTTTATTAGTATTCAACTAGTAAAGGTGATTACCTTTTCGTGTTTATTTATTACGCCAACCTATCTTTCATATAGAAAGTGGAATGCCGGTTAAATTATTTGGCCATTTCCAGAATTTAATTTGTTTAGTTTTTCATATTTTTTAGCCAATGTTTGCCAACAAGCATGAACAGGAATAGCCTTAAAAGTTTTTACTAGAGAAGGCAAAAGACTCTTGGGATTTGGGATGATGATGTTGAGTAGATAGTAACAGACAAGGAGAGGGACGAAAGATGAAGGATCCCTCCGCCTTATTATTTTAAGCTATTTAAAATTTTAAAATATATAGATTACCCTCCACCACCTAAACAAGACATTAATCTCAATATTAAACATACAAATTATTATCAACTTTTGTATTATACTAATTCATATGTCCCTATCATCTTCTTCTTTGTGCTCCTGTAATTTCCCAACCTTTGAAGTCAAACACAACTTATTATCACCAACCCTCTTTCTCTTCATAACTTCCTAGAGCTGGTTTTTTATGCTCTCTGACAAAGATTCTTCTATGAGCAAGTCCTGAAAGGGGTTTTACAGGATTTTATGTTTTGGTTATGCTTTCATTTTTATTTGGAATATAGTTGAATTGTTGAATTCTTTAAGTACGGTATTTGGTGAAAGTTAATTGAGAAGCCAGTTGATTTGATTATGAGTTTCATAACTCAATGGGGCGTGTGCCAAAGATGAGATGATGATGGAAGGATTGGAGAATAGGATTTCAAGACTTGCTGAATGTTTCATAATTTGCCTTATTATTCTTATACGATCTACTTTTGCACAAACAGGTCAGTACAGAAAGTTATGTGTGCACTTTGCCTCTTTTTCTATTCTTTTCCCATTGATTTTTGTTCAAGTTAGTTGCATTTAGCTTGATCCCCAAGATTGATCTTGTTCTGTTTGAATTTTAAGCCTAAAAAATCCAGGTCAATATTTTAGATAGAGGCAGACAACTTTTATTAATTAGTACTCGTTCATAATCTGATATTAATAAATGCAGATCTTATTTCCAGGGATGTAAATTTATGATTAAGATTACTTCAATTGCTTATTTTGGTCATATAAAAAGCACAATCTATGCTAAACACAGATTAGTCATAATGTTTTTGAGCCGGATACGCTTCAAATTGATAGCTAGTGTTGAACCTAAACTGTTAATCTTTTAAATGTAATAATTTTGCAGGATTTGTGAGCATAGCATGCTGTGCTGATTCAAGTTTTAGTGACGGAAATATAAGTAGGGTACCGGATGATAATTGGTTTCCGGACAAAACAAGTTGCCTGGAGCATTACTAGACCAGTGGTGAACTACAAAGCTTATGGTAAAGTTCGTGATTTCAACATTGATTCAGGGAAGAGATGTTACAATTTTACAACAAATAAGGATCAAGAGTATCTGATAAGGGGCACATTTCTTTATGGGGATAGAGAGGGGACACCTCTGGGATCATCCTTCAATGTTTGGATTGGTGTCACACCTTTAAGTGTAGTGAACTCTTCTGAGGACTCAGTGGTGGAGGGAATTTTTAGAGCTGTTGATGATCAAACAGACTTCTGCTTAGTGAAAGATAAGGGGAATCCTTACATTTCACAGCTTGAATTGAGGCCGTTGAATGAACCAGAGTATTTACATGGGCAAAATTCTAGTGTTCTGAAAGTGGTTGGTAGATTTGATCTAGGCAGAAGTGATAAGGAGAACAGGTATTCTTTCTCTACTTTCTTTTAAGACGTTAAGGAACAAAAATTATTGATCACCATAAGGAGTGATAAAAATTTCTTCATGATACAGTAAATTAAAATCTTAGATACAATTGATTATTTTAAAGCAGATAATAGCTTGCTTCTATTGTGAGTATTCTTCAGCATTTGCATTTAGTTAGAGACAAACAAACGCACTACAACTAAAAGAGAAGAAACTGATTTTATCTTCATTCGTAAAGTTGCTCTAAGGACATAGAAGGAACATGAGTTCTCCATTAATGCTAATTTCACCACCAAAAACCCAAGTAAACAGCTGCGTCGACATTTGAATCAACCTCATTTTTACATAGTCCTCATCCCTTATTCAAAATCGAAAACTTTGTAATAACCAGCACACTTTCTATCTTATTTAATTCAAATTGTGACCCCAGCACCCTCTACTGTTATACATGTTTAATAACTGTTCAATTATACCTACAATTACAGTGAAATGTACTCTAAAATATCCAACCTGATTCCAAATAAATTGCTTTAAACTTACAATGTTAAAAAATTGACATGCCTATGCTTCATATTCTCCAGTTTCAGGTACCCAGATGACCCTTATGACAGAATTTGGTCACCAAAATTGAATCCTGAACAAACAACCCATAGCATATCATCCAACACCACTATTTCCAACAACGCTAGTACAGTTACAGTGCCTCTCCAGGTTCTACAAACAGCTTTAAACACCAGCTTAGACCACTTGACATTCCTCCATACTGATCTTGACTCGGGAGATTACAACTACACTATCAACCTCTACTTTCTTGAGCTCCAAGACTCTGTTAAGAATTCAAGCCAAAGGGTGTTTGATATTTACATCAACAATGAGAAGAAACAAAACAAGTTTGACATTTTGGCTGGTGGTTCCAACTATGCGAAAGTTGTTATGAATGTTACTGCAAATGGGCATCTTAACTTGACCTTAGTTAAGGTTCCTAAATGGGTCTGAGTTTGGACCCATTTGTAATGCCTATGAGATCTTACAGGAGCATGCATGGGTTCAAGAGTCTGACAAAGAAGATGGTAAAAGTTTAATACTTGTGTGCAATCTTGAACATGTATGTCATTGGCTTGTTTTGACTTTCTTCGTCTTCAGTCAATGTGATAGGGAAAGTGAGAGATGACTTAAAGATGGACAACAAAGAAAAGAAGGTGTGGGAGAGTTGGTCAGGAGACCCATGTCTTCCTATTCCATGGGAAGGTCTTACTTGCAACTCCATTAATGGTTCCACTGTCATCACTGAGTTGTAAGTTCATATAAGTTTTTTTGCTTTTTCCAATTTTTATTCAAGATTAATTTCTGACTTAAGTATCAATTTGTTTGGTTCATCATTATGCTTTTGCAGAAATCTTCCCTCAAGAAAACTTCAAGGGGTTCTTCCTATCAGTGTCACTGAGCTGGTTCATCTAGAAAAATTGTATGGTTCAATCAATGCTGGCTTCTCTGTCCTTGTTGTTAGTGTTGCTAATTTTTCCTTCCTTGGGACAAACACTAACTCAATGCATTATCTGTTACCTGTTTGTATTATGTAGGAACCTGAGCTACAATGAATTTACAAATGTGATCCCGGAATTTCTATCATTTTCCATGCTGAGATCAGTGTAATTTTCTAACTAATTTTTGAGCTGTTAGCCATCAAATATCGGGCTTTAAATTCCACCAAATTACTATAATTAAATTTGCCTGATTGATTGCAGTTTATGGACAACTTGATTTGCATTGCCTTTGAAGTTTAATATCTTAGGATCTTTAACTCAATCTTTTTCATGAAACATTTGATTATTTAATCATCCATCACTTAGTTTATGGTCAAAACTGCAACCTGCAAGTTAGGATTTTTGTACATTGGATGGTTGAACCAAGATTTATGTTTAATTTGTTGATCTAAAGTTTTATGTTTAGTTTGTTGATTGACTTATCAGGGACCTGAGTCACAATGATTTTACTGGGAGGCTTCCTGATTCTCTTATCCTGCTTCCACATTTGAAAACATTGTGAGTAGTTACATACATATTGATATTGTTTTCCGATATATGATTTAATATCTTAAACAGATTCTTGTTTACAATGAACTGCTAATAATTCAGTGTTAATGTCTTTGCTCCTTCAGAAACTTTGGATGCAATCCTCGTCTTGACATTCCTTCCACGTTTAACATCTCCAGATTAACCACAGAGTATGAAATATTTTTTCCTATGCCTTAAAAAAAGGTTTCATATGAGAGGATTGAAATAGCGAAGAACGTTATATATATATATACACTGAAATGTTGTTCATCTGTATTTCAGCGGTGGAACATGTAGTAGTCAAGGATCAACACATAAAGGAATCATCATTGGCTCTGTAGCATGTGGGAAGCATCCTATTTACTATGGCAGTTGGAGCTGTTTTATTTTGTTTCTACAAACGGAAATTCTTGGCTCGGAGAACATTAGATGGGAAACGATACCCAATGACTAAGAGTGAGTCAAATTGATCTCTTCTTTACTTATTGATCCCATATAACTTTCAGGGTGCTAGTGGAAACCATATGCATGCTATGTTTGAATTTATAGAACACTTATCATTGTTGGACAGTCTGCAATTATGCTCTCCCCAACTCCCTGGATCGAGAGAATCAGAAAGATGTAGTTTGTATGACATTTAATTCATATAAGTATACTCTTAAAAATTGCAGATTTAGTATTCTCGATCCCGAGCATGGACGATGGTGTGATGTCAATTGCGATACAGACATACACTTTAGAGCACATAGAAAATGCAACACAGAAGTACAAAACATTGATAGGTGAAGGAGGTTTTGGATCTGTGTACCGCGGCACCTTACCTGACGGTCAAGAAGTGGCAGTGAAGGTTCGGTCTTCGACATCAACTCAGGGAACTCGAGAATTCGAGAACGAGGTGAAATAGTCTTGACATTTAATATACAATTTTCTGTTCAGCTCATCAAACTGCACTTGTATCCTAAGTTAGCTTGCATTGCTCTTCTTTCAGCAAAGAAAAGAAATGACTGATGCAAAACTTTTTGCTCTTATCTATCTCATTTCTGTTTCCATATGCCAACTGACAAATATTATCAATCTTCTTTCACAGCTAAACCTGCTTTCAGCTATTCGGCATGAGAACCTGGTTCCTCTTCTTCGGTTATTGCTGTGAAAATGACCAGCAAATCCTTGTTTATCCTTTCATGTCCAATGGCTCTCTACTAGATCGCCTCTACGGTACTTTCCACCTAAAACTCCTTTCTGCTGATACATATTGTTATTCATCGCATTTGGTTTTGGATTAACCAATTCTCTAACAGGGGAAGCAGCAAAAAGGAAAACTCTGGACTGGCCAACCAGACTTTCTATAGCCCTTGGCGCTGCTCGAGGCAAGTAATATGTTGAATTCGGTGATTGTGTTCTATTATGTTCTAATTGAACACAGAGCAAAAAGAGGAATATGATAATTGGTTGGTTACCCCAAGTATGTTATTTACTGAGAAATAGAGTTTCTTTTTTGATGTTCAGGTTTGTTGTATCTTCATACATTTGCCAGGCGAAGTTTGATACATAGGGATGTAAAATCAAGCAACATACTTCTGGATCATAGCATGTGTGCCAAAGTGGCAGATTTTGGCTTCTCAAAATATGCTCCACAAGAAGGGGACAGTGGTGTTTCTCTGGAAGTGAGGGGAACAGCCGGATATTTGGATCCTGAGTAAGTATGAATATTTCTTAGGTGATTTAATATTTCTTAGGTGATTTACAAATTTTCAAGTCTTGCCCAGAAAATAGTTACTGTTACATTTGCTTATTAGTTGAATTGAATCATCATCAAATGTGGTTTCATATTTTCCTGACTTTTCAGGTATTATTCCACCCAGCATTTATCGGCAAAGAGTGATGTCTTCAGCTTTGGTGTGGTTCTCCTTGAAATTATCAGTGGTCGAGAGCCTCTAAACATAAAAAGGCCACGGAACGAGTGGAGTTTAGTTGAATGGGTATGGTCTAAATCCCATGTTTTCTGATATATAGTCTTCTCTTTGAGGTTGGTTTTTCATAAGGATCAGTTACCTGCAGGCCAAACCATATATAAGGGAGTCAAAGATTGAGGAAATTGTGGACCCCAGCATCAAAGGAGGGTACCATGCAGAGGCAATGTGGAGAATGGTGGAGGTGGCGTTGGCGTGTATCGAGCCCTTCTCCGCATATCGACCATGCATGTCAGACATCGTACGCGAGCTGGAAGATGCTTTGATAATAGAGAACAATGCATCTGAATACATGAAGTCCATAGACAGCATAGGAGGGTACAGTTTGGGAGGCTCCAATCGTTACTCGATAGTGATGGAGAAAAGAAATATTCTTCCACCCACTCCAAGTCCAACTGAACCATCACCTGTTAACACACAAACCCTGGCTCCTCCAGAACCCAGATAGTGAAAGGTGGAAGATATGTTCATTTAGCAAATCACCAGTTCAGTCATTTTATTTGATATATGATTAAAGAGAAAAAAATGAGGAAAATTCCACTGTGCTCTGCTCTTGTATGAGACCTTTGCATCTTTTGCTTTTTATTCTATTAATTTTTAGGTTACAGGATCAACTTTTTGCTAAACTTTGATGGATATTGTTATGGGTATGGTTTTCTGTCTTAAACGTGTTCTTTTTACCCACAGCTCAGTCACACCTGGAAGATCTATGTGACCCTAACTTCGCAATGCTGGAGATCAATAAAAGAACTGAGACAAAAAAGATTAAAGTTAAAACAGTTTTTTAAATTAATAAGATGATGCTACTTGTCAAAAGGAAAGCTGGGCATAACAGGCGTTTGATGTAGATTGAAATTTTCTAGCATAATTCAAGGCCAGTAGTATCTGATCCCCTTTACAGTTGTGAGTAAAACCACATTAAAACAGGCAACTTATTGTCCAAAACTTAACGTGATTATTTAACACTGGCGGGATTAAGATAAGACACATGTAATTCATATCCATCTTTATTGGTCAATAATTCAGGTTCATTATCCTTCTATAGAAACTAGTAATATACATATATAATACATAATAATCATGGCAAAATCGAAGCAGATAGGGGACAAATCGTCTGTTCATTTTCACACACGCTGGATTGCAAATTTTAGGGTGAGCTTGAGGACAGAGTTGGTCCGGTTACATAATATCCATACTAATATGGACAAAAGGAACATTTTAGGTTGAAAGTACTGAAGGCGAGCTTGAGGACGGAGAATGTTAGATGACATTACTGCCAACACCAATCTAGCGATAAGGAACCTTTTAGGTTGGAAGTACATAGGTTAAACCATTCTTCCTTGTGATTTATATTGCTCCAATGTGCACCTAGGTAATCAAAATTTTTTCAGTGCCATGAACTGCAATCACATATTTCTAGGACACTGACATGATCCAAGAGTCAGAGAACCAATAACTTGAAAAACATCCTAGAAGGCATCAAATGCTTGGTATAGCAAACCTTAACAAATTCACTAAAATTGTTCAACCTTGAGCAAAATTTTGCATCAGATAAGTCTAATTGTCAAATTCATATGGTATTGTAATGTTGTCCAGCATTATGCCATCACAAGGCTGTAGAGAATTCCTATTTAGACATACCACATTGATTTAAGAACTGCACAGGCCAAAATTGATGCCTCCTTTCAGGTAAAACATTACAAAATCATAGGTGACAGCAAGCAATAACAAGAGAGACAATCAGCTCAAAATTTCCAGCATTAACAATTAATATTGATGACAGCACAGTGGAAGAGTATAGTTCCTGCTAAAGAAGTTCCACTGACTTAACGGTCCAGGGAATGTGTCAGACTTGATGGCCACTAAACACTTACAAAAGATAATAGGAGACAAAAATGTATCAGGGAGAACATCATAAAGAAAATTCATAAAGCCACTTAAGAGAATATGTAACAAGGTATAAGTAGAAATAAACACATCTCATGAAAATGAACCAGTGCGATTTAAATTTCATGGGTGATCCTCTTGTAACAGGTTTACTTTGTCAAAAATCACAGAACCAAAAAAGAAATTGGAGACACTGTAAATAGCATACACCCAAGGAATATGTATTACATGCACAAAATGGTAACACAAAACAATAAAGATTTCTATTACACCCAATCATGATCAACTGAAGTATAAATTACTTTGCAATTGGATTAAAGATCAAGAAGACCAAGAAATCCATTCAAAACAGCACAGAAGAAGACGCTTACATGAAGTTGCTTTTCTACAGTCACATGATTTGAGACATCAAGTAGTGAAAAGATGGGGGTTAGCTGATGCAGTACCCACTTGGACTTCAAGCAGTTCTAATCGACGCTCCAGCGTGTCAAGCTTCTCATTTAATGACGCTAATTTGCTCTTTGTTGTAGCTTCTGAAAGAACAAGATACAACAGCCTCAATTAGTAAAATTTAAATATGGAACTAACAAGCTAAAACTCAGTGTAAGAAAATAAAATTCCAAAAGTGAGTACGCAAGATTCAATGTCCCCAATTTTGCTTCCCCGGAGAAATAGTCTCAACGAATCGGATAATCAACAACTTGGAATATTAACAATAGATAGACGCAAGTATTAAAATAGAACTCAAAACCAAAGAGTAATGAAGACAAACAAAAGACCATGACCACGACCATCCGAGATAAATTAATTGAGATCTAGTCATCGCTGAAATTTCGATTAGTTTGACCGTCAACAAAAATAAGGGTAAACTAAAAGAAAGAGCAGTAGGGTTTAAATTTAGTAAAGAGAAAGAGAGAGTACCGAATTGGACGAGGAATTCGAAAAGGCGACGAACGTTGAGAGAAATGTGAGAAATAAACTCACGATTTTCCCAATCAGCTTGAACAGCAATTCCCACGTTCACTGCGTTTGTTATACCTCCAGCTCTCGCCATCCTTTGCTCACAAACTCAAACCAAAACCCATTTGATTATTTCTTTTGTTATATTTAATTTAGCTGGTTGGTTGGTTGGTTGGTTGGTTGTTAGGTTCACGCCCTTTCTCTCTTTTTGTGCTTACTTCAATTGAATTTACTCTTAGAAGGCAACCCTCATTATTGTACACTAGTTTGAGATTATTTTATTGTTATTTTAATGTTTAGTGAAGTGATTCTAAAATAATTAGTTTTATGAAAAAAATTATTCTATTACTTAATTTTTACATGTATAAAATTAAAAACAACCCACCACACTATTATTAGAGGTACATTTGTAACATGGAACTCTACCATTATCAAAGACACATCTCAACATCATTGGCATCATCAGTACAAACTTGATTTCGGTGGATTTAGGGGTGTCAACCACGCCAAATCACTTGTGCGGCTCGAGCTTGAGCTTGACTTGAGTTTTGTGGAGTTGAGAGAGTTTAAGCTTACAGATTTCAATTTGAAAAGCTCCATTGGAAAAGTGGAAGAGTTTTTTGGTTTTTGTGAGCTTGAGCTAAAATTTTCAAACTCAAGCTCGAACTCGACATTGTAACAATTGAACCGAACTCGATTAGCTTAAAGCTTGACTCAACTTGAGTCGTTTACATTCCTAGGTGGATTTACTGGCATATCTTATAACATTTGGCTATAAGAGGCGGTTGAATGTCCCTCCACCCTCTTGCAAATCTCATGAGATCTATTGGTGATTTCTTTAATTTTTTAAATTAAACAAGTAATTTATAATTATAGTTTTTGAAACTCGCAACACCTTTAAATCACAATTTTACTAAATACACTAAAAAGTTATTCGAGTCAAAATTGATTTAAGTCTGAAACTACAAGAAAACCCTAGAAATTGAAGTTGTGAGTCTTTTATGGTCACATTATTCATCCCATTTGATGAATATTTACCCTATCCATTTATGAGAGATGTTATCGGTCCTGTGTTTTTCACGACGCCTATCATATTATTATTCAATTCAACATTAGACACCACCAGTGCAATGATTGTTGGAGAACAGGTCACTTGGGGAGTAACAATAGGTCAATAATTAGATCATGCATTAATCACCTAACAAAATAGCAAAGTCCCTAGTGTTTCATCCACGCAATGCAGCTAACCATAACATTTTCAGTAATTTGCAGAGAGAGACTTTATATTAAACAACTTTCCTCAGATTCTTATATACAAAATTTCGTTATCACATTCAATACCGATTGCAAAAGTAATTGATAATTTACAATCAAAACCATGGATGCCATGTTGGATCCATCATACACAAGTTCCTGGGGGTCAAGGCAGCCTCAACCAACTCAGTGACGCCCCTCTGCACCGATTGTGGTGGCTCCATGGCATCTTCTTCCTGAATGCCAAAACAAAAGAAATGTCATCAAATCAAAAACCATCAAACATGTTCAAATTCAACCAACTTGTATGAAAAAGCAAACTTGCGTTACCTCTTCAGAATAATGAGGCGCTATTCCATTGATCCGGGCAATAACACTCTCCACATTGGTGCTAACCTTGTGTTTGAAATCAACAGGGTTCAAACTACTCCCTCCAGCAACAGAGGCAATAGGCATCCCAAGTGGTCTTCTCCACGACCATGATAGCAACTCGTCACGGAAAAACATGGCTAATTGATACCATAAATGCTGGCTTTGCTGCAATATAGCAACCAAAAAAAACCCACAATCAACATTCTACCTGTGGCCTAAATCTGTTGGCTAAATGAAACAACTTACAGGAAACTTACTTTAGATGAAACCACAGCCTGTGCTGCAGCACACATTGCAGACACGATGAGGCCTTCTACACCAAAATGGGAGAAGAACGATTGCATGTTCCTTGTCAGACGAAAAGGCACTGGTTCATTAAACTCTATCATTCCGTTTGCATCATAAGCTGGGTGAAAATCTGTCTGGAATATCTTCCCAGTGTTCTTAGCAAACAAAATCTTATTTGGGGACCTTCCCCCAATTTGTAGCATAAAAGACATGAAACTTGAAAGAGCCAACTGGATGGCAAATTGCTTTTTGAAAGCCCACATATGATTACCACTCAGCAGTGTCTTGTACATGTACTGTGAGAAAATGCTCTCGGTCACAAAATTCTTTGTTATATCATTATAAGCTTGGAGACGGAGATCTACAACAGCTTCAGGTGAGATTTGGCCCGATATAGCTTGGTTTAACTGCTCCTTGAAATAAGTAATAGGTTGATCAGCCTCTCGGTCATTCCTAGAACAATGGTTCTCATACACCTCAAGGAAGGTGCTGTACATCAGATCGTCTTCAACCATGCGAACCTGGTCATGCAACATTTCAATTATTAGACAAAATATCCTCACAGAACTCTCTGTACAGGCTAGTCATCAATCACCACTCAATAAATACAAGTGAATGAACATGGAAATAAAAAGGGAATGGTTATCTTGGTCAAAGGTACATTCTGCACGCATCTCATGCTACACTGACTTCTTATCTGGTTCCTTATCACCATGTGTATACATTCAGAGAAAGAAATGAAAAATAGAAGATATAAATATTGACAAAAGCAAGCACAGCACCTGTGACCAAACAGGAATAATAATTGGTGTGTGGATGCATATGTGGCGGCGTCTTGATTCCTTGTGCTTATCAAACATTTGGTTCATGACCCTGAAAAGCTGTAATATTCGTTCATCACTTCTAGCATTAGGGGTCAAAGATGTCTGAACAATGAAATGTCGTTGAGAGCCATCAGAGCCTATCAAAGTCAAACGACGAAAACTGCTTCCATGCCTTCGCACTATTGGTATATCAGATCCAACCCTATCTAGCTTAATGGTATGGTCAGGGGCAATTTCCTGAGAAGTTGAATAGAAAAGTTCAATAAGAATAACAACAAATACCAATGAAAGAATACAGCATTATTGTTATCTAACTTCCAACTTTTTAATAGGCCTCTTCTTGGGAAATATAGGGAGTTTGATTAACAGAGCAGCCATTAAAAACAAAAAGAATTTCCAACTCAACTTTTACCATCATGACTTATAAACAATTCAACTGGCCAGGATGACAGAAATTGAATAACTAAATACTAATATAATTCACCTGATCACCAAAATACTGTCCAGGAATCTCTACATCAACCACATGGAAATCACGCAAAACCCTGCTTTCCTCTTCCAGTTTTAACACAGCTGGAAACCTGTCCTCAACGTTGCTCTGAAGAACATTTTTCCAATGTTTCAATCTTTCAGTCAGCTCAGAGAGGGTAGCAGGGAAAGTAGCTGTACTTTCTGGATCAAGATCACGTTCAAAATCCTGCTTGTACTCTCTCACAAAGTCAACATGCTTGTTCACAGCATCTGCAGAGAAACATGCCCTGCAAACACCAGAGAGCTCCTTCTTTAGGGATTGCGGAACCTCTGCTGTTGTAGCTGTAGGATACTTGTAACAACGATGCAGCAGAGCATTTACGACCGCCAGAAGTCTCTCCTCGGGCAGAGTAACAAATCTTGAACCAATTTCCGTAAGTAAACTCTGCAAACAGATTCAGAAAACAACTCTCACATTAAAAGCAACTTCCTAGTGTTATCAATTTCAGTGGCATCAAGCAAAATGATGGCAGTATCAAGAGCAATTAAGAGATACACTAGTCATGTTTCTTGTTTTCTAAATTTATTCTTCCTCACATTGACAAAAAAAGCAAGGTACAATTTTCTGGTCTAGCAGTTATTTGCACTTGGCTAGTATGGCATCCTCTAGATACTGTATGAATCATCATTCAAGTAAAACAAGAAATTCAGGACTGAAAGTTCACCTCAAGTTCACTAGCTAGGTTTGTGTGCTTGCTTCTGAGGGTCTCCATTATATCCTTTGCAGCATCAAAAGCACTGGCAGCAGAAGCTACCAAACCCAAAGCACCATTACGCCTCATTGCATTTTGACCACCTTCATTGGTGGCAGAAGAACTTTGTTGCACAGATTGATCATTGGATGTGTTCACACTACTTTCTGCAGTTGTTGGCCGTTCAGGTTCTTGCCCATGAGAATTACCACTATCATTAGATCCAATCCCACCAGATTGAGTGGCTTGATTAATTGGGTTGTCTGAAGGTAAAATACCCCCACCCTGACCCTGTGCTCTTGCATTTCCATCTGCCAATCCAAGAGAACCAGCACTGGCAGCAGAGGCATTTTGCTGCATTCTTTGCTGTGCCATTGCAATTCTACCTAGTTCAGATTTATTAGCAACATCACGGCGTTCAAGCAAATATGTGCGGAGCCAGTAATACAGAGCCTGATAGTTCAAAAAAAGAGAGGATCAAGCTTACAAAAATGAAACACCTAGTGTGTGTATATATATATATATATATATATATATAACACATTTGTAAAGAAATCTACCTGCGGGTACACACAGGCAATTTTTAGTAGGACCAGTTTGCAGTGAGGTGCTTCTGTTCTCTGAAGTGAAAGTAGTAGCTGTGGAATCCAAGAAAGCCAAACCCAATGGGGTATTTGTTCCAAATATTTATCAAATGCCCTACCCACAGGCTCATTGGCAGTATCAAAGCTCAGAAGATATAGAACACGAGCAAGATGGCTTCTGGAATTAGAAACGCCAAATTTAATACCTTGAAGAAAGCAGCTAACAGCGTATTCTAACCAAACCTCATCATTGCCCTCTTTATACGCCTGTAGTTACAAATCAAAAAACAGATCAGTACCAAGTTTGAGTCAGATGATCTGAAGGCAAGAAAAATTAGATCATATGATTACCATGTCACAATAATTTCCCCAGCTTATCCACCCTTTAGGCAAATTTTTGAAAAGACTGATAGCATTTGAATATGCAATATTAGCTCCTTCAGTGTCATTTAGCTTTAACAGGAAATCCCCCTTGAGACGGAAAATCTCTGCCTTGTGTTTCACAGGAAAATATTCCAAATTAGTGCTGTTGATCAAATTCAGCCCACTGCTAAGTTCCCACTTCATCTCCAGGTAAGCTTTTGCCTGTTCTCTTATCTTAACAAAGGCCTCCTGCAATATGCAACAGAATCAGCAATTAGATAATCATAATAAATGACTAAAGACAAGTTAACAATATAGACTCATCATAAAGTTCACACCTAATTAAATTTAATAATCTAGAAATCCCATTATAGAACTTCAAATCATTAGTATAACTACTTGTTCCTTGGTAAAAGAATATTCTATTATGAGGCTTCCAAAAATATCTGAGAAGCTGCAAATCATTTAGCAAAGAGAAAAATAGTTCTTTTACTTTCCTAGATGACATAGAGATTCTTAATAGCATTTAATACCTGTACTTCCATGGTGGGATGGCCGTACATCTTTTCTAGTATCGTCAGACAAACATCATAAAGGCCTTGCTTACGAGCAATGCGAGCAAGCTTATTTACATTCCAAGCTTTGTCACGATAACCAAGATGATGAAGTTGTGGATTTGAGTTGCCAAACTCCTTGAATGCATCTATGACAGAATTATACATTTCATTCCTCCACTGAAGCAAATCATACCAAACAGATATATTATCCCACTCATTTGGAGTTCGCAGCCTCCAAGTCTCTAGGATGTCCTTGAGATCAGCATAAAGATTTCCATGTACCCCAACAACAGGATTGCCAGAAACCTTGTTCCCATTGGAAATATCTGTGAGAATTCTCGCAGATTCTTGAACCTCAACTAGCTGCTGGAATTGCTGCAAAAGAGGAATCCTCGCGTGAACTGACATTTCAGGCAACTGCCACCACTGTTCTAAAGCAAGATCAACACCTTTCCCCACAATGCTTTCAGCATCCCCTACACCGTTCATATTTCTATCATGTAAGGCAAAAAAGGCTTGAATCAAACGAAGTTTTGGAGTTTCCTCCACTTGTGCCTTTGGGATTACATGATCCTTCATATATGCCCAATCAGGCAATTTCCATAGGCTATCAAGTAGTATTTCATAATTCTCAATACTCTTTCCAAAGTCTACCAATGCATCCCACTGACTAAGTTGGCAAGCACAGTAAAGCCATTGCTCTTCCCAAAGACACATTTCAGCTTTCGGCACCGTATTGTTATATGTTCCTTGAGTAGCCTTAACCATTGCTTGGTAAAAAAGACTTTGAGCCTGCTGCCAGTAACCATGCTGAACAAGTGAAAGTCCTGCCCTGGTTTCTGCAGTGATTGATCTTTTCTTCCATAACCCACACCTCATATCTTCTTCATTGAGCAAACGGTACAGCTCCGCTAGAGACTCAGAGCATTTTGTGTCATTTATAAACAACATTACATGACTTTCAAGCAGAGCCAATGCTATGTGCCACGCATTGTAAGTTTTTCCTATGTATTTAATGAGTTCACTTGGCATCCGAGGTTGAGGATGGCTCAACTGGAGTCCTTCTAGAAGTGCTTGCACAACATTTGGTCTGCTCGTTTGCTGCTTCTTATGATAATCCTTTGACAGGAGATTAATCATTGGTTTAGCTAGAGCGACCTGTTCTTCTTTGTGTAAGGTCACCCAGACAATGGGAAATACCAACACCCACAGATGGTATGCAACATTCGCGTCAGTGTGAGCCAGCTCTCTCAATGGGATAATAAGATCAGCCACCTGGAAGAAGGAAACAAAGGTCAACTTTAAATGTGATAAATGACATGTATCCAAAATAAAATCTTCCAACAAGCCAGTTTATGAAAGGCCAAGTCTCCTTACAAACAACTTAGGGCCACGTATATAAGCCAAGCCATGAACTCCAGTGACAAATAAATAAATAACAAAAACCTAATTAGAAATTTGAAATCTAGATAGAAATGCTTTCTAATACAGTGACTAAATTGTTCTTGGGATTCCATATAAAAAACATAGTTGACTTCGTAAAAAACATAGTTGACTTCAAGAAGGTAAATGTAGTTCTGCACTAGAACAATGTCACACTACAAATAAGATCCTAAAAAGTAAATACACAAATTTAACAAATAACCTGAAGTTTGCTCATTTCACTCAAAAATTGTCCGTGCTTCAGAAGAAGGTTCTCTAATGTTAGAGGAGCATCGTCAGGACCCTCTGAAACATCTGTACTCTGGTGCTGCATTGCTGAACTGTCAGAAAGAGAACCTGAAACCACAAGTGGAAAAACCCTTGCAGAGTTTGGAGCAAGTGTAATAGGCTTATTCTCAACCAAGATTGCTAGAATGAGATCAAGTCCCTGTTTAAGCCAGAAGACATCACTCAATGCTTCCCAGTCCTGAAATTGGATAATGTACTGCAGCCTTGTGAACAAAGTCTTCCCAAGAGATTCATCATACAGTGAGAAAAATTTCATCCTCATTTCAGGATGCTTTGCCCGTAAACCAAGCATGTATTGCCTTTCAACCTTCTGGAACACCTCTTGACGTAGAGCCAAAGGATATCTGGAAGTCAACCAATCATGTTACGAGTATTGAAATCAAATATAATGACAATGAACTCAAAGCAAGGTACATACTTATCTGAATCAGCACAAATTCCATAAAGAAGTTGAAGATATTTCCTGTCCCACTCTTCCATGGCACTGGGGGAAAAGTTCTGTTTATCAACCTGTGAAAGCTTCTGAAGAAAAGATAATATTTCCTTATGAGTGAGGAATGCACTAGATGGGCCAGATGTGCCTGGTTTGCTTAAGTCATCTTCGATCCACCCTTTCAGCACATCAAGTATGCAAAGCAGCACACTAGGATCAGTACCCTTCTCTGAGAGCAAGGCATTCAATAGTTGAGTCACGGTTCGTTTGCAGTCTGGAACAAGCATGACTCTCTCACTTATAAGCTTTAAGACAGATTTTAGATTTGAGATGACCGCTCCAACATCAGCCACTTGACGTGACGAAGAGACAGCAGAATCTGGATCAGCTCGCTGACCCTGGATGTGAAGGATATCTTACTTCAAAGATTTCAAGAAAAATAAATATAAAACATACATCGAGTGCCATGCTCATCAAAATCAGAAAGGAAATGCACAATTACAGCACTAAGATTGTAAGGAGAAACTAGTTCATGGCATTTAATTTGACATTTTCAAACGTGAAACTTCTTTATATGAACAAAAATTAAAAGTGGACAAAATAAGATGGCATGACATCAGTTGAATTGACAATTGCAAATAAGATCCATAACCGAGAAAGTAAGGAAAACGGTACATCATACAAGGTCAAAAATCATGATCACATAATAATTGTGTTGCACTCGAGGACATGGGTAAGAGACGAGGGAATCCACAAAACAAAATATAATGAACTTTAGAGAAAAGAAGTGCACCCCATTCTTGTCCTTCCAAACAAAATACGGAGTTCAATGTTCTAAAAGATGAAACTTAAATCAACCAAAAGCACCCTTCAAACCAGCATCACTATAACAGAACCTATATAGCAGGATCATGACCTCATTACTTAATGTTTAACTAACATGAAGACTAGAATCCCTGCTATTAACTCCATTTGACTCGAAAAAGAATCCAATGATCTGATCAGTGCATAAAGAAGCAACAGAAAAACACATTAGTATCATCCTTGGAAAAACAATGACAAATGCATGCATTAGAAGAAATAGGAGTATTAGATGCAGCATAAATGCAGACTAATTTTTAAGACAGAATAAATCCTATAGAGCATGACATCAAAAAAAAAAAAAAGGTTGTTATTAACAGAAAGCAGAATCTCATAAATTACAGAAATATTTGAAATTTTCCAGCATTTACCCGGTCATGCCTGGCATCACATTTTACCCTAAGTGAAATTCTAGAAATATAAGTAGCAAAAAACATCATTACCATCAAAGACCGACAGCATATTCGTCCTCACCATCAACATTATCATAAAAGGCATCAGTAGGAAAATGTTAAAGGACAAACACTTGAAGCCTCATAAGAATTTGATAAGAGAGTAAACTGGAAATATATATATATATATATAAAAGTGGCATTAACATACTTGTTTCAGATGAGATCCTGCTGAAGATCCCATATCTCGTGCCAGACGTTGGAAGATACGAACAAAGAGTGAAGGGTCAAGGAAGTTCTTCTGCACCTCTGTCAAGGTTTTGATGACAAGCAGCACAAAGCTAATTGAGTTAGCAGAGTTATCTTCACTCGAGGTCTGAGGAGCTGTAATCATATTTATATGCTTCTGTATTAGCTCCTCGACCTTCTGATACAAAAGCTTTACATCAGGTGGTGTGCTTGCCGCATCTAGAGGGAAAGCAATAAAGACCATCTTAACAAGGCGCACAACGACTTTCCAGCATCTAACATTTTATACTTGAAACAAGGTTCAAGAATCTGAAAAATACGAAAATAATGATAAATGTGAAAATTTAGGTAATTGCAGAGAAACTTGGGGAAAATCAAAGGCCTGATTTATAAGGGAACATACCTGAGATATCTGATTGATGTTATTTCTAATGAACAAGTGTGGCTGCTTCTCCAGGATCTTGTTCATGACATCCAATCCCTGTGCAAGAGCTGTGGAAGGGTCCTTTGACTGAGTTGGTTGAATACTGCTTAGCAACCTTTCCAAATAATTAAACTTAACATTGGCATTTGGCCACACCTCCAGAGCTTGTGAAAGTAGCTCCAAAGCCTGCTTGTACATAATACTTGCTTCCTTGTCCTTGGGCTCTATGACCAATGCCACCTGTTTTCAGACAGACAAGAAAAATGGCTTTCTTCATCAAAAACTCCACTAACTCAATACCTCAAAATAAAAATAACAATACAACCCTGTCCATAAGAAGTGTGGCAGAACAAGATGAATTAGAAGGTTCAACGCATAAAGATTTGATCATGCAAGTATGATAAATGAAGAGACCAATTCGCCATAATCTTTCAGACAATTGCATTTTGAGCATCTCCTAACCTGAAGAAGCCAAAACTGGACTAAAAATTGTTTTACAATTATACAATTATTATGTAAAATAAAAGAAGAATTGGGAGTTTGGGATTTTGATAAAGAAGGCAGTGAAATAGAAATAAATGGACAATAGACATATCCCACAAATAATGCTAAGCAATGTTGTACTCATACAACAAAATCAAAGCAATTTACTTCCAAGAAGCAGGAATCAAGCAAATCATCATTTAATCAGACAGCTTTAGATTTATAAAAAGATAATAATGGGGAAGCAGACTCCCAAAAATTGTAAACTATAATCTGGCATCTTAACTAGATCTTACTATAAATAAAATCACAATTGGAAAGAAAGTCTCACTCTGATAAGAAAATTGATAATCATTTCTTCCATAGCAGCATTTGGTTTGAATTCTTCATCAGGTTGGCCGGCCGATCCTGGTGTTTCTACATTAGGGATTGATGAGGCACCACCAGGTGACATGACACATAGGGATTGAAGACCAGGTTCTACTTTAACAGAAGATGTAGATCCATCAACTGGACGTTTCGGGTCAGTGCCAGCAGAGCCAGGATTGAATCCATCAGTCATCTGGTTGGGGACATCGCAATCAGTTACTACTTTCATTTCATTTTGCCTTTGTTTTTCCCAACTGACAACCAATCCAGCAAGTTCAATGGCAAGGCGCCTGTTTTCCGCTGCAGTATTATATGGCAATCCAAGTCGACTAAGAGAATTCACCATCTGAGGTACAAATTGTGCTCTGCAGCTGTAGAAGAGATCTGAATGACGTACAATGAGCTGGAAAATGTGAATCAAATTTGGAATAGAGTGACCCTCCTCAACCAAAATCTTTTTGGTGTATCGTATCCAAATTGGCATTCGAGAATCCCCAAGAGGCAACCTTTTTGGTAATGCTGGCATTAGTATATCAAGGGCCTGCTTGACCAACAATTTATTCTCTGGCTGGCAAGTTCTTAGAAGTGCAACGAAAACCTGATTTTCAAACCCACATCAATAAATTTTTATTAATAGTAAGAGAAAATAATAAACGAATATTCATGGAGTCAATAATTTCATATGAGCAACTTTTGAACTCAACTATGCTGAAGAGGTACTCAATTGAAAATATGTTGATTTGACAGCAACACAAGACATGTTAAAACACTCGAGTACTCCAGAAATTTACATAGTTCACTCAAATTAATTAACTATCACAAAGCCATGTGTAGCATTAAGCTGTACATGTATACTTTTATAAAGAAAAAAACTTAGGAATTGCAGGTACCGTAGTTTGCACGTCTGGAAGCTTTAACTAGTCCAATATCATACAAGCAAAAAGTATTCCACAGAAGATAAGTTGATAGTAACAAGAAAAATTTGCAAGCAACAAAAATTCCTAGGACCTCACAATGGATGCCAAATAAACATAAATTGCTGTTGTGATCAAGAACTTGCTGACAAGGCTGTAACTAGTGAAAACAATTAAATAGATATCAAGTTTATAGATCTATTTGTCCATGCATCATTGCAAGTTACCTGGAGAATAATTTTTTCCGGGGCCTGATAGGCCTCCAAGAAGTGACACACATTGACAAATGCCCACTGCTTACTAGCACTATCTTCCCGTTTGAGATGATTCCAACCGAATTTGATAAGTTCTTTCCTGTGATGAACAAGATCATTCTGGAGATACTTAAGAAGTAACGTAGCAAGTTGCAAAAGTTCTATCCTCAATGGCTCATCATATTCAGCAGAAACCTATGTAAGAAATAGAGAATATTCGTAAATTAAAGGCAAAGAATAATCAATATATAAGTGAAGACATTATATAAATCAAAACAGAAAAACTGCTAAAATAATTGCAATAAACAAATTCAAATTGCACAATTGGGAGATCACCTCTTCTGGAGGATCAAGAAGCTTGTCGACGATTGTTTTTATAATATTAGGGTCAACAACCTCCCAACTTTGGCCATTCTGGAATGCATGAGCTAACATTGGAAGAATGAGCATTTGCATCACAATCACCAGATGGTCGTGAGCAAGTTGTTTAGATTGGAATAGGTTCAAAAAATGCAAGAGAAGTGCTTTCTTCATGTGGGGGGGATAACCTTCTGCAACCTAAAGACAGTAACAATTTGTTACACAGACACCAACAAACTAGTACAAGTTTAAAACTGAAAATAGGATTATATGAAGATTTAATTACCTCAATTATATAAAACTCTTTCAAAAAGGTGTAATCAATGCGAGTATGAAACAAGAAGATAGAAAGGATATCAAAGAGGACATTCACTTCAGTTCTGTCATGACGTAAGTAATTCAAGAAGCATTTGACGAGCCATTTGCTTTCTTTCACCTGCACATGAGAATCAAGAATATAAAAGAACCAGGACCACATGTCAATTGACTCACACAAACATTTTACGGGAAAAATGAAAAAATTAGACTAACTTCCCAGCAGATCCTAAGGTAATAAATTTTAAAACTAAATCAAGCCTAAATAGTGAATGACTTTACCTGTACTAAGTTGAGCTCTTGTTCATTGTGCAAACGAGATATTCTTGCTGGTGACTTCCAAAGAAGAACCAAAGTATCAAACACAATACGATTACTCTGCAACCAGCCAGGTATTAACTTCACTAATGTTTTGACGAGTGCAAGACCCTGAAAATAAGCATCTGATGCTGCAGCAGGGGCTGCAGATGATTGATTAGAACTATCAGGTGGTGGAACAGTGAGGCCTTCATCCCCCATTAAAGTAGCAGGTGGAGTTGAAGATCCAGTAGTTGTTGCATCCGGTTTTTGCATAAATTCAGGAAAGGCACTTGTAAGTATCTTTTGTGGGGACTTTGCAAGTTCGTCTCTCAACAGTTGGCCAGCATCTGATCGTATTACATACATAAACCTAGATGTTGGAACAGACGGGACAAGAAAATGAGAGAAGAGGAAAATACTTACGAATCTCATTCATATGCTAGTAAATATGTTAACAACTTCAATTGAGCATCAAAAACCTACCTTCTAAAGTATTTTGGCTCATTTAATCGAGCAAGAAAATAATCAACAGCAAGTGTTGCATATCGATTTAAAAATTTCGTGAGTGGAAGGCGATATGGACTATTAATCTCGCTGTAGAATTGTCCAGGGGGAAGAGCCCCTTCTAAATCAATGGTTAAGGTTACAAGTTCATCAAGAAATTTTGATGCAGCTTGAGGAAGCAAGTGAAAAAGTTCAATAATAGCTGCAAAGAAAAAGAAACATAACTATGATCTCATTAATACGTGCACATCTAAACAAGTTAACCAAACTGCATTAACAAGACATAACTTAGACATGTTACCCGCAGCAATTTTGGGCTCTTCACCAGCCTTCCATGATTTCTGACTCTGAGCAAGTTTTTCAGGCTCTAACCATTTCTTAAGGTGCTCTAACAACTTTCCACCCAAGGTAACATTAAACCAATTGGCCAACAGTTCAAGCAGGCGGGCCAAACCTTGCAAAAGAGACATGCTGAGATTCTTGGTATTTGCCAAGTTGACTAATATAGGCCTGAGGCTATTCTGAAGAAGTTCCTTAGGCATCCTTTGCTGATTAATGACCTGAACAAAGAATAAAATATATAAAGAACAGCAATTAAGAGTAAAACTAAACATAACACTAGTAACAATTCAAAAAAATAAAATAAAATGAAATGAAATGAAAATTGGTAGAAATCATGGTCAATCTAATTCGAAGAACCGTTCATAATGATCAAGATATCTTGCTGAAAATAAAAATACGCTCTAAGATGAAAGCAGAACACTCCTCTCAGAACTGCAATAAGAAAATTACTATCTGAAGAGATAAGTCCAGAGCTACATGGAAATGTAGTAAATTCTGGTACATGTTAATGTTACAGATATGATGACATTATACATTCTGTTGACATTCTATGCAGTAAGATGTAGTAGCTGTATTTGCTTTTCATGTCTATATGAATAACTGCATACATAAAAAAATTGTATAGAATTTAGATATCACAAGCATTTTAATAGTTCAATGACAACAGCAACCATTATATGTAATTATATATGTCTGTCAAATGTATATGACAACTACAGACACTCAACAAACCTGCCGTAGACCCTCCTTTGCAACAGCAACAATTTCTGGTGTCCGACAGGTCAAAGACTTGAAAAACATGGAAATTATCTTAGCACGCAGATCAGTATGATTTGGTGTTTTAAAGTCTGTCCATGCCATTGTAGTACAGAGTAGCTCAATGCAACCTGTTTTGAGTTTAGTTAATGATGTGGCCACTCTGGGGTTCATAAACTTCACAACCCACACAGTATCATCAGCCTCCGCTATTTGCAATGCTTCTTGGAGAAAGTTCACTAATTCTTGAGTCAGCTTGAGAAGAGGAGGTCTCAACGCTAAAATGAAATTCAAAGCTGTAACCGTTCCAACCTATAAGAAACCTAACAAAGTAAGTAAAGAAAACTGCTAAATTACATATATGAATACATAAGGACATATATACCTGTTGATCAACAGTTTTTGACCGCAATGGCCGCATTATAAGAGGCTGAAGCAAAGGTTGATATAAAGGCTCAAGCAGCTCAGACACCTCACTACCAGTCCGACTAGCCAAAAGGGCCAAACATGACTGCACATTCTTTCTCACGGTAATAGATACATTAGGATTGAATAACTCTGAAGCAAGAAACTCAACTACTCCTTGAAAACTTTGCCTACGCGGCTCACTGTTTGCTTCATCCACATTATTCACCACTCGAAGAACCTGTGTAAGAACCTGACTTGTATCTTCCTGCTCTTTGGTAGCATAAATGGGTAGCTTTTTAAGCACGTACACCAGACTTCGAACAATTCTAACTTGGAAAAGGCACAAAGTCTCAACAGTAACCTTTCCAACCAATGCGCCAAGTCCCATAACACCTCCCATTTGTGCTTGCCATGCACTTCCATAACAACAATGCAAAAGACGGGGCAGAAGTTGCTCAAAAACTGGTATGCGCACGCTAGCAGGTGGTGAATATACAGGATTCATTGATGGACTGGAGACAATCATAGGAGTACCTGGGCCTCCTCTTGACATCAGCATGTCGGCATGCTTTGAGCGAGCAAGAAACAGCAGCGTTTCAGCAAACACATTTAAAGCATTAAGAGCAGCTTTTGCATGGAGCCTATTTTCATCTGTCAGCACATCAACCAAAGCATCTAAAAATATTAAAGGATCCAACTCTTTTAGGTTGGAAGCAGTGCTATTTTTAGACCTGGAGCTAACGTTTCCATTTGAGGACAGCATTGAAGCATTACTCGAGGTATAATCAATGTGAAATATAATTGCAAAGTGGTGGCAGATATTGACAACAAAATCATCCTTGGAGTCACTAAGATCTGGTTCTGCGCTTGCAGCAATGACAGTCATTAATAGAATCTTGAAAACAGACTTTTCTGCCATAAGTTGGGTCTTCGTCTTCACACCTAAATCAGTCTGCAAGAACAATCCACCAATTATCATTCATGTAGCAGAATATTTACCGTGACATAATGCTACAGAAATGTTTCAGTGATTTGTTACAAAGCCCACAAATATTTAAGAAAAAAGGCTGACAGATACAAGAAAAAATAGGACAACAGATCAAAAGCTAGAGAATGCATGACATTAAATACAGAGATAATAACATGTAATTTCTATTGGCACTTTCAAACGATAGGTGAATAATAAAATTTGTCAACAATACAAGATATTCTATGAGTTCAACAAGTCTCTAGCCCAGTCCATGGACTATTTGAAAAAGATACAACAATTACCAAGTGAAAACATACAACTACAACGTGAGAGCTGCAAATGCATGCAGATGATATTCCTTAGTACTTTCGAAAACTCTATAATGAAATTGTAAACTTTACACAACCAGAAAACATAAGCTACAGAAAGCATACACATGGTGTGCTTCAAATACGCAATTAAGTTGCTAACAGGTACTATTTTCAGCAAGATAGTTCTATATTCAACTCACCTTCAAATCTGATGTCTCCGACCTGGAAGAAGATGTATCTGAGGTAGAAACTAACAATGATGACAACTGTCTTGGTGTGTACCCCTCATCAACAAAATTTCCTGGCAAATTAAGCTGAGAAGCCAAGCAAACACAAATAAATTTCAAAGCCTGCTTCCGGTAGAAAGCATCCATGCCACTGTTTTTGTGCATAACAGCTGCTACAGCAAGATTTATACATCGATCCAGTGGCACCAAGAATGGAGTTGAGGGCTCAAATGTAAGAATCAAGCGCAGCCCATGCTCTGGATTCTCCTTGCATTCTAGTGCAAGGGGCTCCTTGAGAAATCTTCTGTTACGACCGCCTAACTTGCCAAGTAATTGCAATGCTTTTCCACCCCAAGGATAGGGTGCAGGCCTCAGGTGAGACCATAAGGCCAAAATCACCTCTGACATCACGTTAGCCATACTAGGCTCCAGAAAATCAGGATTCAAACTATCCACCCAAAACTCCAGTGTTCTTAAACCTAAGCTCACTAGTTCATCACTTCCATTGAGACATAAAACCAGAGGCTTCATCAGACGCGGAAGGTATGGTAACAACGAACTTAACCGAGCAGGTAAGGTTAAGCAAAGTTCCAGCAAGAGGTCCCCCATATCATTCCCCATTGGACCCTCAAGCATTGTTAATAGCATATTTAGGCAGGGTTGTAAAGAAGGAACCAAGTCACGCAATAAGAGTTCAAATTTGCATCCAGCAAGTGCTCTAAACATTGTTCGAAGAAGTTGCATATAACCGAGAGGCTTATCAGCTTCCGTGGCATTTTTCATGCAAACTTCCATTATAACTGGCACATGAGGCTGCAGTATACGTTCAAAATCTGCAGGGGCTTTAACAACAGCACCAAATATACACCGAAAGAGATGCAAGACCAATTTTCCTGGAGGTGAATCAGGATGCTGCAAAACGTCGAGTTTACTGTTAACAAAAAAATTAACCAAAACATCTGCAAAAGGCCGGTACACTTTAGGAGCTTGCAAAAGGGTGGAAAATATATGAACAAGCTGAGTGTTGGAAATCATGCACTCGAAAAGCTCAGGCATACACAACGAGAACATGTCCATGAGATCTCGAGGTTCCATAATAGCTAAAATCTGGGAAAACAGATTAAGCATTTCTTTCTCCTCTTCCTTCTCCTTGAAGAGAGCTAAGCAATGCACACCACTCTTTAAGACACCAGAGGCTTTCCACACCTGCCCAAACTCAAACTCAGACAAAGCTAATCCCACAAGGAAACCTTTATTAGAACCAATCATCTTATGAAAAATACCTCATCTTCCCTCATCCCTTTGAATGCTTTAGGTGCTGGTAAGTTAGATGAAGATGAACCGAGCACATGTTGATGGGTTCCATGAGTGGGAGGGGAAACCTAAGAAAGCAGAAATGTTACACAGAAATTAAGGTCAAGGGACATGAGGAATACAAACATTAAATTAGTGAAAAACCTGAGATCGGGGAAAATGTGCATGAGTGATGCTCCATATAATAGTCTTCATTCCTGAAAATGAATCCAGCCAAAGATTGGTTAGTTTAGACATGAAATCATTAACAATGGAATGAAGAAGATTTAAGTGAGAGTCGCAAGCATTACAGGTTTCACAAACTCTGCCAATGCTTATTACAAAGTATTGCATTAAAAGGAAATAAGACGAAATAATAGAAAAGGATTAATTACCCATGACCAAGGTCTTAATCAAATTTTTACAGTCACTAACTTCCTTTGAATGCTCCACAGGGACCTGTAAATTTAAAACTGCCTGCAGCAATACAATCCTAAATTTAGGAAGCCAGCCTTCAAAAACATTAAATGTGATGCTTTAAGGAAACAGGCAGCAATTTGACAAATAAGAAAAGTGCAGTAGAGAAATGAAAAGATTGACTTCCAAACATTCCAATGAAACATTCATATTCTTCTCATTTTCTTCCCAACAGAAGGAAGCTAATCCAATTTCAACCCCACATGACAAAAATTTAAAAAGTTGCCAAAGGCACTTATCTTGCTGAATTAAAATAGCACATTCTATAATATTTGGTTACAGACCACAATTTTCAGGATTGTAGTCTTAAAATTGACAAATTGTTGATCTGAGAAACCAAGAGTATAAATACTTAAACAGAGGATCAATACCTAATTGAGTGCTGGTCCCACAAATAGGAAGGCAATTAATGAGATCTAATGGTGCAATAAATTGCAACATACATTCACTTTTGTTTTCTTTTACTTTTATTAGAATCAATATGCAATATTAAAATAGTTGCAAACGAGAAGTTCAAAATGTGAACAAGCTGGCATGTACAGTTAAAAAGCAGATCACCTCCCCTACTGAAACTTGCTAAACTCTGACAGGAGAAATGACACTAGTACCATCTATGTACTCCATAATAATACTGAACAAAAATTAAGAATAAAACAGATTGATAAATTATCTTCCTACATTTTACATAAGAAAATACATATTATTACAAGAAAGAATCAATGTGTGCTCATAACCTTCAGCATCCAACTTCCAGTACTGCCCCAGACAAAGGTTAATAACATCAGAATATCAAAAAAGACTAAATAGGGAACTAAGCATCCATATTTTCACATAAATTACTAGAAGTTAGTATCTCCATATTTCTTAAATGCAACTGACAAGAAAACAATACAACCAAAACACATTATAAAAACATCTTTATATGATAAACCCATAAATTGAACTTAACAATGATAATAAAGAACTAACATGATAGTAATATAATATATGCTTCACAATCAGAAGTTGCCATTAGTAGATGAGCTTAACTCAGAGGTAGAATCGAAAGAGGGCTCATACTCACGGAATAGAAAAAACTAATTTTCTGAGTTTGACATTGAAGAGCTTGCTATCCTTACAGCTGGGAAGTGTTTCAATGAGTTAGAGGAGAAGATGTTGAATGATGAGGTTGATATTATTGCTAATGGTGCCTATCACAGTGGTATAGATACATCTGATGAAGAAGTAGGGTCAGGTGATAAAGATCTCAATTTCACTGATGAAGACACTAAAAAACCATTTATGCAAAGGAGGAGACCATTCATATAGAACAATTGTTTGAACAGTGTAGACAGGTAAGAGACTTTGTCATTGATTAAGGAGCTTATTTTCATAAAAAAGAGAAAACAATTGGCTGTCGATAGAAATAGAAAAAACAAAAAGAGAATCAAATGGCTATGGTAGAGAAGAAAGGATCAGATTAATAGGCTAACGAAGCATGCAATCGGTTAGGGGTTTTTCAACCACCTGATGATTGGGGAACCCAAAATGCTTTGTAAAGTCAACATTTTTGCTTGGACCATCTTTCTTGGTAAGAGTAATACAGGTGATGCTATTCAAAGAATGTTTCCAATACCCCATTCTTGTGTCTTAATATTGAAACTACAAATCATCTCTTCTTGCATTGTAGTTTTTCTTTAAGAGCATGGCACAAACTTCTCCAAGCAGCAACAATGAAGTGGGTTATTCAAGTCTCTTGTAGTGATTTTCTTTCAAACTACAATTTTGGTTCTGGTAGAGGAGATAAGGCCACAGTCTTGTGTTGTTATGCTATTTTAGTTACTTTTTGGGTGATTTGGCAAGTGAGAAACAAAAAACATTTTCGAAGATCGTTGTGTAGAAGATTCTTAATTCGTGGGACAAAGTTGGTTCTCTTGCCTCTCTTTGGCCTTCAATCTCTAAAGCTTTTACGAATAAGTACTTTTTCTTTATTCACTTAGATTGGGGTTTTGGGTTAATTTTGTCCTATTGGCATTGATTTTTAAGTTGTCTATTGCTTTTTATTGAGTTGTTCAATCTATATTGTATAGATCTTAATGGATCTTAACTTCTATGGACAGCTTATTCATTCTCTTGGTAATTACTATTTCAATCAATGATATTGTCATAATTTCTCCTCCAGAAAAAAAAAAAAAAAAAAAAAGCTTCAATGCCATTAAGTCAGAAAGGGGAGATGAAATGAAGAAGACTAAATACCAAGACAAGTTCCTAAAGCAACTCCAGATCTTTAAAATATAGTAATGTTCAAACATAAAACAGTTAACTGAAACAGAAGTTGCCAAAACAACCTGCACCGGGAGTTCAAGCTTTGACCTCAAAGTAGCACGATCCTTTCCCTCCTCACCTTCCTCTAACAGCTATCACCATAAAAAAGGAACATATAAGTTGTCAGCATTGACAGAATGATTATTCAACAAGAACCAAGAGACAAGATATTGAATTTTGAATTTTGAATGGAAGAAGCTTGCTGGAAATGAAGAGAAGGTACATCAAACATGCATAATTAGATGCATTGTCAAACATATCAACATTTTAATAATTTGGGGGATGCAAGTACAACTTGCTCAATAACTTTCTGATAATAAACCAGTAAGTTATTGTTACAAATCCAGCATCATATGCGAGTAGCAAAGAAAAAAACTAGTCTTAAATGCATGCAATTTTGAAGCAAACTAAATTTTCAATATAATTGCTTTAGTCTTTAAGACCAGAAATTTTCAAGGTTTTAATGCATGGGATAAAACATGCGAATGGATTGTTTGTGGGATTATAATCCCAATCCCAGGCTTGCTATTGCACAAAGGGACAGGATAACTTATCCTAGGTCCACCAATTAATTTGATATACATAGGATAACTGATCCCATGAAAAACTATGGACTGTTTTGCCTACACTTTTTCTACCAGTTAGCATAGCCAACTCTCATCCATAAATAAAGCACAAAAGACAACAATTTTGTGTTGAAAACTGTAGGAAAGTTCGGATAGATACTCCATCTACTATCCACTTTTATTTATTTATTTATTTTATAAGAAACAATCCACTGCATATTTTGTATTAGATTTATAACCATTCTGAACACAAAAAATAAAAAATAAATAAAGAACAAATACCAGCATCCTTATGAAAAAACAAGATTTAATAATAAGACAAAACCCCAAAAAGATTGTCATATTTATCTAATCTAACAACACAAACTACACATGAGCTCCATAAAGCATGACAAATCAACCCCAAAAAGAAAATTCCCTTTAACTGCTTAAAGCATGTAAAATGTTGGCACTTAGGCTAATTTAACTTGTAAATCCCATAAGCCAAGTGCTGTGAAAACAAAACATTAACTATCAGAGTTCAGGAACTGACCAAAGGTAAGTTCTGTTAGAAAAGAAATAAGGTCAAGCAATTCAGCAGATCTAAGCAAAAATTTATAGCGAGCATCACAGTAGCAAATAGAATCTTATATAGCAATCACAGAGTACCTGAGGAATGGTACGCTTGAAAGTACTAAATTTCCCGACAAAAGCATCCAAAATGCGACCCTAGAGAAAAATACATGTCACTCCAAGAAACAAGCGACAACAATTCACAAAATTTACCAATCAAAAGTTATCTCACAGAATAATCCGACTGAAACTCATACCAATAGAATCCGTGCTTCATCCATGGAATGCTGGTCAATGCCCTTCTCAAAAATTGGCTCAACCTACGTCCCAAAGAACACATTGCATGAATTTTATGTCTAAAAAGAATAATACAACATAAAACTATTAAGCTTATATAAGGCAGTGAAGTATATAAGGAATAGAGTTTTTCATGCACCAGATTCAACATCAGCCGAGCACAAGTAGTATGAATACTTAGTGACAATGAAGCATCATGCATGTTACTTGAGAACAGATAAATTATCCGTGATAGCTGCAGCACAATAATACATTTTTGTTAGCATTGTAAAGAAGACAATTCTATAGATAAAACATTTGGCAGCAAGACAGCAACTGATCGAAATGAGTTGTGAAAAACTCACCAATCAAATGCTTGCAAAATATAGGACAGGGAAAAAAAGCAAGAATACATAAGACAAAATAGGTGGCAGGAAATGGCACATCATCATAACATAGATCCAGATTCAAAAAATTGACTACCTCAACACCCATCTCTACTGTTTAGAATGCAACATCACTCAAAAGGGAAATTGAACTTAACAGTCCTAGTGTTTTGGGATCAAATTCAAAGTCTTCTAGAGATTTTACTTTATATATCTTTTTGTTTTAATGAGTAAACGGAAAGGATTTTTAAATCTTTAAACATGACAAATATCAAATTGCAGGATAAAAGACCAAAACTGCATTCATCATAGACTCATCACATATCTTTATTCTCTAACTAAATTAAATTGGAGGTTTGGGCCACAAACATGTATTATGCCAGCATTAAATTTTATATTTTCTTTGAAAAGAAAAGACCATTATATTCATCAAAGTTTATTTAACAGTATAAAATCATTTACTTTTCAACAAAAATTAGTATTGTCTGTCAATATATCAGGAATCAAAAACGGATTCTTAATTGATGAAGATCAATTAGAAACAAGAAAGATGCACCATCAAATATGAAGATGCTATATGAGTAACCACCTAGCACCAGCTGATTATTATCTAGATTATGGAACCGACAATTTAGCCCTATACCATGTAATCAAAGCAATTCTTTCTTTAAAATGTAAAAGAGAGGGGGTGCGTGGAAGGAGCAGTGAATGGATTTGGAGGAACAAAATTGAGAGAGAGCCATGTTTACCATAATAGGAACCTGAATTCACATGTTTTAAAAGAGATTTATGATGACCAAATCACATCAAAAAGAAAATTAAACCAAGGACAAAACAACCAAACACGCCAATGACATTAATAATGACAATAATCCAAAATTCATTTGAAGGCATCAAATGAAAATAAACACCCAACAACACTACCATTTGGTTGAAATTGATGCCTCAGTTATAAAATAATAGGAAAACAGAATAAATGCCATCTAAGAGATGAAAACAGAAGCCCACAATTATCCTTCAAACATCTCATAAAAGCAACACCTGTGATAACGTGAGGTCTCCCCGAACATGGTGAACAATCTCTGCTAGTAGACTATAAGCCAGTGGCCTTAATGTCTCAAAACATGCGCGCCCAGTTCCAACAAGAACCCTGAAATAGATGATTAACAAAAAAAGAATGGTGTCTATCAAAACATGAACATACCAGGAAACAATTATTGAAAATATGCAACAGATATAACCTTAGAGATTCACATCAAGCAAACGTAAACTCTTTTGTAATATTAATTCTTCTTCATAAAAGAGTAAAATTTTAGTATTATTGCTTTGACAAGGTTTTCCATGTACCCCTTTCGAAGTCATGAACAATTATGGGCTACGCAGTAGTGTGGCATCAACACTAAACAAATTCAAAAATATGTAGCTCTCAATTTACTTTCCAGAAAAAGGATTACAAGTTCTAGCAACCTGATCAAAATTTTTATTTAGTCATTAGCATGCACCAAGAGTTCCTCCTCTTGCATTTCCTTTATTTTGTAGTGTTGCTCCAGTCACTAATATCATGTCTGGCAACCAACTAAAATTTAGCTAAACCATTTCTTATAAAAACCTTCAGTAACCTAAATACGAGTTCTGGCAACTTGATCAAAAAATTTACTTAGTCCTTAGAATGAACACATTTTTCCATTTATTTTTTAAGGAAACAAAAGGTATCTATAATGTAGAAGAAGAGACACAGAAGTGGACCAGGTATCCACAAAAGCAGAAAACAAAATAGCCTTTGACGGGACAAACTATTCAAGCATGTACAATTGATGCTTTGGCATATGTGCCAAATAGCAGATATAGACAACAGAGAAGTCCTGACTTTTTTAAAAAAAAATAGAATAGAATAAACTCAAGAAGCTAGTGTTTAACAAACCCTTCCCAGTTGAATTGAATAAAGCATTTTTCTAATCATTAAAACAGCACCACATTTACACAAGAAATTAAAAAGAAAAGTAAAAATAAAATTAACATGCAGGAAGGAAACAAGGTTCATCACTTGAAATAAAATTTACTGCTACATTGTTAAAATTCACCAATTCTTTCATAATAAACCCAACCATCTTACATTTTCTTCACTTAAGCTCAGTGGTTCATAAGATTACTTCTTTTACAATCCATTAATTCATTGTTCTGACTTGATTATTACTCCCTTAAACTTCAAGGGCAGTGAATTTCAGGGTAGAGGGAGAGATCTCCATAAGTAATAAGCTAACACAGTACTTAAGTGTATAACATCTGTTTTATCCTATTTCACTTCCAATAATTTTTGGCAACTTAGTTATATTTCTCATGATAAAAAAAAATAAAAAATAAAAAAACTACATTTAACAATACATTGTTTCAAATCATATCTTAACAGTTGGATTTACCTCTCTTCCAATAGTGTGTCAATCAGCGGAAATAAACCCCTCTTAAAATCAGTCCCCAGAACATGTTTTAATGCTACTAACAATTCCTGCATAAAACATGTTCCATGTCAACATTTAACACAGAGGGGGAACAAAAAAAAGAAAAGATAATAATAAAAATTAAGGGGGAGGAAAACATTACCTTTCTGATAGACACGGAGTCTGAACATGTGACAAGCAAATTTACGATGCTTTTACATATGCTTTCTTCATGAGGCTTGATATAATCAGCAAAACTCTTCAAGAGATAAGTTAAAAAAGAAACTGTCTGCAATGACGAAAACAAAATAGTAAACAGTCCAAAAACAGTAAAATATATGGTACACATAAATATATGCATTTGAGTGTCTGTGCTTAAATGCACAAATGGCATGACTGAACAGATAAAATCCTTTTTTTCTTCTTTTCGATCACACAGGATTTTGTCAACATCTTATTATCCGATGACTTCCTTGATTTACCCGACCCTTCCAAGACAACGTGCCGTATGCAATTACTCAACAATATCTTTTACCAGTTCAAGTAATTATCCAGGCCATTTTAGGGTAGGATTTCAATTAAACTTTGCTTTTAACCTTTTAATTGGCCAGAATAAGGCTTAAGAGATTGAATTCAAGTGCTGTCCTTGGTGCACTTTGGAGGAAATATAGAGAGGTGTGTTTGAACTTCAAGGATGTTAGGATCTTCAGATTGTCTGACCGTGAATTCCTGACCTCCCCTTGGGCATCTACACTAAAGCAATAAAAGCTCATCCCCTATGGATTATGAATGACTGGAAAGCAAGGCTTTACCATACTCAGTCTCAGAAAGAATCATCATCAAAAACAATGTGACAACCAAGGATGGAAATTCCATTTACAATCACTAAGCAGGTCAGGCTTGGAAATCCCTCAAGGCATAGCTCCTTGCTATAGAAGCAATGCATGAATGGATCCAATCTCACTAATAACAGCAATGTTTCAATAAAAATAAACAACTTAACAATCACATAAAATTACCATAAAAGTAAGAACCGCCCAAGCACAATTAGTCAAGATGTTCAAACAACCTAGCTATATCCTTATCTACTTAGGCCTCACCTCATACACAAATATTAGTCCACTGAATAGAATGGCCATAACAAATAACACAATAAACAAGTATAACTCACCTTAACTTGCGCACCTTTAAGCTCAATAAAATGAGACTTCAAATGGGGAAGAACCTTTTCAGGACCCGGGACAGATATAGCAGCAACCATTAAAGGCAACAGGTGAGGAATATTGGTTTGAACAAGACGACTATACAGCTGAAATAAGAACATGACTACAAGTGGACTCTCTGTTATTATCTTGAATGACCTACTACTTGGATTAAGCTGGACAGGCCCAGTGTACCCAGTACCGGTAATCCCTTGGTCAGAAGAAGTAGAAGTATTCACAGGCTTTACATCCTCTACACCAGCCGCTCCACTCTCAAAAAAGTGGCTAACTGTCAATCTAAAGTTCTGGTAGATTTTGCATACAAAATCTAAGAATGGCTGAACTTCATTTTCCAATGTAGGCCTAAAATTCCGGAGCAGATCAAATATAATACGAATACAAATCAATCCATTTTCTTCATTATCAGTGGTTAATACTTGCATTGCGACCTTCAAGAGATCCTGAACAAAAGGGCGAAGAACTTCACTGTGAGGAAGCCGATTGAGGATCTCCACAACAATGTTTCTTAACTTGTGCTCAGGATTGTCTTGGAACTGAGGTTTCGTGATTTGTAAGAGAATCATAGAGAAAGCGCGGAAGTAGCATTTAAGGAAATTCAAGTACTCTGCCGTGTGGGCGATCTCCAGACTGTCCCTTACCTCCATTGCCATCTGTAACCTCAATTGAATTTCTGTTTCAAAATCAAGAAGACAAGGAATTATACCCACAAGCATAATATAATGCACCAATGAAAACTGTTTACTTCAAAAAGTAAACAACAGCATAAACACAAAAAACAAAAAATAAAATAAACACTCGTTTCCGTTAAAAAAAAAAAAAAAGAACAGAAGATGTAAAAATTTAGTTTAAACGTACGTATATTTGATCTGGAACAAAGATTTAGCTTCTATAACTACAATTAGGCTATAATACTATCATTTTCCGTATCTTATTTACAAATTCTCTGCATTGTAGGTTTCTTGTACGGTATAGTTTCGCTTGGGAAACAAAAATGACAAAATACAGGCGTCAAAAAACTATATTTCTCGTTTGAATTTAAGTTTCAGAGGGAAACAAAATAGATTAATAATTCAAAACAGCAAGAGTGAGAGGAGTGTGCTTACGGAGGTCGGGCTCCACAAGATGGCGAGCGTGTTGCTCGAAATTCTGAATAGGACTCATTTTGAGGCGGTGAATCGAGCGTCGAACCAAAATTTAAAACGCCTAGCTTTCAGTGTATTCTGCTTCAGACTTGATCGATGAACTTTGGTTGCTGGGTAAACTTAAGAGTGAGTATATATGTATTTAAGCTGAAAAGTGATCCTAAAGTTGAGTAGTAAAATTAGTTTTGGAGGTTAAGTGTGAAATTAGGGTTTATGGGAGGAAGGGTGTTTTCAAGAGGGAAAATTTCGCCAGAGAGGCCATCCGCAGAAGCCTGTTAGCGGGCGAAAGAATTGCAGCGAATTACAATCTCCTAGACTATATAATTGTAATATAAATTTTAATATAATATAATTACGAGGGAAATTAGCTTGATTTACGAAGATACAAAATTACCCCTCTTTTCATAATCGTCTTCTACTCAAAACTAAACTCTTTTAATTTAATTTTTTTTCTCATTCAGCCTATTAAATATCAAAGCTAAGTAAGGGTAAACCAATCTCTTCTCATTTTGGAGAAACTAATATATAATTAATTAATTAATTATGATGTACATGCACAAATTGAAATTAGGAACACTGATAAAGATTATGAATATTAAACTCAAAATTTTTATCCTACATCTAAGTAAATTAAATTGAATTTTGGTTATTCAATTCAAATTACAACTCTTTAAAATCGATATAATTCAATTTTGAAACCCTTCATGAGTAAATTATGCCCCATATTTAGAGAAAATTGGATGAGTGTAAGCTTGAGGGCAAAAAGGAAATATTAGAATTTACACTTTAATAATAACTGGAACATGTTTTGTGACTTTGTCTTAATCGTTAAGGATTGCCAGAATCTATATAGGTATTTATCAATTTAATCCCTAGAAATACCCTTTGATCCTCTTATTTGTTAAACTTGCACTTTAACCCTCTTATACGTATATATATACCTAAATTCCTTTTTTCTATAACCCTCAAATGATAACATATTACATTGTGACCCTCAAAGATCAATTCATTGACTCTCTCCCTGTCCATGACTACTTTCTCACAATGATAGATTGGTGAGCAATCTAGAAAAGGGTGGGGATCGATTAAGGTTACAAAATAATGTGTAATTCTCTTGGCAATGATGATTCTATTTGGAGGACAAAAGTGTGAGCTAAAGAAGCAATGGCCAATGGGGAATCCAATTTACTATTGAGAGGTGACCAATGCATAAGATAACAAGTACAAATATGAAATCAAAAAATTGTTGAGGCAATGGAGAAGGAGAATGATGATGTGACTCTCTCAATGCACATATTTACAGTCCCAGAACCTGGAAATAAAAAAAAAATATGGTTTGTCTTAATCTCATTTAATGATGACTTTTAAATTTGGAAAATATAAGTATATACCTTTTCTTTTCTTTTTTTAATAAACAAGGTGTCTAAGTCAGTTTACACAAACTTCAACTAATCTTCAAAACCCATTAAAATGTGATAAGGTGGTCCAAAGTGTTTGAACCCAATAAGTTAATTAAAGGAGCAAACATTCTTGACCTTCAAACCAACCCCTTGAGATTTGTACATATCCTTTTCATCTCTATAGTGCATATATGCATAGTAAAAATATTGGAAATATCCCTAGGTTTTATTTATGTTTTTAAATTTGACTTTCATTATTCCAAGGGAAGTAAATGTTTATTTACCAAATTTTTTGGTGTTATAGGTTGTGTATACATAAGGTATTTAATACAAAATTTTAATCATTAATTCAATACAATTAAATAAAGGAAATTATTTTGAAGGGTAATTAAGAATACATATCCTTCTTTTGACTAAGGGTTGACTTTTCAATGTCTAAGTTAACAAAATAGACCTCTGCAAGCTGCTTCTTTTAACAAGCAAATTTCTAATTATCTTCAAATATCAAGTATGAAAATACATCACAAAAATACCACTTTACTTTTTATTTTTACATTTTGACGTTATATCAAAGATTGAACTCCTCATTGTTTAGCCCATTATATAATTAATCCACATTAAACTTAAAATAATATTATATTAATCCTTCCCTTTTGAAAATATGCAAAAACTTCCCTTATGATTTCCATCAATGTTTTAAAACCCTAACCCGAGGTGAAACTCGGCAAAGCTTCCTCGGGTCCCAAGTTGACCGATTTAACTAGTTTGACCAACCAAACTGGTTGACAAAAACTTTTAAAATTCAACAAATATAACCCTAAAAATTCATTAAGTCCCTATAGATTTGAAATTTATTAAACACACCCCAACTGCAAATCGACCGGCGACGATTAGCGGCGGCGATACCCCAGATGCAACCCCAATCGTCCCTTGAGCCCATATCCATCAAAATATACCCAAGATCTGGCCGAAATAGGTTCGATTCGGCCGATCACCGACGCAGGCGTCGGCATTCGAGCCAAATCCCTGATTCCGGACAACAACAACCCTCCCCATCACCCCATAATTACTCCCTTTTCCTCCCGACCAAAACCCACCTTACCCCACCCCCGTTAGCCTCGTCAATGATCGGAAAAATCTTATTGTTGCCGCTGCCAATTTTGTTTGATTTTCGGTCGATTTACTCACCGAAAATAACTCTTTCACCACCATTACATTCACCGGAAATTGCTCTTCAAAAGCCCCAACATTCTAACAGTTAATTGTTCGTCGATCAGCACCAGAAATCCTTAGGGTATTGGGTGAATAGGAAAAAATTAAACCCGGCCTGTTGAAGCTTCCTGGTCCCGGTTGAACAGGTTCAACCGGCCGGGCTGGACGGTTTTAAAACATTGATTTCCATAATATTCACAAACCACCCCTCCATCAAATAAAATATAACTTGACTCTTATTTATGATAGCTATACAACAAAAATGATAGATTTCGTTATCAGATTTACAAATTTGTCTTGAATTCTTTAAAACGCTATATTACAGAAACCAACATGATTTGGAAGGAAAAAAAATATAAAAATAACTTATATTGTATTTATTTCAAGTAGTAAAGGACACTCCTTGGTCCTTAGCTTTATTTAATCTTCTAATTTAGCTAATGAGTATGGAGCAAGTGTAAAACTTTTCATTTGGATTAAAAACAAACCAAAGAAGGCAGCAATTCCCTCTTCAACCAGGTAAACATTAGGAAAAAAAAAAAAAAGGGTGCTTTTAACGAGCAATAGGTCATTGTGCCTAATATCATCGGTTGGGAGTTTCAAATCTAAAAGATTAACATGTTAAGTGGAAGGTTTCCCCCCTTTATAAGCCTAAGAACTCCCTAATATATTTTCGACCTAATCCTGGGACACCCTTGTCATAGGTGGGGCCTCTTGCATACTCGCCCACCTTACTCTCGTAAGAACCCACAATCACACGTGGACGCCCTGCGTGGTGCTTGGTAGGGACATCGAAAGACGGACTCGATTGCTCTATTACTTCTTATCACAGGCTGGAAATTTCACACCCGAAATGCCTAACATGTTAGGTGGAGGGATTCCCCATTTTATAAACTCAAGACCTCTTCAATATATTTTTGATGTGGGATTCGTTACACTAAGCAGTGGTTCTGGTGAAGGTTCACACCCTCGAAATGCCACAAAAACCTACAAATGACGATATAAGATCGGTCAAGAACATTATAACAAAGTTGAAATTAGAAAATCGAACTATCAAATTCTTCTATTTATAAATTGTGAAAATTTGAAAGAAAATAACAACTGGCATCATGTAGCAGCAAGCCTTATAGCTGTGTGCGTTTGTCTTAACTCTTAATTCAAAGCTCTAATCGTGGTTTTCGACCTCCAAGAGCAAGACCAGTCTCTCGGAACCTATGCCCTGTATCTTTCACAGCCTGTTTCAGCATAAGATAAACAATCTTTCTTAAGGAAGGGAAAAATAAAAAAAAAAAAAAGCAGGGACGAAAACCAAAAATTGAACAAGACCCTTATCATGCTTCGGCAGAGCTAAAGGGATGGTAAAAGAGAATGATAGTGAAAATGCACCACAAGTTTAAATGCTTTTATAAATATCCTTTGCATCAGCATTTGGCTTCCACTTTCATAGTGATGCATCCCCAGGTAAATAAAACAAACTCAAGTTATGTTATACCAAGACGAGAAAAAAGGGGGCCACATATATTTAAAAGCTAAAAAAAGGAATTTTTGCTTCTTTTTTTTGTAGGAACTAGCAAGAAATTTCAACCATGACATGCTTTCTTTTAGTAATTAGATTTCTGATATTTCATCCCCATTTACTGCACCAAGTTTATCAATAGCAGACTTCAAATTTATGTCATAACTCCACCATAGCCTCAACAATGATCCCTATCATCATGACTAATTTTTTGAACATTAACTAGGGGCAATTTCGTATTTGAAAAAAATAAAATTGGTTTTGGCTAGCTGGTGAGATACTTTACACTCTTAAGCTAGTTTTCAATTTACAATCCAAAATACGTTAAACATAAATTAATTAAATTTTTTTTTTTCCTTCTTATTTTGTATGGAGCTGTCTTTGTTAAATATCAATAAAACCATCTTTCTTTTTGTGCTTTTAACATGTTTACAACAAAGAGTATGTGTAAATTGTAATTGAGATTAATTATCTAATAACCAAGGGCCTGTTCATCTATCATTTGGACCATGTTATTCTCATTTTTTGTCATTGTTAAATGTGAAATAGCCGTTTCGTTAGCATTTTCGGGAATTTCTTTAGTGGAAAATTGGGAGAATTGGAGGAGAACTGGAGAGAAATGTGGGACCCAATTTAGTATAAAAAAAATTTAAAATTAAAAAAACAATTTATTTATTCTCTTTCCCCTTTCATTTTTTTCCTTCCCTTCCAAAAACCAAAATTTTAATTTCAAACTTACTGCAAATGGAAACCAATTATTAACATATTTGAAAGACAAACTCTTCAAGACAACCAAAATAAATGATAATTTGAATAGATTTTATCAAGTGTATAAATGATAAATTTCATATTTTTCATTTCGTTTTCAATGTTTTTTAAGACAATCATGTCGAAATGTATTTTCATTTTTTACGTTTTCACATACTGTTTTAAGATAAACTTACCGAACACATTTTTATTTTTCACGTTTTCATATACTTTTTTCAAGAGAAACTTATCAAACACATTTTCATTTTTCATAAAACTCTCTCTCTTGTATAAGGGAAAATAAAAAAGGGATTAGGGTTTATAATTAGAAGACAAAATTTGGGTTCGGGTTTATGATTAGAAGACAAAAGAAAATTTGTAGATAAATAATACAAGGCTTAATTGTGTAATGTTAATAAAAAAAAGAATTTATACTATCTGTAATAATTTTTATGAAGAATAATATTGTGATTAATAAAAAAGAAAAAAGAAAAGAAACAAAGACTTACTAATATAAAATATGGCGGCAATAGCATCACTCTTTGTGACTAATTTTTTATTAATGGTTAATTAATCTATCGAATTAACACATTCCCTTATTATATAAACTAAGAAGTATTCTTTTAAATTAATTATATTACAATATAAAACTATATTTATCTTAATTTTTAATTTTGTTTATTTCCTATTTTATTATTAGGGGCGCTTAGGCCCAAGACACTTTTGAGCGATGACATGCTGGAAGCCATAAAACCAGGGATGTACTGAAAATCTCAAAATATTTCAAAAAAAATTTATACCTCAATCATATTTTTGGTAAGTGTTGTAAACAATAAACTAAGGAAGTGAAGCCATAAAATCAACAAACTCAGTTTTGGGGATTTTAAGAGTAAATGCACTAAAAAATGCCATAAAATTCAATTCAAAGTTCAAACCATGAACTTTGACTCAGAGTCACAGGTATCAATTATGATTATTGATAATCAATGGAGTTTATAAATCTTTTTTCTTTTAATTTTTCTTCTAGAAGATAAGTTAAATAACACCACTCTAAATATTCAACCAAACTTTTAACCCAAAAAAAGGAAACATAATGTACCACAAGAATCAACGTTAAGCAAGATCTGAAAGATGGCATATTTATAATTTTTCTAAGTGCATGTACCATAAAAAGGAAACGCCTATGATAATAACTTAACCTTTAAATGTAGTTTATGAGTTGTGTAACATCTTTTTCTTTGGGAGAAGAAAAGAAAAAAGACAGGCTAGGAAAAAAAGGTGATGTCCTTTCCCAACTCAAGCACTGGCTGTGGCTGACAATAGGCCATTGTGCCTGAGCAATGGCTCTGGTGAAGGTTCACGTCCTCGGAATGCAACAAACACCTACAAAGGAAATCATGCAATGATACCAACATCTTTTTCAAGATCAAAATAAAAAATCTGAAAAAATAAAAAAATAAAAATTCCTTTTACAAATTGTTGAAAAAGAAAAAATAATAATAGGCAGGATTTACGGAGTCTAACCTCCAATGGTGGTTTACCACCCCCAAGAGCAAGAATGGTCTCTCGGAACCTATGCCCTGTATCTTTGACAGCCTGTTGTAGTAAATGATAATCAATCTTTCGTAAAGGGAAAAAGGAAGAGAAGTGCTAAAATGAACAGGAACTGTGAGCATGCTTAGGCAAAGCTAAGAAGAAAACCACTGGGAAAGTGCACCACAGTTTCAAGATTGCTTCTATAACTTCCCTTGCAGCAGCATTTGGTGTTCCATTGTTATGATGATACAATCCGAAGACAAATATAACAAGCACTAAATATGTTTTACCTAGATAGGAAAATAGGGACCCTGTGTAATAAATAGCTAAAATACAACATTCAAATTTCAACCTGCAGGTGCATTCTTTCATACTTAAGACTTCCAAAATTCCACTCCCACTTTCACCATTCACAAACCATTACTTCTGGCCACAAATTTACTGATAGCAGACTTCACATTTCTTTGAAATAACTCCACAATAAATGCATCATAAGTAAAATATAAAAACTCTGTTGGATGCTAAATGGAGAGGATTTATAGTCAGATGCTAATCAATGAAGCATTATAATTTTATTTGAAGTGCACAAATACAGGAGAAAGGAAGAAGTCAAGGTTTGTGCAGGACTATGGGCCAGTCCTGGACAGCCCTTTCCATTGCCATACCTTGTTGTCATCCAATCCAGCATCCTCAAATGCTGAGAAAGCATCAGCAGACAACACCTCTGCCCACTGCAAAATTGATACTTCCACTTTCAGATTGCACACCAAAAGATGCAGGAAAGAATAAAACACAAAAGCAAGAATACAATGCACTATCACATTACACTGAGATATCACACAATATTGCATATTTTGTTTCACTGCCTGGGTGCAGTTCCAACCTAAGCAGGCAAGACACGACACACATAAAAACACAACAGTATGAATTAAATTGATTACCTTGTAACTGTAATATCCAGCAGCATATCCACCTGATATTCACAAGAAAGAATCAGTGGCTATATTTCAATGTAAAATTGCATCTGAATACAGCAGAGAGTTTAGATAAATCAAATACACATACAAACCTGCAAATATATGGCTGAAGCCACAAAGGAACCTATCCTCAGGCAGGGAAGGAATCACTTGTGTTTTCTTAGAAACCCTTTGATCAACATCATAAATAGATTCTGATCCACCAGGAACATAATTTGTGTGCAGTTCCAAATCTAAACTTGCAAATTTTATCTGAAAAAATACACTCCAAGAGTGAAAAAAACACATAGCGTATTATGTATCTGTAAATTTCACTTCACTCATCAAAATGTAAAGCACAAAATTATGATCCAGTTTTCCCAAAAGAAATCCTATCACATATATAAAAGAATGTACCCCAAATAGAATGCTATGGAAAAATACTAATGTCTTCCACCGACCTGACGAAGACTAAGGGAGCCAGCACGAAAAGTCCTTGCAGCAAGCAGCTTTTTATACACATCTTCTGGGAGACTCTCTCCAGTTTCGTAGTGCTTTGCAATGCTCATTAAAGTATCCCTGCAGCAAAAACATGTGAAATGTCATCACATTGTATAAATCTATAATGATAAAATCAAGGGAATGGAAAAATTATTGTAAAATGCCTAAATAAAGCTGACAAAAACACATTTTCCTGTGTAAATGAATCAATAAAATTATATACAGGGGTAATTTTACCAAGGTTTCTAACTTTTGATTTTTTTCTTTTAAGAAAAAAAAAAGGGAGAGAGAAGAAAAAAAAGATACCTATGATTTTAAAAATCGTCACAATGTGCCAATGTTAGTGCTACATTTGACAACGACAAAAATTTTCATAAACTTACTCCTTTACCAAAACATTGCCTTCCAACTCAATCTTGACTCACAGAATAAACCTTCTCCTTCCAATTTCATATTTTGATTTGTACTGTTATGTATCATTTCAGGGTTTTTTGACTCAATTGACAGATTTGCATTCATATTCTCTACAGAGATTTTTACAGTTTTAAGCCAAAGGTTAGAGATCTTAATGGAACACTCCCTGTTATATATGTTACATATATGTTGGGGATGATCAATGGTACCTAATTCTTTTATATCTAGTGAAACCACTAGATTTGATCTCAACAACTAAGATCACATATGTATAAACATTGCCATTTGGGATTGACACATATGACATATACTCCCCAACCCTTAAAGTGCATTGACCTAACAGTCCACAGCTAGTGTTATATATGCAATCTCTAGGGCAGGCGTCCACACCTTAAGAAAATGTTAATCTTTACATGAAAATCACAATTCAAAGTTGAGTTGGGCAACCCTATGTTCAATTGGATTCTATGAAAAGGTTATACTTGAGAAAAGCTGATTGTCACTTCATGCAAACGTTGCATAGTTACGCCACTACTTTCATAATGACCAAATATTACGTAATGCGTACTAGATAAAAATTACAACATCAAGGTCAAAGCCAACAAAGATAACACAAATACACCATATATTATACAAGAGCAAAAAAAGGTTGTAGTGTCAAATGTGTAACTGCTAGATGTACATTGAATGGTAAACCCTTAACAACATTTTCAAAATTTATTCATCCCTTCTCCTATGTTAATATCAAACAACTTAGGTAAATTGTAAAAACGACTGGCTTAGGTCAGAAGAAATTACCTATGGTAACACCAATTCTCCATGAATTGTGAAGGTAATTCAACAGCATCCCACTCAACATTTCGAATGCCAGCAACTAGGCCTTCATCTTGCTTGGTTAACATATGTTGAAGTGCATGGCCGAATTCATGGAATACAGTCTCAACCTACAAACAACGTCATGAATCAATATGGCTTACAATAAAGTGTAAACCAGCAGCAAGATTGATCCATTCCACCGGGAAAATTTCTGGTTTAAATCAATCAACACTGATGAGCCTCTTGGCTGCGAAAAAGTGTGGGTAGATTGAGTAATACAGTCATATACTTTTATGGTGACTCCATACTTGATACTGATACACACACCAAGACATGAAGAAATAGAAGAGATAAGGTTTGGCTTCTCCTCTAACATAGATAGACCCAAAGCTCCCCAGGCTTATACGAACTATACAAATACCGGGCTACTGAGTGCTCCCCTGCTGTCCTTGTAACTTTGAATTCGCTAAACAGCGAAGATCCAAAGTGATGTAGCTAAAATTCATGTGCTTAAACTCACCTCACGAAAGGTCATAAGACTTGGTTTGTCCCCGACTGGTGGTGTTTGGTTGCACACCATGTGGGCAATAGGTAACCTGGCGCCAACACCATTGCGTGACAAAACGCGACTTCGAGCAACAACCTCATCCATCCAAGCACCTCCCTGTTTCTCAGATGGACGAGAATATGGATCAAAATAGAAGTATGCAATTGGACTACCAGAAGAATCTTTCACGCGATAGAATCTTACATCATTGTTCCAAACCTGTAACACCATAAACAAGGGTAAACAACATGTAAATTGAAATTACAAACTACACAAACAAACGGAAAACAAAAAATAAAAATGAAGCAGAATTTGATAGATATTACAGTAGCAAGACCATCAGCTGGTTCAATGTCAATTCCAAAAAGTGTCTTAGCAAGGTTGAAAAGACCATCCATAACTTTTGGCAATGAGAAATAAGGCCGAAGTTCTTCCTGCAGAATTGAGAAGTAAATCAGGTTAGTTTCTAAGGGTCATAATAACCAAAATTAAGCAAAAAAAAAAAAAAAAAAGGTGAGTAATAGGAACATATATTGATATAACTTCAGGCAATATAAGTTTTCAAAATTCAGTTTAAGAAGGTATATTTTTCTCATTTGAATGCTCTAGTGGCCAAGAGATTTATAGAGTAGAACATAAATTGTATCTTTAAAAACCCATAACTGTGTTCAAATATTGAAGTAAAAGAAATTTATAACTTGCTTGCAACAATACATAAATGGAGATTGTATGATAGAAACACACTCCCAAATGGATAGGAATTGGGCTGGGCAATGGGCCATTGATAGGCACTGGGTTGGGCAGTGGTCCTTTTGTGGGCTTGTGTAGAACTCTCCTTGGAAAACCGATTTGCTAAGAGAGGGTGCCCAAGCTCTTATAAACCACATGTCCACCCATTTTCCCTCTCAATGTGGGATCCTAACATACCACCACGCTTCCGCAATCGACGTCCACGTCAGCCTTTTTACCCATTGGGTGACTACGCGGATCCCCTTTCCCTCGGGCTTCCATGCTCTTTCTCAGTGTAGCAACCTAGGCCACGGGTCAGCCTGCCACATAGGCGACGGCAACGTCCGCGCAAGATCATGCTCTGATACCATTTGATACAGTCAGCTTGCCACGGGTGAGTCTACCACATAGGCGACATCCACGTGGGCGCAGGATCATGCTTTGATACCATTTGATAGAAACCCACTCCAAAATTGATAGGAATTGGGCTGGGCAATGGTCCGTTTGTGGGCTTGGGTAAAACTCTCCTTAGAAAACCGGCTTGCCAAGGAAGGGTGCCCAAACCCTTATAAATCACATGTCCAGTCCTTTTCCCTCTCAATGTGGGATCCTAACACTGTATTTCAACTCAATCTTATATTTTTCAACCACAATAATACAATAAGCAGATTGATGACATCTTTATAAAAGTTCTGAGGACCATATTGATTTTGCACACACACAAAATGATATCCAAAACTAAATAAACCTAAATCTAAACGGAAGGGGATTAGCAAGTCATAAAGTAAGCATGTCTTCACAAAAGAGAGTGGCTGAAAGACACACAAGTTAGAGAGAGAGAGATTCAACCTCATTGATGTCATATTTTGATTCACGAAGCCTCTCACTCCAAAAGCTGATATCCCAATTGCTTAAATCATTAGCTTCTGATGCACCTTGACCTTTGGAGAAAGCTTTAAGGTCTTCCATATCTACAACAAAGATAAAGCTTGATCAAGTCATCAAATAAAGTTTATAAATTTTATCAGAGAGAAAACTTCTCCCAGAACAGTATAACTTTGAAATTAGAGAATGAAACATAGATATCATAAACAGGTCTTGTCAGGCAAAAACTGACCTAATTCATAGGACACTTGGTTGATTGAATTTGAGCAATATTTTATTATATTGCGTGTGTGAGTATATGTGTTATACCTGCCTATTTATCTATTTTCCTAGCTCAGCATCAAGCTAGTTATATAAGATTGTGTGTGCGACATAACTAATATGAAAATATATACAAATGTTAAACAAAAATTAAAACAAACAGCTTTACTTCCAAGAGTCAACAAAACACTACCATATTTAAGGTCCAAAATGTGTTAATCAAAATGAAGAGGTCACATTTGAGCGGCTAATTTGCATATAATAATATTTGAGGGCCTTAATTTACATAATACATATTTGAGAAAAGAAAAAATTCTTCACAAATGTTTACAGGGGTTTCTAGCACATAGATCAGCCCTGATTTTGGTGATATATATTACCTAATATTTATAAGATAAAACCTTTGCATATATTACAAAATCATATCTCAGAAAATACCTTGAACAGCAGGATCCCAGGATGCAGTACGAAGCTTTTCTAATAGCTGTATTGCTTTATCTACAGTAGCCATTTTGGTTGCCATGCTTACCTGATCATATAAACCACGGTTAGCCAAGGGAAAGGAATTATATTTTAAGACACAAAAGATACATACCTCGGCAAAATTATTGTAGCCAAGAAGCTTAGCTTTTTCCAACCTCAACTTCAATATCTGGTCAATGAGTGGTGTATTATCCAAATCACCACTTGAGGCACGAGTTATATAAGCTCGATAGATTTCCTCACGCAAAGCACGGTTTCGAGCATGTTGCATGACAGACATAAAACTTGGAGCGTCCAATGTAATTACCCATGGCCCATTCTCAGCAGTTGCATTTTCGTGCCCCTGATATTAAATATATAAATGGAACAAGCAATATGAGAAATGAAAAACAACCTGCTGTATTAGACTTGATGACTGAACAATTTTGACATAAAATACCTTGGACACTGCTGTTTGAGCAGCCAATCCAAGAGCAGTAGCAGGCAATCCTTCAATTTCTTTCTTATATGTTATCAATTTTTCAAACTTCTTTGTGGCATCCAACACATTCTCCGAAAACTTTTGAGATAGTTTTTCAAGCTCCTGCACATTAAGTCAAAGCAGTCCACCACAAAATACCATATAAGTAAACCATGCAGCATTTCAATCTCTATGAACAATATCATCCCATCCTCAATATCCACTTCAAATATTCTTCTATTTTTATCTAACCATAAAACTGAAAAAACAGCCAATATGCAACATTTCCACAAAACCAATGGTTTTTACTCAATCTTAATATTAACTAAAATGCTAACTAACAAGTCAAGAATTTACATGCTGATTACTGAAAGCCAGCTTCTGATGAACACAAACAACATCGATAAATATTCTAGCATCTAAGGAATATTATGTTATACAGCTCCCTTCGCAAGAGAGAAAACAGATAACAGAAAAGTGAAAAATATAATTGAAGTAGGATTTTTTACTGACTATACAACATGCATATACTTAGGCATTTACTAATATGAAAAAAAAAAAAAAAAATGCTGAGATCAGTGCCAGAAGTAGCACATGGTCCCAAACTTCTTTGCTAAAATTTACTTTTGAGTAAATCATTGTAATAGGACAGTAAGTTAATTACACAAGACAGCAGAGATCAAAGAAATGATTCCATGTTAATGTTATGACTGTGTCCATCTTCATGTTACAAACAAATTCCTTGCAGCCTAGGTGCTTATGCAAATCACAAATGCATCAATATTTAAACTAATAAATAAAACCCAAGTGCTTGACATGATAATTAACTTTAAAAATAAAATCTACATGTTGCCTCAACAAACCAATCTTTTTTTCCCAGCTGATTCTTGCTTAAACTTGAATTATTACTATTAAAACAAACCTGTTCAATTTTATTAAACTGATCTCTTTTATCATCTTCAAGAGAAACACCATTGAGAACCGCTTCCTTTATTTGAGCTGCAACAGGGACAAATATAGAACACAAATCAGACTAGATGCTAATAGGAAACTAATAATGCATGTTAATACAAGATGTTAAAAATACTACAAGTTGACCAGAGATCCACAATGAGACCCAAAGTTATGAGGTGACAAAAAAAAAAAAAAAAACAGCCCATAGCATCCAAAACACTGACAAAAAGAACAAGAAAAGCCTCTGCCTATCAATACACAAATCATACTAGATGCTTTGCATCTCAAAGCACAAAAACCCAGTAAAATTTCCAAGCCCAGGACATTGCACAACAGAATAAAAAAATTAAGGAGATGATAAGACTAAAAGCTTATGAACAACTACAGCAAGTTTAAGCCTCCACATTTGACAAAAGCAGACCAGTTACTCTCAATAAACACAATAAAGAATTAATATACTCACATTCCACTATACGTTTTCGGGCTTCACTCAATGAATGCCACTCTGGAGATTCTTGAATAGCCTTGAATGCCGTATAGATGGGTTTACTTTGTCCCAACCTCAGCTGAAACTTCACTTTTTCTGGCTGCACACCGAGGCCATATAATGTAATAACCAAAAGTGATAAAAAACAATGTTGTCCAAATAGCATCGCCTATATGCCAGTGAAATGAACTTAAGACCATCATAAATATGTTCTTCTCAATACCACAAATATAGAGTCAACTGAGTCAAATTCCATTTCCGCTAGTCACCTAGTGCTAATAATGAGAGATAATATTATTTCTTACGACAATGTCTTTTGTATGTATGCATGTTTTTATGCAAAATAACGTTATAAATCGCAAACCTGGACTTCTTCAATGGCAGAACGGAGTTCAGAAGTGTCCTTAACAGACTTAAGATGATTGATCATTCCCCAAACCACAGTCAACCGATCAACAATCTTCTCCAATGGCTCCACCAACTTTGGCCACGAGGGCTCCACTGTTTTCTCCAGTTCCTCCAAATCACTTTCCTACAATCACATACGCATAAAGCCAAAGCAAAATCAATGATCACAACACCAAAATTGTTCCTTCTACCAAACATAAACAAACAAATAAAACAACAACACAACCAACGATATCGCACCTAAAAGATCAAACAATCATAGAAGATAACTCAAACACGGTTAAAATTCTAACAACCCAATAAAACATTAAATACCCAAGAATCAATACACAAAAAAGGTTCAAATTTTCCTACCAAATCAATTAAAACAGAACGAACCCAGAAACCAAAACACGACAAAAGATCAAAAGGCCATACCAGCTGCTTCAAAAGAGCACGAATCCCAGGCCTAACATGTTCGGCTTTAACGGCATCAAAAGGAGGAAACTCGAAGTCTTGCAACAAAGGATTGGCTTCAACAGACACGTCAGCCATTGGAGGAGAGAGCGAAGAGCAGGTAGAGAAAGAGAGAGAGGTGGTTCTGGACTTGTGATTACGATATTGAAGAGACTGGAGACAGAAAGAGAAAGACGAAGACCAGAGAGGACAAGAATGAGATTTATATAAATGTTTAGCGGTTAAATGGCAAAAAGGAGTTTTGGTTTTCGTTGGAGAGTGTTTAAGTAACGGGTGAAGTGAACGAGAAAGAGAGAAACGTGAAGCCATTAACATGGTGAGTATAAGGAGAGTGGATAGTGGAGGTTTGTTTGGTGACTGTAGAATTACGATTCTAGTCTTCCTCATGTTGTTTTTATTGTTTTTTGTTTATGGAAATGGATATATCCTAAGAAAGAGTTAGGAGGGAAAATATGAGGGGTTTTGTATTTGGGGTTTAGCCACAATAATGATTTCATTAAAGGACCTTAAAATCCCCTCCAGTTTTCCAAAATTGTATCTTTCCCTCCCTGTGACGAACACGATAAATGAAATCACATATTTGCCCTTGGACGTGTTTTTCATTGGCTCTTTTACCCTTCGTCAGCAATTTTGGTCAATTGTTATCTTGGTAAACATGAGAATGTTACTAATAGATTATTAATGTTTGATTTAATTTCCAATATTAGAATATAAAAATTGGGATGGAAATTATTATTTCTATCCATGGTAGATAAGTGTTATTTAAATATTTAAATGATTAGTGCTTGATTTAATTTCCAACATTAGAATATAAAAATTGGGATGAAAGTTATTATCTCTATCTTTGACAGATAAGTGTTATTTAAATATTTAAATGATTAGAATTTAAGAATTGGGTTAAAAACTTAGCATCTAATCTTCCCCTAATTTATAATATATGTAAGATAAATTATTTTTAATCCTGTGATGTGTTGATATTGTTTATCATGGATTAATAGATGAAAATTAAATTATTTATATATATATAAAAAAAAATTCAATTTTAAGATTCTTAAACACACTATACTCATACAATTCAATCTCATATTTTTTCCTCATAAAATATACATCTTGTTTCTTTAATAAACATACCAATACCATGCCTATAAATAAATTTTTATTCAAATATAGAATAAAATATTTACTTCTAAATTCTCTAATAAATCTAATGAAAGTGATTGGAAAGTTTATTAGGTTCAGTTGCTAATATGGGATAGTAATTAGTTCTTTTTACTCGATTGATAATTTCAAAATTCAGAGATTAATTGAGGTGCATGCCAATGGATAAGAACACCTTCAATCATTTAAAAAAAAAAGATTCATCATGTTTTGCTTGACCTGAAATGAAATTTTTTTGATCTCCTATTCCCTTTCTTCCAGTCTCTCAGTCTCCTCCGATTTGAAGGATTTGAATTTTCTTTCCGAATATGATAAAGAATATTTTTATCATAAACTTACTGAAAAATGTATATAAAAATCAAAATATACTAATAAAGATACCATGTTGACATCCCACTTATGATAATTCATTTTGGAACACATGTAATTCCATTATGGAATAACATATCCATTATGGAATTCCATATAAAGCTAGGGGATTCAGGATCAAAACCCACCAACAAACAACACCACCAATTTATATATAGCTTGTTTAAGCAATGAAATATGCTTAAAAGATCTGATAGATTTTAGAAAATCCTAATTATGCCGACACAATCACAAGCACGAATCGACGCAAAGAGACAGGCGGGTCAGCCACTGTCCATGGTATCTACTGTGCTTGTCAAGCTATTAGGGAGAAAGAATATACCGCATCTAATTTTTATTGCAAGTTTTATTACTCAGTAAACACAAGTATTTACATACATTAACTAAGATCTCAGTCAAGTTTTGCTGGATTTGAACTCATAAAAGCGTCAAACTCACATCCTTGATAAATTGGTCCACAACTAACTAGTTAACTTTATCCCCCTTCGCCTTCGTCTGCTAGGAAAGCTCATATCATAATGGTTCCAGCTAGTCTGCTCTGAGGCAGATGAATATTTGTCACAAATAAAACAACAACTTATAAGTAGCTGAATTTAAGATTACAAATGTAAATGCAGTTATATAGATCAATCCACAACATAAAAAAATAAATATTTCTGTTCTATTGTGATATATGTTGCCCGAGTATATGACAATTTTTTTTTTTTTTAAATATATGGATATCGACTACTGTAACTAATACTCATAGATTAGCCTCATCGGCAAATCTAATGATACTGAGGTAATTACATACCTTACAACAGGGTTTTTTTTTTCCTCTCAGTTCTTGTACTTCATGGTTTCTTTCTCAAATCCAATTGTTGGGAATTGTTTTGCATACTCCTCAACATCATGGCGGAGTTTTGCAATCTCAGACTGAAAGTTGGCAGAAGACTGCATCGTGGTCACGAAGTCTTTCAACTTTGTTCCTGGTTCAGAAAACCAACGGCATGCAACCACATTTTAGCATATTTGGCCAAATGGCGAATCACAGCCAACCAAGATTAGAGTATCACACAAACTAAACAGCAAGCATGAACATCAGTGATGATGAAACACAAAAAAAGCCTTTGGATAATGAAGCACAAAGATATTAGATATAATTAGGAACCTTTGGTTTCAGACTTGATCTTCACTGCCACTTTCACAGCAGAATCAAAGTATTCTGCCACCTTAGCGAAATCCTCCTCAACAAATCCCCTAGAAGTAAGAGCGGGCGTTCCTGCAGTGCAATTGGATTCATCAAGAAAAGTTACAAACAAAATGATCACACAAATACAACGTCATCAATGAAGAGCCAGTACCCATCCTGATGCCACCAGGAACCATGGCAGACACATCCCCTGGAACAGTGTTTTTGTTGGCTGCAATGTGAACAGCTTCCAACACCTTTTCAACTCTTGAACCATCAATACCCTATTGAAAGAAAACCTTGTTAAAACATAAAATTAAATTTTCATCATCAGAAATTCTTATGATATCCCCCATGTATTATGGATAATAAATCAACAGTCGAATTACTAGTTTCATATTAAGGTCGCAATAAACCATGAAATGGTTTGAACAACTTTTGAAGCAGATTTCTTAATTACAAAAGCTTCCCTGTACTTCAACAGTAAAAGGATGAAAATTGTCTGATACCTTGTTCTTCAAATTTACCAATACTAAATGGTTCTCAGTACCACCAGAAACAAGTTCATATCCCCTCTCAACCAGAGTCTGCAAAATTGGTAAAATTTCATTAGTTAACACACCAGAAACGTTTCAGTAGCACCAACATACTGATGAGAGAAAACTATCTTATTTAAAATTCTCAAATATTTGAACGAGGGAAAACTGTGTTAATATGATCTTGTTTTGGTTAATAAATTCGGCACACGTAATGTAGCATACCTGTGCGAACTTAGAGCAATTACTGAGAACTTGCTCTTGATAGGCTTTGTACTCTGGAGTAGTGGCCTGCATTTATGCAAGTAAAGAAATATATGAACAGTGGGTTTACATTAAAATAAAATCTTTTCAATTTAAAATCACTCACTGATCTACGGAATTTGGCATTGGGCCAAAAGTATTGAGAAAATAAATAAATAAATAAAAGCTGAAAAAGCAAATAAAAGAAGAAGAAATGCGAAAAGCATGATTGAAAAGGACATGGTTGGATACTCTCCAATATGTAATTATGAATAGGCCATTTCAGTTCGTTCTTACTTGATATGTACTCTCTCTTAAACTACCAATTATATTGGTCAATTAATAATTAAAAGAATTTGTTTATTTTGTTGAAGCCATAGCATGGGCCAAAAGCTGAAAAGCACTTCATGCACTAGTAACCTAAAGAAACTGACTTGTGCACTGATTAATAGAATAAGAAATACTAGAGTTCTTGGTTTGCTCAAAAACCATTTTAGTATCTACCATGCTACAACACTACAAGGTGGAAAGTGGGGTGTGGGTCAATTATTAGGCAAGGGGTTCATTTGAATTCAACAAACCTAATCTCAACAGGTAGGGTCACTATCGCAGATCCTTTCTTGTCATTCGGTTGTTCAATGGTAATCTTCCCTTATCTTTCTTAACTTATGAAGTTGTTCTAAGTTTGAGAGATAATTCACCTGTTTCAAGGCCACTGCTAAACCAGTAATTGTGTGGTTGTGGGGACCACCTTGGAGTCCAGGAAAGACTGCCTGATTGATTTTGTCTTCATAATCATACAATACCTTCAGTGAGAACTCAGAAGGGTTAATGTTTCCTCCATTTTTGAGCAATAGAATGTCCATTTAAATGACAAAAGAAGTAAGAAGCAACCTAATATTGGCAAGGAATTGACAACAAACTCCTAAACACTAATATTTGATTTGAGATACTCACCTCTTTCCCTTGTTTGTTGATCTCTTTCACCCCCTTCCTAAAGAAAATCATGGCTCCACGTGGCCCACGAAGTGACTTGTGAGTTGTGGTGGTCACTATATCAGCATAATCAAAAGGTGATGGGATGACACCAGCTGCAACTAAACCACTAATGTGTGCCATGTCTGCCAACATTATAGCTTTTTGTTTGTCACAGACCTGTTTGAACACTAAAAGATGTAACCTCATCCTCAGACCTTAAAAACTATCAAAACAAAAGGAAACCAAGGAATCTGTTGCAGGACTATGATGACTGAACTTTATACATTAATTAATGGAGATTACCTTGCGAATATGAGCATAGTCATACAGACGTGCATAAGCACTAGCACCAGCAACAATTAATTTTGGCCTGAAGAGAGTGGCACTTTTCTCCAGCTACAATTCAATGATTTTCAAGTTTCAAAACCTTATACTTATACGGTAGAAAGACATAGATATAATCATATATATGTAAGCACCATATGAAATCTAATCACATGCAAGCGTAAATACTGGTTTTTGTCCATGACAAATCACCAGAAGGTAGCAAATCTGGTGACAGAATGGATAATAAGTATGCTTGAAGATCTTCAATTCTGAAATTACAAAGTGAAAAATTTTGAGAGTGGCATGAAGTTTCTATAAAAGTCCATACGTTTGGTGGATGACAAATGTTTGAATCTCTGTGTGGACTATAAAACAGATCATTTTAGCAGGATCTTTAACCATAAATGAAAAGCTGAAATTTTCGTTCAAGTTATTGCCAATAAAGAATGACTGCTCAAGGTAAAGACAGGCTACGGAATCTAATTTAACATCAATTCTCCAAATTTTGTGCACACAACATATAATCTATTTTTTCTGAATTAATTCTATTCTGCATAGCATATCTTCGTCTTTCCAATAACAATAGAGAGCCAATTTCTGACCACTACTTCCGTTTGGCTGAGGAGTAGGTGTACTCTCACCCATGAAATCAACAATATGCGACAACGTAACATAATGGAAAGAGGCATATGGACTTGAAACTACCACAATAAGGAAATTGCTTCTACCTGTTCATAGTCTATGTAGCCAGTGCTCTCATTCAATCTATATGGCATTGTCTCAAAAAATATGGAAACAGCAGATATCTTTTTGGTATCCGTCTGTAAAATAAAAAAAGGGGGAATTAGAAAATATAATGTGACATTTGTCCCTGTAATATGAACAGATAGTATTCCAAAGAGCAACAAATTTCCTCTGTGATTAGGAGATCCAATAAAGAATAGTTAGGTTGATTTTGTCATTATACTACAATTCATGTAGCTTGTACATCTCTTTTAGGAAAATAACCTGTAAATAGTGAATAAATGAATGGCAAACAAGAAAGACGGGCACTTCAAGGATCTTGGAATATCACAGCTCTGACCTAACTGCATGAGCATGGCATCTGACAACAGTCACACATTAACTCGCAAGTCACTTACAAAATTAAACCCTATGGGCTATAATATATGCAAACTCAAACCAATGTGAAAACTTTCCTTATTTTCCTTAAGGAAGGTGATAGAATCACAATGAGGAAGATAGAATATTTCTAATAGTTAGGAGACAGAGACTGTTTTCTGCAGTTAGAAAGAGTGCCAGTGTTCTGGATATTAGATTTGAATTTCAACCAAGGCTAGAGACAAAGAGTTCACCAATTTTATTGTTTCTTCCGGTACCAAGAATTATAGTAACGCCCTCAATTTTACTAAAAAGAGAAATACATAATATTGGACGCCAAATTATCCTACAACTGTTTGAAGTGAAAGATGTGAAGTGGATGCAGGTACAAAGTAAAAATACTCCGTCAATTATCAGGAACAATGAAAGAGTAGAACACACCTGATAGCCATGTGATAGATGTCCACCATGAGGAAGATCAAGTGCCATGATTCTTTCATGAGGCTTTAACAATGCAGTGTAGACTTGAAAATTAGCGGGAGACCCAGAGAGGGGCTGCACATTCACTGTAATAACAGGGCATAATAAATATGGGAAAACAATAACACAATAACAAATTACATATTACAAAACTCATCTCATAAAAGTTTATCTTTTCCTAATTATGCCATTAAGTTACCTCTCTCTTCTTGACATCAAATCATACTCTTAAAAGTACAAAAGTGATTGAAACTCATAGATTCATAGCTGACTCATATTTGCAAATGGATCATAAGTCTGGTCCCAATAAATATCAACAAAATGAGATTTTCATATGGCCATGCCCATGTTGGCATTGTCAGCAAATCAATCAGAATCCAACTTTAATGATGACAAAAGAACAGATATTGGCCACAATTATCCTTGCCATACATAAATGACATAAATTTACCTCCCCACTTTGCGGGATCCAACCGAAATGCTTCCAAAGCTCGTTTTTGACATAAGGATTCTGCCATATCAATAAACCTGAAAATTGAAAGCTCAATAATTTTCAGCACCAACTAAAACAAGAAATTCAACAAGAAGGTATGAAGTACTCAACTATGTAATTTGTCAGTCAGTTAAATCAGCGGATACTAAATGCCACCAGTATTACAATTAGCAAAAGAAATAGAATGAGACTGCTCAACATACTCGTTTCCTCCATAGTATCGTGCACCAGGATATCCTTCACTGTACTTGTTGGTCATTACAGAACCAACAGCTTGCATAACTGATACTGAAGTGAAGTTTTCTGAAGGAATGAGTTCAAGTCCCTTCAAAAACATACAAAACTTATTCCGGTAAGCTATAGAACTTTAAACTAGTAGAAACATAGTAACCACAAAAGTTAGATGAAATCAAGCATACTTAGATAATAGATACTTAAGATTATTCCACATAATTAAACAAATTCGTCGAAAACAAAACTTAAATTTATATGTTGTAAAAGTATTAATCCAGTATTCCAGTTGTAGCAAAAAAATTGTCTCCCTAGGCAAAAATACAACACTCTAGGATAGAGTTTATGAAACGAATGAATATTTGAAATATACGCCTTGAATTCAGTCTCTGCTAAAACAGACAGCAATTGTAACCTCATAGAAACCAACAATCTAAGCCAAGAAGTGCTTGAAATTACCTTCCATTGTCTGGCCTTTTCAAGTTCGATGATGTCAGCAATCTCAGGATCAACAGCCTCCAGTGGAGCATTCAGTTGTTTTGGCCACTGTAAAGATAACAAAATAGAAACACCATGAACAACAGATTATTAATAAAGCTAAATAATTATACAAAGAATAAAAGAAATTATCAACTTACGGTAACGCCGTTTTTATCTTTCTCGTAGACAGCTTCGTTTGGCAAAGATGACTGAAATAACAAACAAAATGAGAATCACAAGAAAATGAGCGAATTCTAAGTCCAAAAAGAGTGTAACTTAATAAAAAGAAAAAGAGAAACCATGTAATAGAGAGTGGAGCCATTGAAAAGAGGACGAATGGGTTTGTCGAAAGAAGAGGAAAGCCTGCGAAGCGCCATTGCCATTGCCATTTTGTTGTTGCCTTCCTATGCTCTAAAAGCTGAATTAAGTTGCTTGTTGCGTAACAAATGAAATGTTATATGGTTATATTTGTGGTTGTTGAAGAGATTTCTGGTTTTGTCGTTTGCTCTATGTACTTGGCTGTCGTTCGTTTCATCTTAATCTCAAGTCAAGTGCTTTCTCACTGCCTCCCTCACTAACTACCCCTTGTCCCGCCAAATTTAGCCACCATTTTCATCCTAAATTAAGAACTTTTCCTAGAGTAAATATTCGAGACTTCATATAAAATCAAATCTTAATATTATTATTTTTCATTGAATGCAATTAAGTTAGCTCACATGATTTTATCATTATTTCTGTCTTTTAAACAAAATAAAATTAGTAAAAAATTGTCTAACAGGGGAATTTCTCACAGAAGAACCATTTAAAATAGTTGAAGGTGCAAATACTTGAATTATTTAACATTTCCTTAGAGAGAAGAAAAGCAGCCATGAAATCCCTATCCAAAACGTAGCATTTTGTAGCCACAAAGTGAGTGGGACTGTGGGAGGGATATAAGGTGATAGGATATAGTGTTCTTGTGAGACAAATTTGGCCACCTAAGCTTTGATTTGAATCAACTCATGCTCTTGCCTCTTGTGTCACTTTCTCATACGTACTCTTTAACTCTATTCATTGATTTTTATTTCTTTCATAAACTTTGGTCATCAATGCTATAGACCCCAAACCCCAAACCTGAGTTTTACGTGGACTTGAACCATATCCAATCAAGTACTAGGCAGGCTCACATAGACCACAGAGGTGCTGGGCTTGGATTTGGTCTTGTTGTTACTCTTTCTTTGTTTTGCGAAAGAGTTGTCTTATTTAAACCCCACCCAAACTCTTTTTAAGCCCCAAAATCAATAAAAAATAAATGATTTTTAATTTATTTGAAAATTACCATTTTCCTAATCTTTTTTTTGGCTTCTCTAATTTCCTTTTTTTTTTTTTTAACTTATTTTATTTCTTAAAAAACTCATGATTTAGAAATAGTTATGAAAATTCCATAAAAGCAAATCAAAGGAAGATTGGAAATGATATTTCTTGTCATGATTTTGCCTAGAAAATATTTTTTCCAACTTTTGTTTTGTATTTCATAACTTTTTCTAAATCATAAGTATATTTTCATTAAGTTTCGAAAAAGATAAAAGAATAAAAAAATTCAAGAAGGAATTATTTTTAAACAAATCTGTAATCTATTGTTTATTTTGTCGTTTATTACTCATGATTAAGTAAATGAGAAGCGTAAAGGATTAAGAAAGGATATATTAAAAAGATTAGGAAAAAAATAATTTTGGAATAAAATAAAATATAATTAAATTTAATTTATTTTGGGACTTAAAAAGAAAACATGGTCCTGCAAATGAAATATTATATTCGAAAGCATTCAAGAATAAACAACTAGCAAAATTGTTGAAGTTCTGTGCAAGCAACTGTAAGATATTTTATCTGTAATCTAAACAGAAATACAAAGAATATAATATTCTTAAACTATAAACAGGGAATCAAGAATTACCTCCACCATTGAAGCAAACTCACGAGCGGTATTTTGGATCTTCTAAGCTCTCAAGACACTCTATTGATGGTGTATTTTTCTGTATATTCGTATTCTTGAGCTTAGGGACCAAAATAATATATTCATAACCAAGCTTCCATCAAGCTTTAATGGCATGCTTAATGGCTGCCATAAATCCCAAACGTTTGAAAACTGAAGCGTTTGAAAATGAACAACTAATGTGGACCATCAAGGTTTAAAACTAATGAAAATCAAAAGATTATTTACGTTACTCATGTAACGTAATGAAACGTAAGTTTTACATTCTCCCACTTGGTCCACATTTTTAACCATTATTTCATTAAGAAATAAATACACGAATCATGGCGACAAGTCCTCAAAATAAAACGAGTATTATCTTCCATGTATTACAATGCATTTGATTTCTCAAGTTTACTTTATATATGACAACCTTACTTAATGAATAAACCCTATGTTTATTCTTGGTCCCTACAGATGAATTTTCTCAAATGAAATTAAGGTGCACATGAATATGAGAAAACATCACAGTAAATAAGAGTTTTATTCAAACATTATATATACAACTACATAGTGGAATGAAGTCCCATTTCCTCTACATGATCCTTGAATTTCAATGGTGGCATGCCTTTGGTCAAAGGATCGGCGATCATCAATTCGGTACTTATGTGCTCAATGACCACTTTCTTTTCCTTAATACGCTCTCTTATGGCTAAGTACTTAATGTCAATGTGTTTACTTGACTTCCACTTTTATTGTTCTTAGCCATAAAGACAAGAATTGAATTATTGCAGATATTCTCAATGGTTTAGAAATGGAATCCATAATTTTAAGTCCACTATGAAACTCTTTAACCATACACCATGTGAAGTAGCCTCAAAACAAGAAACGAACTCGGCTTCCATAGTGGAAGTAGCACAGGACCGCTTTACACTTCTCCAAGATACGACTCCACCAGCCATTATGAAAACATATCCTGATGTTGATTTGCGTGAATCAACACAGCCAGCAAAGTCTGAATCTGAATAACCGATTACTTCCAGATTGTCCGTCTGTCTATACATAAGCATATAGTTTTTGGTTCCTTGAAGGTACCTCATCACTTTCTTTGCAGCTTTCCTTTGGTCTAAACCTGGATTACTTTGATATCGTCCCCAACATTCCAACAATAAATGCAATGTCAAGCCTTGTATGCACTGAGCATACATCAGGCTTCCGACAGCAGAAGCATATGGAATGTTCTTCATTTGTTCCCTTTTAAAATCGTTCTTTGGGCATTGGTTCAAATTGAACTTATCGCCCTTCACAATGGGAGCCACACTTGGTGAACAATCTTTCATTCGAAATCTCTCTAAAACCTTATTGATATAGGTTTCTTGAGACAGACCCAAAATACCTCGAAATCTGTCTCTATGGATCTTAATGCCAATGACATAAGATGCATCACCCATATCCTTCATATCAAAATTCTTAGAAAGGAATTGTTTCACCTCATGTAGCAAACCCTTATCATTGGTTGCAAGCAAAATATCATCTACATATAAAATAAGAAAGCATATCTTACTCCCACTAACCTTCTGGTATATACATTGATCCATGGGGTTTTCAACAAAACCGAATGAAGTAATTACCCCATGGAATTTAAAATACCATTGGCGGGATGCTTGTTTTAGACCGTATATAGATTTCTTGAGCTTACAAACCAAGTGCTCACCATCACTAGAGGAAAATCCTTCAGGTTGTTTCATATAAACCTCCTCCTCTAGGTCTCCATTGAGAAATGCCGTTTTCACATCCATTTGTTGCAACTCTAAGTCAAAATGGGCTGCTAATGCCAAAATCACACGCAAAGAATCTTTCTTAGATACAGGAGAGAAAGTCTCTGTGTAATCGATTCCTTCTTTCTGAGTGAATCCCTTAACAACGAGTCTTGCCTTGTATCTCTCAATGTTGCCGAATGAGTCCTTCTTTGTCTTAAAGACCCATTTACATCCAATGGCTTTTACACCATTAGGCAACTCAACAAGATCCCGACTTCGTTACTCTTCATAGAATTCATCTCTTCCTTCATGGCATTGTACCATAATTCGATTCTTTGCAACTCATGGCTTGTGAAAAGAACTCGGGATCATTTTCGGCTCCCAATGTTATAGTCGATTCTTGCAGATACACAATATAATCATTAGGAATTGCTGATCTCCTTGGTCTAGTAGATCTTCTCAATGTTGTACCATCATATTCCGGAGAAGTATGTGGTTCAACTCGTTGTTCAAAAGTTCTTGGCAACTCTTGAACTAACTGATCTACTGGAATGTTGTCAGCAGCTTGTGGAACTTCAATGATTGGTTGTTCAACACCAGTTTGTACTTGAGGGGTGCTATAAACAATGACCAATTTATCACTTGAGGTGGAAGGTTGAGATTCTGAATGATCATTCTCAGAAACTATGTTCCTGGTTTGATCGCTCCCACTGATCAAGTCATTTTCAAGAAACTTTGCATTTCTTGATTCCACAATCCTAGTGCTATGAGATGGACAATAAAATCTGTAACCTTTAGACCTTTCAGCATATCCAATGAAATACCCAGTAATGGTCCTTGGGTCTAGCTTCTTCTCTTGTGGATTATAAATTCTCACCTCAGACAGGCATCCCCAAACGCGCATATGTCGCAAACTCGGTTTCCAACCTTTCCATAATTCAAATGGTGTTTTAGGAACAGCCTTGGTTGGAACTCGGTCCAATGTATACACTGCCGTCTTAAGTGCTTCAGCCCACAAGGATTTAGGAAGATTAGAGCTGCTAAGCATACTCCGCACCATGTCCAACAATGTTCGATTTCTTCTTTCTGCTACACCATTCTGGTCTGGTGAACCAGGCATGGTGTATTGGGCAACAATCCCATGATCTTGAAGAAACTTTGCAAATGGTCCAGGTGCTTGTCCATCCTCTCGTATCTACCATAATATTCTCCACCTCTATCTGATCTTACGATCTTAATTTGCTTACCACATTGTTTCTCTACTTCAACCTTAAAGATTTTAAAGGCATCTAATGCTTCGTACTTGTAATGAAGCATGTAGAGATACATATATCGTGAGCAATCATCTATAAAAGAGATGAAGTATTTCTGACCATGTGAGTCCATGTCTGGACTACATATATCAGTATGTATGATCTCTAATATGTCCGAACTTCTATTGGCACCTTTCTTTGACTTGTTGGTCTGCTTTCCCTTTATGCAGGTCCACACAAGTCTCAAAATCGAAAATCCAAAATCAGTATTAAGTACTCCTTCATTTACTAATCTTTTAATTCTATCTATGGAGATATGTCCTAATCTCCGGTGCCATAATTTAGAGGAGTCCTCATTAATAACACATCTTTTAGTGCCAATGTGAACATGCATTGAATCATAAGTGGCATTGTTTTGTAAATTAATGCAATAAAGACCATCAGACAAAGTACCATTCCCAACACAATCGATTTATAAAATAAGTTGAAAGATGAATCTGAAAAAATTAAAGGAATATCCAAAGGGTACAAGCCTTGAACGAAATCAAGTTTCTAGAAAAACTTGGAACATAAAAGGTCTTTTCTAACATTAAAACAAAGCCACTACTTAAAATTAAATAGCAAGTTCCTACAGCTTCCACATGCGAGCCCATCTTGTTTCCTGATAAGATGCTTTGCTCACTTCCCACGGCTTCCTTAGGTTTTGCAAACCACCCCGCAAGGAATTTGAAATGTGGATTGTTGATCCGGAATCAATCCACCATGTGTTAATATTGACATTAACCATATTAGATTCATAACAAACAAATGAGGTTGGATTACCTTTGTCCGCAAGCCATTTCGAAATTTGGCGCATTCCTTCTTCATGTGTCCCTTCTTTTACGAAGAAACACTTGGAATCTTTCTTGATACCACTTTGGGGAGGAGGCATTTTACCTTTCCCTTTCTTATTGGCTTGATATTTTCCCTTTCCATGCGTTGCAAGCATTGCACTTTCTCCATTTTCAATCACCAATCTCCCTTCCTCTTGAACACACATGGTCATAAGTTCATTAATTGACCATTTATCCTTATGTGTGTTGTATGAGATTTTGAAGGGTCCATATTGATGCGGAAGGGTGTTTAAGATGTAGTGCACCAGGAAGGAATCCGACATTTCAACCTCGAGATTCTTCAATTGAGCCACAATATCCCTCATTTGCATGATGTGCTCGCGCACACCTCTCACACCGGTGAGCCTTAGGGATGAGAGCTTCATGATCAGGGTGCTTGCTAGTGCCTTATCCGAAGTGACAAATTGATCATCAATGGCTTTTAGCAAGTCTTTGACCTTTTCATGCTGATCAACAGAACCACGGATACTATCGAGATTCTAGTCTTAATGAACATCACGCTGAGATGATTAGATCGCTCCCATTGTTCATAAAGCGTGATGTCTGCTGCAGTACTAGTATCAGTGAGTGCTGGTGGTTCGTCTTTCCTAATAGCATAGTCTATGTCCATCCACCCCAAATTAAGAAGAACTCTTTCCTTTCAAACCTTATAGTTATCTCCCTTAAGTTCAGGGATATCAAAACGAATATCAGAGAAATTTGCAGGTTGTACGATTGCATAAAATTATAGATTACATGCTTATGATAAAAACGAGGCCTAAACAAAATATCATACTTTACCAATGTAAATTATGCTTAAAAAAAATTGAATCTAATGACATAAAAATTGCATGTGGGCTAAATTTCTAATTCAAGCAGATTCATTTATTCCTTATGATTAAACTTTATGATAAAACTATCAAATTATTTACTAAATTCATAATTCCTGTGGGTAAATTATGAATAACTTGATATTTTATCCTAATTAATAATATAAATATAATAAAAATTCCTGTGGGAAAAAATTTATTATATTAAGTATAATTAATTACAATTAATGTCTAATATTCTTTATGTGATCCTAATTAATCATAATATATAATTTTATTTAATTAAAGATGCTGTGACTATTCTCTAATTAATTAAAATTATATGGATCACTAGACATTAAATCTCATAAAGACTAGCTTAATATTACGAATTACATAATCAAATACTAATATGTTATATTATGCACAAAATATTCTCATAAGCATAAAAAGTATTGCATAATGAAAACTATAATATTATGCATAACATTTAATATTATGCCTTTATCCATATATACTCATTCAAAAATTGCAAATAGAAAGATATAATCAATTCATGAAAGATAAATATGAGCATAATTAATTTAGGATTACGCACAATTTAACTTATCCAAAAATGCATATAATTAAACCAAAATTAATATAATAGGCATAATTAAAAAGAAGCGAATTAGAAACAATATAAATATTATTGCCCAGTAGCAGATCTCTTTCCATCAGATCACGGGTTCAATTCACGCCAGATCTTAAATTTCTTTTTGTTTTTTTTTTTTTAATTGACAAGAAAACGACATGTCGTTTTCAAATCAAGGAAAAACGACATGTCATCTACAATCGTCTTCAACCTTTGATCGGATCTAAACTGGATACCCGACCGACGAAGCGACCCAATAGCAAAACCCGGATGGAAATCCACTATTTAAACTCCAAAATAATTGTTTCAAAACCCAGAAATGATAGAAATCCAATTTCCTAATGATTTATATCATTTATTTTCGTTAGAAAACAACTAAAAGGCAAACTTTGATTTTTAAAAAAAATTTCAAACGGCCATGAACAGAGCTTAAAAAATAACTTTTGCAAAACATCAAGGCGAGGTATTATATGGCTCGATACCAACGTAAGATATTTTATCCGTAATCTAAGCGAAATACAAAGAATATAATATTCTTAAACTATAAACAGGAATCAAGAATTACCTCCACCATTGAAGCAAACTCACGAGCAGTATTTTGGATCTTCTAAGCTCTCAAGACACTTTATTGATGGTGTATTTTTCTGTATATTCGTGTTCTTGAGCTTAGGGACCAAAATAATATATTCATAACCAAGTTTCCATCAAGCTTTAATGGCATGCTTAATGGCTGCCATAAATCCCAAACGTTTGAAAACTGAACAACTAATGTAGACCATCAAGGTTTAAAACTAATGAAAATCAAAAGATTATTTATGAAACGTAAGTTTTACAGCATCACCTTGCGTGAGTATGCGAAAATATGTGATAAAATCATCAAAAAATAATATATTCATAACTAAGTTTCCATCAAGCTTTAATGGCATGCTTAATGGCTGCCATAAATCCCAAACGTTTGAAAACTGAACAACTAATGTAGACCATCAAGGTTTAAAACTAATGAAAATCAAAAGATTATTTATGAAACGTAAGTTTTACAGCATCACCCTGCGTGAGTATGCGAAAATATGTGATAAAATCATCAGAAAAAGAATTACGCTAGAAGGAGGGCTTGAACCTCCGACCTTGTGGTTAACAGCCACACGCTCTAACCAACTGAGCTATTCCAGCGTGGTGACAACACATACAATATTAATAATTTAGTATTATATTATAGTTTTAGAGGTCGCATTTTTATTTCACCGTATTTTAGGAGGTTTGAACCTTTGAATAATAAAAATCCATTTCCTATTTTGCGTCTCTTAGGGGGTTCAATTCAATAATAATAATCTATCTTTTATTTCAGTGTCTCATAGGGTTTGGATAATAACAACCCGTCAAGTTCGCCAAGGGAAAGCAATGAACGAAAGAAAAGATTTTACAACTTCCAGGCACTGACAATGGAGTAAGAAATTGCCTGCCTGCTCCAAATGTTCAACGTCTTTCAAAAAGTAAACACAATGTGTGACACAAAGTAGAAGAAAGAAATTATGAAAAAGGGTTTGAATGGGTTTTGACCCTTTAAATCAAGTAGCAGAACCAGATCACACAGTTGATTGGTACTCCATTTGCTCTTCCCGTGTGCATAACTCAAGATCTTGGCCTAAATTAACCAACCTCACATGGGTTATTCCAAAATAAACACAAACTTTAAATGCTTCGGTAACTTCTAAGGGCTACCAGAGAGGAAATAAAAAGTTTTATCTTCTAATGAATAATTACTTATTAATTAGTTGTCTTATAATTCTAATTTCACGATTCATAAAGACATTCCATTAATTATGGAGGGGCCGTTTATGGCGTCCTTACTTATTACATATGTGACACATCCCCCTAAATTCTTCGTACCAGTTGTTGCTTGTAGGCCTGCAACTTCGCCCACTGCATTAATACACTCAGTGAGGGACAACGACATTTTCCCACCCTAGCTTTGGAAAAATAACACTTTCCCACCCTGTGTTAGATTTTGTTATGATTCTTGTTAATATTTTATTGAAAAGACGAAAATAATTTTAAATATTTGACCTTATAAATTTTTTATTATTTTTTAGTTAGCCAAAAATTCAAAAAAGAAAAATAGTTAACCCCATCTAAAAAGTTAAGAGTAATACTATAGAATTGTTTAAAGTTAAATGACCATAATATTTATTTATTTATTTATTTATTTATAATGTCATCAATACCTCATCCACTATTATTTAATAATCTACTAAATTTATAATAATTTTTCATGATATAATGTTTTTTATTTTTACTAATTAACATAGAAAATCAATATTCCTAATTAGTTAAATAAATAAAGGAAAAAAAAATATTTTTACACTTGAACTAATAAATAATCGAGTAAAGAAAAATTTTAACTTAACTAAATTTTAATTTATAATAAATTAATTAAGAAATAAACTATTTAAAGGTATTTTCATCTTTTCAATAAAATATTAATAAGGAAATACTAACAAAACCTAATAAAGGGTGAGAAAAGTGTCGTTTTGCCAAACCTTGGGTGGGAAAATGTCGTTCTCCCCTCGGTAAATTACAAACCATAATGTCTTCTCTTCCTGATTAGCTGTCATCACTGTAAATCATCATATAAACACTCGTTATCACTTTTATCTTTAATTCAGTTTAATCCTTCTGCATTGGGAAATGAGACTATATTATTCCTGCAGCTGCATTTATAACTTTCCTAGGTGATTTCATTAGTTCGCCATTGTTAGTTTAAAGTTAGCTATAGCATTTCAACACAAACAATGATAACTTGTAATGAACACAACTATCATTGCAGGTCCAATATAATATTGCAGTTCAAACATTATTCATTGTATTGTTGTTGAAAAAAACTGAGGATGAGAATTAAAGGAATCCAAAGAAGGATGGAATAACGATAAAGAAGATATGGAGATGGGAACATCGAATCTTAGAGAGAGTAGAGGGGGGCTGAATTCTTTTCGTAAATGCCAGTTTGTATTCTGCTAACTCTTTATCTCCATCTCTCTGCCCTTTCAAATAACGACAATAACCAAGTCCCCACAAATTTTTGTGGGGGAGACCACTGCAGGTTTTGCTTGTACCAAAATCACATGCCTTTACCATATACTTTACCCACTTTTTTTCTTTATACACCCTGTCAATATTTCTTTTTTTTTTTTTTTTAATCTATTTCTTTCACATTTCCTGATAGAAGAAGGAAAAAAAAAAAAAAACTTTCCCTCAAGATAATGAATGGCTGGGTTCTTAGCTTTTGCAGCTGTCATTTAATTCCCTACTAATTAATATGTATCACTTGTGTTTTTCTCATAATGAAAAATTAAACTACTAAACTGAGATTCTTATTCACAAGAGTTTAATTAGATGGTCCCGTATGTGATTAGCTCTCACAAGGTTCGGGGTTAGAGTCCTCTCATGAGCATTTATATAGTGAAAAACTATTATATTCTGCTTCCCGAAGATTGCAGGGTTCAGATGGGTTCCAATTTCGAATATAGGGGATTAAAAACAAATTGAGGTTCTTATACATATGTATATCTGTTTTGTATTTATAGAATCTTTAAGTTGTCTAAAATAAAAGATTTCTTTACTTAACTACCACCATCAATCTACTTTAAAAATTATCAACCAAGCTGTTCAGTTAGTCACATTATTGATTGAGATTCTTCTTCTTCTTCTTTTTTGTTTTTGTTTTTTTGGGTTATATTTAATTTCACAAGGAAGGATTCGCGAGAGAGAATGTTCTTGTGAACTAATTAATATTCTCATCTTCATATTTTTAAAGCTTGAACAACAAGTTAACATTATAGTTTAGCTTGCTGCGGTTCAGTTGATGTATCCCTTTAACTAACAAAGGAGAGATAATTAATTGTGACATTAAGGTATGATTACTTTGTTGGTGAATCAAAAAGTGATCTTCAATATTATTCAGAGCCTAATTAATTAAATACAAGGGTTCGTCGAGCTTACAAGTCAGTAATTAATTAAACTAGTACAATGATTGAGAGGGAAAGTATATATATACTTCTTTCCTGACATAATATTTTTAATATTTCCAACATCAATCTGCCCTACACCACAGCAGTTTGTCTTGACAATATAAATTCAAAGAAATTTGTGTCCTCATCTCACATACTTATTAAAGGCAAGTCTTATTTATTGAGTTATTATTATTATTTTTTTAATTTTACGTTCGTATTTGATTTTTTTTGTATGTATATTGAATTAGTATTATTCTTACTAACGTAAAATGACAAAGAGAAACGTCATGGGATTTGTTTTATGGGGCTGCTACAAATTTGAAAAAAATAGACAGGATGCAAAAATAAAAAATTGGTAGGGTCTAGTAATTAAACCGGCACAAAAAGGATAGAAATTCCAATCAAATTAGGTACATATATATATAAAAGACGTAACATCCTCTTCTTAATCATATAATTGTTGGAGAGAAACACGAGAAAAGCTTAAACACTTCATCATCATCAGCTAGAATCAGAATAATGGAGGGGAAGATCTGAGTCACCGGCGATCCTCTTATAATTTGTCTGGTTGCATTATGTCTCCTTCATGCTTTCCTGTGCATGAAGAGATGCAATACTCACGCATTCATCAATACTGTGGCAGCAACAAAAGAGGCCGCAGATGGCGAAACTTTCTTAGAAGATTAGTGAGAGATGGGAAGAGTTTCTATGGATCCAAACACTTGTCTTTCCATTATGATGCCGTTAGCTATTCTCAGAACTTCGATGAGGGTTGCCATTACGAAGAATCCGGGCGCTGTCCACAAGTGTTTCGAGATGTTCGATGGGACTTGCACAAGTAATATTGCTGTTGTGATTAGCTAATAATTAAGTAATGCTTGAGTTTAGATCATTTTGTTAATGTTTTAAGCATCATCACAGTTTATATCCATCTTTTGCTTCTTCAATTATTCCAAGTTGTGTTTTACCTTCTCAATGATGTATATACTTTGATTATAGTAGTAATATTCAGAGATTTTGGATCTACACAGAACGAGTTTAAAGATTTTGGATCTGTTGTGTTGATGCCACTTTGTTCTTCACTTTAAAGTGATAAAAATGGAAGAAGATGAGTGCAGAACCGGTGACACCATGAATAGGTACTCCATTTTTTTGGCTTCCATTGAGTTATCAATTTTTAATTCAATGACACCCAACAACTCAGTACAATGACTTCTAGTTAGGTAAAACGAATATCACAAGTATAATCATTTTCTTAGAAGATTTACTAATCATGAGTATAATTATTTGAAAGAAATAGATTAAAATTAATTAATCTCGTATAACTAAATTATAATTAATTTGTCAATGTACGAGATTGGTAGCATGATCATGCAAGAAAATTTGTGTAAACCATAGGACTTCCCAAGCGTCCGGTCCTTTGTATACTAAACAAAATACAAACTAAATATGATAAGAAAATTTCAGATTATATACCACATTATGATTATACATTATTGGTAACAAACTAATCTTGTCTGTATTATATTATAAAAACAACTAATAAATTTCAGTCTGGCTACTTTTTGAGTGGTAGTTAGTTAGTGAGGCTTTTTTCATATATATATATATATATATTTCAGCCGGAGACTCCAAACTTTATTTGTAAGAAAAATAAAAATTTAATTCAGGTGAGTTTATTCATTAATTGGAAACAGTAAGAAATTAAACATTTTCCCACAAAAATTTTGGTAGATACGAAGTGTAATTTTCCAAGTAAATTTAAGTCTTATCATCAAACATTATTGGTGGGAAGCACTGGGTGAATAAGGGTCCATCGAAAAATGAAAAGGAAATAATTGGTGGCAAACTTGCCTTGCGTTTTGAAGTCAGACATTACGTTATCCCTTCAGTTTGTGTCGACTAATTATATATATTTTCATGTGCCTCTTTTCTTTTACTTACAATATAGTCCCTACAGATTTTGGATGTATCCAAAACTTTACAAATTATAATCATATCTTTCAAATCAGGGCTGGGCTGTGGGCCCATTAAAACCTAATCCAACCGCATATATAATAATTATTGTGATGACATTAACAAAAAGATAACGTAGTATTGCCCTTCAAATCATTCTCTAAGCAATGGGAGACTATTCCAAAGACAGAGACGAGCAATTAAGGATTCTAATAAGAACAAACTGCCTCTTGTACTTGGCAGAAATTAATCAGTGTCTATTTTATATTTAAACGAAAGGCTGCGACAAATGAGAAACGCTACACGAAAACACCTCAAAGGCAGTCGTTTCTTCATTTTCAAGTTTTTCTTCAATTACTCGTGACCCAAATCCCAAGGTGCTTGTCCTAAATTGAAGATTGAAACCAACTAACGATTTATTGTGAATTGTAAATAGAAAAGGAAGTATAGGGTAAAAATAAACCAGAAATCATCTCGAAAAGTATTGGTTTAGATAATTCCTGGTTTATTTAGACGCATAAGAACCCATTAACATTTGGCTTTATTTTCTACTTCTATAAAGGAAGTAACACTTTCACTGGAATAAATTTATTTTTTTATTTTTTTGGGAGGAAAGCATTTTCTCGCTATAAGCAGTAATTGACTCATAAAAAATTCTGTGGCTAACAAAATATTTCTTTACCTTTTTTTCACCAAAACAGTCTCACAAAATGCTAGGGTGACCTCTTCCTTGGGGTGGTCGGATGACAAATCCTTTAACCATTGAGGTTAATTATATTCAAGAGGGGATTTTGTATTCGAGTTGCACCAGAGATACTTACAACATTTGTATAATTATTTTGGTCCATTAGACTTGTAGGGTGTTTTGTAACTTTGAGAATTAGTTAGGCTTTAATGTAGGCTTGGATACCTCAGTTACGTGACCCTTAGGATTAGACAGACTCCAATGTGGGTTTGGTTACCTAAAAAAAAAAATGCTAGGGTGTGGAAAACCTATATTGGGACATAATATTTTCTAAGTGGAAAATTTTCTCACTGAATACTTATATTAGGCGAGGAATATTTCCTGGTTTATAAGGAATATTTCTTGCTAATTTATTATTCATGACAAGAAAATATTTTGTGCAAGGTAACAAACTCAATATATGCTCATTATGAAGGTTAATTTGAATATAGACCTGCAACGACTTAGTATCATGACGTTAGCATGTAATTGGTGGTAGACTTGGCAAAACGGGCGAGTGGGCCGAGTAAGGGTTGGGTCCAAATGGGTGCATGTCCCATAGGTGACAGGCTATTCGCAAGTGTACAAAATCACGCAAGTAGTTAAGCTTGAGTAAACGAGTATCGAATCCCAAGAGAACTACCTACCAAGTACCAAACTAGTCTATTTTATTGCTATTTGATTAAACATAATTTTAAGAATAAATTAATGAAAAATAAAACAAACTAAAAAGTAAACAAAAGCAGAATTGTATTAGTACTTTGGTAAAAAGATCAATAAGACTAAACCTAGGGCACTGATTTCACACCAATTTAATCCTATGCATTGACAATTATTGTTAACCTAATTAAGCTTATTCTAAAGGCCAAACTCCTTAATATTTTACTAACTTTCTCTCAAACAATTAGCGAATTAACCCTTAAGCAACAACCCAAAATATCTCTAAAGTGGATATAGAAGCTAAAAGATCATTAAGTTCTATGTAATTTACCAGAGCCTCACAAATCACGGTAACCTATCTTTAACGTTTACTTAATCTATGGTTTTATTACCTTAGACTAATCAGGTTTCATCTCTCGATCTCAACCCTACCCATAAAATCATTCAACTCTCGGGCCCTTAAGAATTGAAAGTATTACACACAACAATAAAATTTAGAATTAATGCTCAATTAAAATTAACAACAATAAAGTCAACACATATTCATAAATTGCGCTACATCTTTAGCCCTAGAAAAAGAATTTAGTTCATAATTGCAGTAATAAAAACAACCATTGTATTAACAAACATGAGTTTAAGAAAGAAAATAAAAAAACTTCTCTAATTGGTGAATGAAAACTGCAAGAATTCTGATCTCCAAAATAGTAGTTGCTCTTTCTCCTTCTCTAACCTCCCTAAAAACTAAATAAAGACCCTTATTTATAGTGCTAGGGTTTGGAGGTTAATTAGGAAATAATTAAATGTCTTAAACCATTCAGATTCAGACTAGGAAAATACAATAACCCAAACAGACTCGTGATCCATCGTTGCGGCGACGGAAAAAATCACTGCAGTGATCATTCTTTCTGTCCCACGAGTATGGAATCTTCAGAATCTGGTAAAGTAATCAACACAAACTTTGTAGCTTTCTGAATAAGCTTTCCAACGCCATAAGAATCATCAAATTTTGATTTCTATAGCTCAAGTTATGATCAAAACATCGAAGCATGCTCATCTTAAAGAATTTCCAGGTTTTACGTTTCATCTTCAACGCATCACAACTTTCTCGTTTCAACTCCGATTCTTGTACCATTTATTCATACTCATCACTAATTCTATTGACATCATTATTCTTTATTCAAATATCAGTTTTAACATGAAAATACTCAAAATACACTTGTGATCCCATTAAAGGTATTTATGAAATAATTAACTCAAATTTCACATTAAAAACACATTTTTCCACAAACAATTCAATTGAATTACTAAAAAAATATGTATTTTCAAACTCCTATCAATGGGTACGGGGTGTGGGTCTAATACCCACACCCTACCCTATGCGGGTATGGGTGGACCCATGGTACCCACACTGTTCATAGTAGTTTTCAATTATGATAGTTACACCTCCAAAATTCATACAATTTTTATTTTTTACAATTACACTCCCACAATCAACTACTCTAAATTCAATTTAGTTCACCACAAAATTTCACAACCAACTCCTCTCATCAATTTAAGACCAACAACCATATAGAAAAACAAATATATGGACACTAATACACAAAAGGCAAAAGCACTTGTAAAAAGGACAATCCTTTCTGAGCCTGAACTAAAAGAAAAGAAAGGCTACCATCAAATTAATATGCTTCTTGAATCTGTAGACATAGGTTTCAATACGGGAATAATTAATCAATTTTCACAATTACATATACCAACTAGCAGCTAAAATTCACATAATATAAGAAAAAAAAGAAAAAGCAAGTTCTATCTCATATTGATAACAAAGCCACATAACACGGAATATAAGGAATGCTAAACACAATATTGATTAAAAACAATAGTAGTCCCACATAATAGTATGAAAAGAAATAAGCCCATGAAGCAAATTAAGAAAATAGGCTTGAAATTGATTAAAAAGAAGAGAAACGAGTGAAAAGAAGAAAAATTAGAAAGAGAATGCGTGGATAGCTAAAGCCGCTAACATGCAACATATTATCAAGCATATTTTCAATTAATTATTATTTTAACTTGACTGATAAAAGAAATAAGAAAGAGAAAGAAGTAAACATGAACCAGGCCAAGAAGTAGACGAAAAGAAGAAGATGAGAGCACCGAACAACCAAATACAATAAAAACTGAAAATTTATGGTAAGGCTTGGTTTTTTATAATATATAATAGGACAAAAATGCTTTTTGGTAGTTGAAAGGAGAAACGGCACTGGAGACTAAAGAAGCAGCACTGGAGACTAGAGAAGCGGGGTGGAGTTGCGTTTGTATGTGAGTGAGTGAGTGAGTGTGGGGGACGAGAGTGAATTAGGGATTTTAAGTTTTCAGATTTAGGGTTTTTTTTTTTTTTTTTTTTTTTAAATTATAAACGGGTACCTATGGGTGTACCCGCCTCATTGTTTGCAAAACATGCTAGGTCGGGTACTAGTCCAGTTTCATCGACTTGTACCTAGGGTTGTCAAACGAGTCGAGCGACTCGTGAGCCAGCTCGACGTGGCTTGTCTAAAGCTCGTTTATGACTCGGCTCGAACGTAGTCGAGTCAACTTGGCTCGAGCTCGCCACATGGAATGAGTTGAGTTCGATCAGAGGGTGGCTCGACTTGATAGGCTCGCATAAGTTGGGTTTTTTTTGTGGGTTTTACAAACTGTAGGGGATTGAAGTGTTATATTTAATTTAAAAAATTTGTAAAAATTTGACAATTAACCCCCGATGTAATTAGCTCTAAAACACGAAATTAAAAACCTTAAACTAATTTCCCAAATCGACAAACAATAAACCCAAACAAAAAATCGACATTTAACCAAAAATCGACTAGCTCTTGGCATTGGAGACGCCGTTGTGGCCGACACTGATCAATTGTCATTGTTCACGACTCACAAGTGCTTCACGTTGATCGAATTTAGCTGTGAAACCAATTTCTAGTGCTTCAGTCCATGGGTTCTACAAAAGAGGTGAGTGCTTGATGCCGTAGACTTTCACTCTCCTTTCTTGGTTAAAGGTAGGTTGTGGTGGGTGGTGGGTGGGTAGGGCTTGATTACTACAGGTGGTGGGAATGAGAATGGGTGATGGTTGTGATGTTGTGGGGTTTTTATTTTGTATTGAAACTTTATATTTTTATGTTGGTTCTGCAAATGTGTGGAAATTTGTTTTAATATTGGCTCGATTGTGGGAATGGGAATGGGTGATGGTTGTGATGTTATGGGGTTATTAGTTTGGTGGAAGTTACTCTCGGTATGGTGGAACTCGAATTCGTAAGCCGACTCGAACTTGAACCGCCCATAACAAGCTCGAGTTCGAACACCATTTCATAGGCTCGACAGACTCGAGTTCGAACTCGAGCTCGATCTTGTAGCAATCGAGCCGACCTCGATTAGCTGAAAACTTGGCTTGGCTTGGCTTGATTACAACCCTACCTGTACCCTATAGTATTTACCTTGGTACGGTCCACCCACAGGTCTGGATCCATTTTGCCAGGTCTAAATTGGGTGGACATTGCATTTAAGATAAAAAACTAACTTAATAAAATGAATTTTCATGCAATAAACCCAAATCAAATCTCATACATTAGTACCCAAACACAAAGACACTTTCTACACTTCAAGTATATCACAACAACTACTTCAATGCACCATCCAAGCAACAAAAATATCACAACCTAAGTAACCCTAACCGTAACAAAACCTAAAAAAAAAAAAAAACCAAATATAAAAACAACATTTAATCTTAAATTCGAAATTACCTTCTTCCTCATGGTTGACGAAAACTAGGTTTCTTGATTCGAATAACAAATTGAAGAGTAGAGATTTTCCAATTTGATGAAGGAAAAGTAACTCCAAATTTTTATTTTACAAAATAAGTGTAAAGTAAAATAAATTTGTTCTTCATATGAGGATCAAATTATCAAATTGGGAAAAGGACATGTTTTGGAAAGAAAAGTATAGGGTTTGGGGACTTGGTTAGTTTTTGTTGATTTAATTTATGACCCTTATCCCTTAATTTTACATGCATAATCTTTTTAAACTTGAGAGTATTTTCGTCCAAAAACCATAAATTTCGTTCCATTGTATCAACATTCGTTAATTATTATAGGCAAACAATGTAATCTCATTCCATCTTTTCATACATTCTCATTCCCATTCTTATTTCCATACAATCTATAAACCAAACAATGTAATAAAGTTATATAGAAAAATTTGTTCTTATTTCAACTTGGTGTTGAAATTGATCCGCTTATATAGATGGAAGTTCAAGACCTTTGGGGTATGTTTGATAATTTTAGTTTGGGATTCAGAAAACCATTTTGGGGATTTAATAGGATGCTAGCAAATCCTAAATCCCTATGAAATGAAAATAAAGCGAACAAATAGGAATTTTATTTTAATTCCTAATACAATTATATTCTTATTCTTAATTGTATTCCTAAAGGAAAAACAATTGTACATTAGAAACATATTAGGAAAACCCATGTCCTAATGCAACAAAATTTTTGATTGAATTTGGCTCCACAATCTCAACAAAAACAAATACGACTAAGGACTAATACAAAAAACAAAAGGGCTAGTGTAGAATGCACCTTTATTTTTTTGAAAAAAAAAATCTTTTTGCTTGAGTTTGAAGTCTTGCTTTTGCCTCAAAACTGGAATTTGTGGAAGCTATATAATGATATAGATGGTGGCCTTAAAGACTTTCAGCTTTTTATTTACTTTCTCATTGAATCTGATCTTACCTTTATTAGCTTCTTTCTCTAACCCATCTTCGAATCATATATCAGAGGGCAAGTGAAATATAAAGACATACTAGATTTCTCTTCTTCCTTGTCCAAATGACATGAATTGAACGTTGAAGATCTGTTAAATGTTGTTTAGATACTTGTAATAACTTCTTTTCTACTAGTATACTTAGAACATATACTATGAAAAATATACATACATAATAAATGAAAAGTAGTTGGGCCCAAAACTTTTCTTTACTTAACATTAATGATTATGTACATAGCAAAACCACATAAATAAAAACTTTTACAATAGTGGAGAGTCATGCCATTTCTCTTCGCTTGTCGACGTCCATCCGATCGCTTCTCACCTATTTCCTACAAAGCAAGGAAAAACAACGGGGTGAGCATTTTTTTTTGGATAAGGTAAGTATGAATAAAAGACAAAAAATGTACAAAATACAAGAGGCATACCCCAAGAGGATGATTGATAACTCTCAGTCAAGAATCGTGGGAAAACCCACAAAGTCATGAACAACAAAAAGAGAGCACGCAGGCTCCCCACAAAACAAGAAGATGCCATAAATAATAAAGCCACAAACCGGCATAAAAGAGCACGCAGGCTCACCGCAAACACAAAGCCACAAACCGGAATAAAAGAGCGCGCAAGCTCACCATAAACACAAAGCCACAAACCGGCACAAAAGAGCATGCTGGTTCCTTACAAAGCTAGTCAGGAAGATGCCATATTACACGGAGCTGAGCCGAGATCTCGTACTTAGGTGCTAGACCCAAAATCTTGGCCCGAACTAGATCACAAATAGCTAAGACAATATCTCTGCGAGAGCTACAATGCTGACTAAACACGCGATTATTCCGTTCAAACCATAGGAAATAAACGTGGTGAAAGGACAACCGGGAAAGAAGGTGGTGAAGTCACCTTTTCGTCGAAGATGCAAGCTAGCCCACTGGAGCAGAGGGAGCCAGGAGAGAGTAGGCCATGTAGAAAGCGTCCTGGTAGTGACCTCCTGCCAAACATAACTGGAAAAGTCACAGCTGAAAAAAAAATGGTCATGGGTCTTTGTATCTGGTCTGCACAAAACACATCGGGAGGACGTAATGACACCATGAGAGTTAAGCCGATCCATGGTGTGAAGCCGACCAAGAGAAGCGAGCCAGAGAATGAAAGAGTGACGTGGAATATGCCCGGGAAACCACAAGAGATGATGAATCGAGTTCACATCCAATTTGCCTCGCAACACATTCTAGGCTGAATCAATAGAGAAACGTCCAGATGGATGGCCCTTCCACACAAGATGGCAGGATGACTCGCTGAAGGCTGCACTGTAATAGAGTCCCAGATATGCTGAAGGTTTGCACTGCCCGAAGGAAAGTCCCACAAACCATCCCGAATAATGTCTGAAACCCGAGCATCCCACGACAAACCTAGTGGAAGTCAAGGTTCTAAAAGGGAGCAAGTCACACAGAGGACCCTGCGGAAGCCAATGATCTCGCCATAACATGGTGTCCCTACCATCTCCAATACAAGTCACAATAAGACCCCGGCACCAAACCCTGCTAAGTAAAATCTTCCTCCAAGCCCCAGAAGCCCCAGAAGTAACTCGGATATGCCAAAAGGACCGACCACGAGGAGAACCGAACGGGCCCAAGAAGACCATATAGAAGATCTATCAGTAAGTAGCCTCCAAACGTGTTTGAGAATAGCCGCCCTATTCCAATCTTGGATCCTCTTAATCCCTAGGCCACCCTCCATCAATGGATAGCAAACAGAAGACCATGCAACCTTAGCACCAGAAGGGACAAAGAAGTACCCTTCCAAAGAAACGAGGCCAAAATACTCTCAATCCGTCTAACTGTAGCTGCCGGCAAAAGAAACATGGAGGACCAATAAACCTGTATGGAGAAAAGTACCGACTTTATCAACTGTAGTCGGCCTGCATAGGTCAAAGATGCCGACGTCCATAGCCTAATCCGAGAGAGAATTCGCCCCAACAGAGGCCTACAATCGAATGTCGGGAAGGCGGGTAGAGATTAGAGGAACCCCTAGATATCTTATCGTAATCGCCCAATCTGAAACCCCATGATAGATCAGAATCCTCGCTCCTCATCTCGTAACTCCGTAAAGGAACAACTGGCTCTTCTTTACATTAGTCACTAATCCAGAAACCTTAGCAAAATAATCCAAGGCCGATTTGATCAAGCTAACAGAGGAAGCATCTGCTCTACAAAACACCATCAAATCATCTGCAAAACACAAATGAGTAATAGCTGCCTGCCTACATCTCCAATGATACTGAAAACCAGGGCTGTGAGAGGTTTCTCAAAAAATACCAGCTAACCCCTCCATAGCCAACACAAAAAGGTAAGGAGAAAGAGGGTCCCCCTCCCTGCCACACACCCCGGGAGGACCTAAAAATCCGTGAAGCTCTCCGTCAGGCAACAGAAATATGGTGTAGATACATGTCATGATCCACCTCACCATACGCCTCAGAAAACCCCACAAGACGCAATCCCAAAAAGGATGAACTCCCAACTCACAAGATCAAAAGCTTTTCGAATATCAACTTTAAGGGCACATCGAGGTGAAGTACCCCCAAGATGATAATTCCGCAAAAGCTCCTAAGTCAGCAGAATATTATCAGAAATCCTTCGACCCAGGACCCGGGACAAAAGCCTCGACGGGAAACCCCAATAATATCCGGAAGCACAACTTTAAACCGATTCACAATCACCTTAGTAATGCACTTGTAAAGTACATTACAACAAGATATCGACCTAAAGTCTGTCATATGACTCGGGCTCTCCACCTTAGGAACCAAAGCAATCCTGGTGGCATTAACACATCTTGGCATTTCATTAGTAGCAAAAAAATGTCTCATTGCATCCCTGAAATCTATACCAATAATATCCCATGCACGCTTAAAAAACAAAGATGTGAATCCATCCGGGCCGGGAGATTTATCATCCGGGATAGAGAATAAAGCAATCCTAATCTCATCATCAGTGATAGGAGCAGACAATGGAGAAATCATATCAAGAGAAATGCGGCCAGAAAAATACCTGGAAGCCTCTGCAATCTGAGGTTGACTAGGGGTAGTAAGAAGATCCTGAAAAAAACCCACCGCCAAACTCCCTAAACCTTAACTGTCAATAATATGTGTACCATTCCCATCAGCCAAACCGTGGATGCGGTTCCGAACCTGCCTATGGATCAACGACTTATGAAAGAACTTAGTATTCTGATCCCCTAAGTGCAACCACTGAACACGAGACCGCTGCTTAAAGAAAGCCTCCTCATCTCGACAAAAACTGAAATACTAGTTGGCAAGGTTCCTTTCCTCAGAGATACACTCAGTAGAAAAGGGGTCCCGATCCAAATTTCCCTAGGCTGTTGCCCACCGAGCCCGAGCCTCAATTACCTTACTGGAGATATGACTGGAAACCCTAATATGTAAAGTTTTTAGCTTCCGTTTCACTAACCCCAATTTCTGCGTAAGACGGAACATAAGATTGCCTACAATAGCCTCGTCCCAAACTGCCTGAACAATATCCCTAAAATTTGTATGATCAGCCCAAAAATTTAGAAATTTGAAAGGGGATGGTACCTTGCCACGGCGGGGACCAAACCAGACGATAATAGAGCTATGATTTGAAACATCTCGAGGTCGTAACTCTGAAACTGTGCTTGGTCGATCAAGGAACCAAGAAAGTGATGCAAAGACCCAATCGAGCTTCCGTAAAATAAACTCATCCCTGTTAGAGTCATGAAAGTGACTCTATTTTGGTGATAAAAATACCCCATTTGTGAGTAAATTGAAGTATATTGAGACAATTAAAGAATTTATGAATTTATTCACGAAAATCGCTTCCTAATATTTTTCTTATGAATTTAACGTGTTTGGAATGATTTTGGAAAATATATGAGTTGATATTGGGTTGTGGTTTATGGATTAAAGGTGATTTTGTCTCATTTATGCTGTTTAGGGGGTAAAATGTCATGTTTTAAGGGGCTGATTTTGTCACTTTTCAATTGTGTAGGGACTAAACTAAAATTTTGCAATATACACTATAAAAGAAAAGTGCAGATCGCGTGAACAGGAGGCTGCCATCCAGAGAGTTTTCCGGCGACCCTTCGTCTTCCACCTCCGGCGACCCTTCGTCTTCCACCTCCCGGCGACTTCCTTCGACCACGTATCACCATCATCGCTTGATCACCACCGTGAGCCAACCACCACCGCGACGCTTCATCTTCCCATCGCGACTTTTCGTCTTCCCGGTGAGATTTCGCCGTTTTCCGGTGACGTTTCGGCTCCCCAAGGGTCGATCCACCTTCCCCACACCGTATCTTGCATTTCCAAGCTTCGCCGCGAAAACCGCCGGAATCCGCGGTTTTGCCGTCGCGCCTCTTCATCTTCCAGGCCAGATCTTGCTTATTTCCGGCGACTTCTCACCTCCCCAGGACCTGATCTGAACTCCCCATCACCGAGCTTTCCATCGGTACCTTCGGATCCCATTTCCGTCCACCGTTTTCGGAGACCCGCCGGAAAATTAACATTTTCCGGTGAACCGCGGCTGTTCGTATTCCGGGCTGTCCGTTGGTCGTTTTCGGCCCTTCTTCGCATCATATCGCTGTCGGTTACCTCCCCTTCGCCATGGTCAGCTCCGTTTCCACCGTTTCGGCCTCCGTCATCACCACCATGAGCGGCTAAGCTCCCGGTTGTCTGTTACGGCATAGGCGAGATCGGGATTGACTCCACGACTCTCCTCATCAGCTCGACTAGTTGGATGAGCCCGATTATAGGACATTTGGTAGTATTGTGCTTCGGATTATATTTGTTTTCGTTTCATGATTGATTTCGATACTTTAATATGATTTGGGCATAATTTGTGACGAATATTGTTGTCCATTGTGATTTAATATTTTCATAGAACTTGCTGAATGATAAACCTTGGTTTGGAATAATTAAATGATGAATATTGCTTACATTACTTCGCATCGATTGTAATTGAGTTGTGTTTGGATTTAATTTAATTTCTACTATTGTTGCGTTTATTGTGAAGTTGGTTGATTGGATATTACGTGTTGACAGATTGTATTTGTTAATCGCGTACTAACTAGTGGTATTGCCTTGTAGTGTTTATCGACGTTCAATGATAGTCTTTAACCAATCGAACTTGAGTGATCGGGTGAGACAGGATAGATTATACCTAGAGTGTCGGGAAACCATTTCATTGATTTACCTTGCCTTGTAGGTTTAGGGGATCGTAGAGGGTGGAGAAGAATTGTGTGAGTCGGTCTCGTGTCGGACCAAAACCGTAACGGCAACATTTTTATTATAAAGTTTTCATTAGTTTTAATTGCACTATTTCATTATTTGCATTTAGTCTATTTAGTTTCATTAATCTATTGCCAATTTCATTTTCGCTACTTAAAATACATTAGGTTGTTAGTCTTGCTCCCTGTGGATTCGATCCTGCTTACCGCTAACTACGGTACTTAGGTTTAATTTTTAGACTGTGACGATCGGTCTAACAATCCCCTTGTTGACCGTTATGCCAAGTGTACCGAAGCCCAGTAAAAGGAACCCCAATCAACTCAGCATCATGGATACATTGGCCAAAATCATCCATATAACCATACCACGCAGGATCACCACCTACTCTGTGAGAGGCTCCCAAGATGGCATTAAAATCACCCAACACAAGCCACGGGAGCCCCTCTGAATCAAACACTGCCGACTGATCCCTAAGGAAATCCCACAGATTGCTGCGATTCCTAGGGTCATTAGAACCATACACAAAAGTAATCCCAAATGAGAACCCCTTAGAAACATGAGTAACCCTGCAAGTAATCTCCTAAAGAGAGCAATGAAGACTATGCACAGAGTAAAGAGAAGAGTCCCAACATACCATAACACGGCAAGCAATAGAATCTGTCGCATTCGATAAAAACTGCCACGAAGGACAAGTAGACGAGACCACTGATTGTAAATAAGACTGCTTAACCTTAGTCTCCAACAAACCAATCAAACCCAAAGAAAAGTTAGAAATCCAATTCCGCACAGCACGTTGTTTCGAGAAGCCGTTAAGGCCTCTAATATTCCAACTCCCTATCATTGGAATTGGGATAGAAACAAGCTAAGAAATCACTTGAGCCGAAGCCCCCGCTTTCCCCGACCTATCCCATTTACCAGGGGTGGCAAGGAAACTGATCCAGATAAGGTGGCATCTGGTGTCTGGAGATCGTCACTATGCAAAACAAGTGAGGCAAACCTTTTGGAAGAGGTAGATTGTCTACTCCCAGAACTCATAAAGGACTGAGTGTTTTCTGTGCAATTTGTAAATCCCATAATACGGTCTTGCTCATCCTCAATAGGAAAAGGGGAATCAGGTTCCGACCCCGATTCAGAGCCAGAAAATTCACCTCTGTTAGCACAAACAGTCTGCTGATACGGGACCAAAGCCAAAGAAGCATCCCCAACTCTAACTATACTCGGAACTGAAACTGTAGATGGCACTAAAACATCCCTCTCCATCCCCCGGTCTCTCTCCCTAATGGGATCAATAGTGGCTGGCTGATTCAAAGGCTCGCAGTTCTCAGATTGCACTGCTTTCCCTGGTGCCTTCTGGAAACTAGTAACTATCTTATTCTTACCCTGAGTTATGGCTGCAGTAGGTACCTCTGGCTGGTGACAAACATGACCAAAAACACAGCATTTAGGGCACCTTTTAGGGGTCCACTCATATTCCACTGTAATCTGAATAGGCTCTGCAGATAACCGGCACTGAAATTCAATATGACGTCTCAGAGGCTTTGCAGCATCTAGCTCAACACATACCCGAGCATAATCCAAACGGGTTCGCTCTGATGTTGTCTTATCACTAGACAACGGTCGACGTAACATAGAGGAAACCATGTAGAGTCTTTTGTGGGACCACAAAGGATAAGGCAAACCATGCAAACGAGCCCATACCGGAACTCTAGAGATGCGGCTTTTATCAAAAGTAAACTAAGCATGCCATTGTTGCAGAATAATACACTTACCCCCAAACATCCACGGCCCTCTCTCAAGGATTGAATGCACCGCATCCTCATCCCCTAAATCTGAAAATGTAGAAGCCAGTAACTGTGGACATAACATCTTCCAACACCGCAGCTTCCCATGCACGGAAAGCAATTAAGCGGACAGCGTGAAATGGCATAGAATACCCCAGGAAATAACCCACAATACAGTGAAGCCATTCAACATCATTGTCATCAATAACATCATCCGGTATATGTAAGATGTCATCCTTAATATCAAGATCCATAGCTTCAAGGGTGAAATGGGACCCGACCTCTGTTACTCTAACCTTGTCTGCCCAAGTGGAGGACACTTTTGATGTGCTCTTTCCCATACTTTCCTGCTCTTTTGGCTTAGGGACTGGCTTTTTTTCACGGGGCTCAGAAGATGCCGAATTGAGCTTGAAAACCTTTTTAGACTTCGGCATTTTCAAGCCATTAAACGATTGCAAAGACAAACCTGCAGTATCATTAGAATCAAACTCAAGAAAACCAAAGGAAGAGTTTTTGTGATGAAAAACCTTGGCTCCTTGAATCGCCACATTTGAGAAAACGGATAACAAATACTTGTCATCCATCCATGGCTCCAAATCCCCAATCCATAAAGATTTCCTCGAATTCCCGGAAGTTTGTGGCTGCTGGGAGCTGGTTGAGATAATGTTTAATGTTTTGGCTTGGGGTGGAGGTGGCACGGTGTTATTTGGGTGTGAGGGGTTTGGTTTGGACATTTTGTTGAACACTTGGTGGCAAGAAAAAAAGTTGTGATTTTGGTGAGTTTCAGATTTGTAAGGGCGGGGATTTGTGAATCAGTGGTTGGGGTGAAGAGGTTTTGGTGTTGGAAAGTGGAATGTGGTCGGGAGGGCTAAAAGGGAAGGGCTGGGCACTGGGCGTGCTGGGGCGCTGGGCATAAAAATGCTTAGTAAGTAAATCCTCTACTCCTCGATCCTCACGACTTATACTTTGGGTTCTTTCCTTACTCTATTCTTTCTCTTCTTTATCCTTGTCTTTCTATTCTCACTAACCATGATGGAAATCATGATAATATGCATGAATGCATTGCACATGCAATAATGTACCGAAATGCCTTTTCTTTTCTATTTCTTATTCTTATTCTTATTCTGTTTCTTTTCTTGCTTGCTTAAGCTCTTCTTTTCTTTTCTGGTTGGCTCAAGCTTTTTCATTCTTTCTTATTCCTTATTATTTTTCTATGCCGGTCAGACTTGGTTGATGCATGGATTTGGAACCCTGACTGTGTGAGTGAGTACAGTCCTTATCTACATGCACTCTTGTGGACTGTACAAATTATTTCTTCTTCTTAGGCCACTCAATTAAGGTGGCGTGTATGTAGGAAATTCTTCTTGGTATAGTCCTCATCCACATACACTCTTACGGGCCATACAAATTCTTCTTCTTATGCCACTCAAGTAAGGTGGCGTGTATGTGAGAATTTCTTCTTCTTAGCACTCACGGGTTCCCCATCGCAACAACCTATTCTTGTTTCTTCCTTAGCACTTTTCTTTCTTTAATTTTGTAGTGTTTTTCTTTCTTTCTCTTTACTCTTAAAGTTCTTTATTCTTTCTTTAAGTTCTTATGCATATGCACATATATGTATGTGGATGGCTCATACTTATGCTTCTTTCTTAGGTGCAATTATGCAATGCAAATATGCAATGTTGCACAAAATTAAGTTTCTCTATTCATGCATATGCTTCCCTTAGGCATTTTATCAAACAACAAGCATACATACTTAAATTCTACTTTAACTATACTTCTCCTTCTTTCTTAAACCATCCATAATTAGAGTAAAACTCCCTTGAATCACCACAAATCCTAGCCAAGAAAATACACTTCATAAATGCTCTTAAACTCTTTCTAAATTCAACCTAACTTCTATCAAATTCTATCAACTCAACCAACCTTTCTCATGTAAAAAACCCATTCATGGATCATCAACAAACTCAATAACAAGTTTCATACACAAATCTTAAGCATACGAACTTCATATAAAATTCACATAAAACAATCTCTATGCTTTACTTGCTCAAACAAGGGTTAGAGTTGGATTTACTTACCTTTTTCTTGAGTAGTTTCACAAAAGCTCACTATCATTGTTGGACTTGTTCTCTTTCTCAAACCCTAAGCATAATTCTATAAGAATTCCATACTAACATAAAGTAGTCTCATATCTAGAGTAAGAATCCTTACCTCTTGATGCTTAGGATCAAATCCTTATAAAAATCCAACCAAAAGCCCTCAAATCAACCTTGGAAAATTGATGGACAGATGAGAGAATTGGGGGGTAGAGGTGGTGTGTGGGATAAAGCAAATGAGAAGGTTTGTGTGCTCGAACCCTTAATATCTCATGTAATTAAATATTCTTTCCCATTTTGCCCCTACACTTTCTTAAAATTCCATCCTTGTCTTTTAATTCTTTACAAACACACCCCCACTCCGAAGCATTCTCCATGAAATTTTCTTACATTTCACTCCCCACTTTTCCTGCTAAATAGGGGTAGAATGGTCACTTCACCCCTATGGAAAATTCTCTAGAAACTTCATAAGAAAAATCAGTCGACTCTTCGCTGCGGTCAAGATTTTTCTTCACCTCGGCGAAAAATTACAAAACCTACATCGCTGCGGTGAAGTCTGCATTTCCAAAATTAACCAAGTCTTCACCAAAATCAAGGCATCCACACAACCATATCAACATACAAACTTAACCAAGCACCAAATAACCACATTAAGGGCAAATTAAACATAAATCAAAGACGTACCTCAAAGTGGGTTTTACAATACTTCTCTATGATCTTTTAGCTAGGGATTCTGACATATGAGAGTATAATTTTTAGGGTATTCAAAACTCATTATTGTTGAACCTTGTCAGTGAGCATCCGAGTCTGAAACTGAGGGATGATGTTAAATCAGAGTAGTTGTTTTAGTCAAAAAGAATATAAGGTAGTTAGTATGTAAAACCAGAAAAGTTGGTTTAGTTAGAAAGAAGTTGTTGTTGGTTACAAAGGTCAGCGAGTGTTGTAGCTAATAAAGAGCAGATCCTACAGTGTTATTATGCTAAGAGTTTGTTTGTTTGATTAAAATGAAAGGCTGAGATTTTGTAGCTAGTTATTCATCAGGATTGCCAGCCTAGACTAACTTGTACTATATAAACACTTTGTAAACTCTTTTGATTTGACTTGAAATAAGATGATATAAGTAATTTTTTTCTCTCTCAAAGTTTCTTGTTCTCGGTTTCTTTCTTTCTTTTGTGTAAGCTTTTTCATGGTATCAGAGCTCTTTTGGCTAGCATCAATGGCAGAATCAATCTTTACTTCTCCTCTTTTCAAAACAAGTAACAAAATGCAGATTTCGAATTCAATTTTGTCAACAATAGGTTCTCTTTCAACAGTCACAGTCAAGTTGGGAGAGAAAAACTATGTTTATTGGAAATAACAGGTACTTCCTACTCTAAGAGCTTATAAATTAGAAGGTTTAATTTGTAACTGGAGAAAAACCATGTCCTTCGCCTATAATTTCACCAAAATTAGATGAACTGGAGAAGATTGTCAATCAAACCAATCCAGATTACGGCATGTGGAAAAAAAGTTGATCAGTTTTTAGTCAGTTGGCTAATTGCTTCGATATCGAAAACCATGTTTAGGCATATTGCATCTTGTGAATCTGTGTATGATATCTGGTATACCCTAGAACAATATTTCTTTACTGAATCCAAAGCCAAAGTGTTCCATTTGTGCAATTTACTTCAAACAACAAGAAATGATGAGTTATCCATCAGTGATTACATACTGAAGATGAAGGAATTTGTGGTTCCTTAACAGCAAGTGGAGTGGTAGTCAGTAGACTTGGCATAACGGGTCTATACCCACGGGTACCCTTTTGAAAATGGGTACAGGTAGGAATTTTAGGACTTGTTTTCATGTGACCCATACCCAACCCAACCCAACCCGTTTTCAAAACAATTGGGCTGGGTATACTCGCAGGTGCTTGTATTTTGAAAAAAAAAAAAAAGTAATAGTTATTTTATTTCACTTTGTTAATTGTTATTTCATATTTTTAATTCTAGGTTTTTTTTTTTCAAGTTTCAAAAACTATAACAAAAAAAAAAAAAAAAAACTCAAAGAGACACAGCCACAGACACCACACCACACCTTGTCACCCAAATATTGGCCGTTATAGCTCGCACGCACCAGACGCATGCCAACCAAGAGACACAGCTACCACATCCCATTCCCATTTCCCACCCACCACACGTCGACAAAGAGAGACAGTCATTGTACGCATTAGCCGCCGCTACTCTCTCATCTTTGTTACTCCCTATCTGCAACAGGTGTGTTTCTGGTTTAAAATGAATGAATACTATGTTCATTTTAATTAATTTTCCAGGATAAGTCTCTTGTGGATTATTGTTTGTTCACTTGTTCTGTTGGTTGGGAGAAATGTTGAAATGTTGTTATTTGGAAGTGTTGAATGGCTTACTTGAGAAGTTGTTCGCCATTTTCACCTTGCCCACCACCTGCTTGATAAATTGCCCAGACCACATTGTGATTTGTAACTTCTTTGGTGCATTTTACTTTCATTCACTTGTACTTTTGAGACAATTTATTTCTATTTTTATTCAATAATTTTCTTAATTATTTAGCAAATAGTACTGGAAATTGCAATCTCAAATGCTCTCTTAAATTCATAAGATTACTTGTTAAGGCATTGTGATTTGTGACAAACAAATTAATGTATGATGAAAATTCTTAGGCTTCAAGCATTCGCATTTTTTTCTAATTCGGACAAACAGTTTATTTATTTATTTTATCGTTTATTAATTAATAGTAGCAAATGGTGGTCTAAACAAAAAAGAAAAATGCAAACATACATACATTAAAGAATTAACGAGTAACAAAGTGAAGATATAGTTTAGTTTATATATAATATAAAGGTCAATTTATATATTTAAAGCATAAAAAACTAAGTCCTTTTTAAATGAAATGTTACATAATTATTAATTTTATGAACATATGTACTACAAGAGAGTCTTTAGTTATCACTTATTCAAGTCAATTAATAATTCAATTTGATGATATTAATTAATTTCTAACTCATCTTTGTTCAAGTAGTCTCAACTCTCAAGCATTGACATGGAGGAGTCTCAGTCTATAGATATGGTTAATGTGAGAGAAAGCGATGATGCTTCTAAGGTAATGAAACCTCCTAGTACTACTCCTATTTCTAGAATTAAACGTAAAACTTTAGATGTTTTGAATTACTTTGATGAGAATGGGAATGAGAGGACAAGGTGTTTGAGTTGCAAAAAATCCTATGCATATGGCAGTGCCTCTCATGGGACTAAAAATTTGAAGCATCATATGAGAGATTGTGTTAAATGTGTCAACAAGGATGTATGGCAATTAATGATTGATATTGAGCATAAATTGCAAAGTACAAGATTTGTCAAGAGATTTATCATGAGAAGATGGCATTATCAATTATTAAACATAATTTTGCCATATTCATATGTGGAGCATGAAGGAATTAGGGATGCCTATTTCTATTTGAATAAGGAAGTTAAGTCTTATACTAGGAACACCGCGAAGGTGGATTACTTAAAAATATATAGAAGGGAAATGGAAAAAATTAAGCTTGAATTAGGGAGGCTTACTAGTAGAATATGCTTAACTTCTTATTTATGGAGTTCTTGTACGATTGATGGGTATGTTTCTTTAACGGCTCATTACATAGATAAGAATTGAGTGTTACAAAGTATAATTCTCAACTTTTGCCATATGCCTCCTCCACACTCAGGGGTGCATTTGGCAGAAACAGTGTTTGGTTTTTTTAAAAGAATGGGGAATTGAAAGGTATATTTTCTCTCTTACTTTGGAAAATATAAGTAATAATTGATAAGATGGAAGATATTTTAAAGAGGCAACTTTGTGTGCAAAATGTTTTGTTATGCGGTAGTGATTTTTTTCATGTGCAGTGTTCTGCACATATCTTGAATCTTATTGTTCAAGAAAGGTTAAAAATTGCTACAGTGGCTTTGCATAAGATTCAAGAGTGTGAAATATATTAAAGGAAGTGAGAGTAAAAGAATCAAGTTTCGAGAACTTGCTGTTCAAATTGGTGTGAAAAGCTCAATGGGATTGCGAATGGATGTTCCCACTAGATGGATTTCTACTTTTTTAATCCTTGAAACTGTGTTAATATATCGATATGTGTTTTTGCATTTGTCTTTGATGGATTCCAATTATAAAGATTGTCTATCAAATGAAGAATGGGATAGGGGGAGAGGATATGCGAATTCTTGCAACCATTTTATGAGATTACAACTCTTTTTTCGGGTTCCAAATACCCCATAGCAAACTTGTACCTTAAAAATGTGTGGCAAATCCAATTGCGATTGAATGAAGGGATGGTGAGTGAGGATGAAGTTCTTAGTAACATGGCAAAACAAATGATCCCAAAATTTACAAAATATTGGGATTCTTATAGTGCTGCATTAACTATTGCAACTATTCTTGACCATGTTTAAAGATTCAGTTTGTGGAGTATGCTTACCAAAAATTTTATGACTTATTTATTACCCAAAGAAAGATGGAGGTTGTTAAGTAGAACTTGTATAAACTTTTTGAAGCTTACAAGGTACAATATGTCCCAAAGAAGTTCCCAGTGTCGCCTCTTCATATGCTTATCCTGGGAGTGGTTCTCCTTTTATTAGATGTCAAGATTATATTTGTGTAAGTCACCATACTTTTTTATATTCTTGTGATTAATAAAGTATTTTTTATTGTGCAATTTTAACTATTGATACTTAACTATTTAAATGGTGCAAGATTTTGACAACTATGACAATGAATTTAGTGTAACTAAGAAGTCCGAATCGGATCTTTTTTTTTGGAAGAGCCAAGGTTTGATCGCATCAAACATCATAATATGGATATCCTCAAACATTGGAAGAGAAATTGTGATCATTATCCGACACTTGCCATGATGGCTTGTGACATCATGAATATACCAATAACATCCGTTGCTTCAGAGTCCACTTTTAGTATTGACAGCAAAGTGCTCAATAAATATTGAAGCTCACTTAAACTAGATAATGAACAATCTTTGTTATGCACTCGGACTTGGCTATATCGATATGAAATTAAAGGTAACATATTAACTCAACATTTCATATGTTTTTTATTTTCATTTACTAATATTTATAGTTGTTAATTGTAGATGATGATGAGCTTCATGTGCCATTAACTAATATGATGATTGTGAAATCAAAAGACTCCACTAACACCACCATCAGTCTATCGTGAAATCAACATGAGCTAGCCAAGAATATGATACGTTTATAAGTCCTAAAACACTTGTAAACATGAGTGGATAAGGAATTGCAAGTCCTAAAACACTTGCTAATTCGGTTGAGTTGAAGAATTTCACTCCAAGTCTTAAAACACTTGGGGTTGTAGAATGTGGAAGGCAATGGAGGATATTCAGCCCAAGCAAGTTCCAAGGAGGGAGAGAGTCCAAATATTTCGGCCCAAGCCACTCCAAGTCCAAGCTCAACAAGGGAAGCTTAAGCCCACCAAGAAAGAAGTCCAAGTGTTGAAATGATCAAATCCGGTCCAAGTCTCATTCCAAAGGGGAAGATCCACATGAATCCTTATTGGATCCATTTGCATAATTCTCAAGGCCCAAATTCTTACACCCTTATTAGTAGACTTCATTAGGATTATTGATCAAATTTTGATCTAATGGAAGTAAGCTTATTTCAAGTAATGGGGCGGTTAAAGACATAGATCTTAGAATTAGGGAATTATGTCTCTTTTGTATTAAATAGGCATGACCTTGCTTTTTGAATGAACGGCTTGTAATATTAGTTAAGTTTATTTCATTTTATTGTATTTGTCAATTACTTATTTATCCTTATATTTGCCTATATAAGGGCAACTGTTTCATTGTAACAATTAGCTTTTGAAATATATGAAATTGGTTTATCCATTTGAGAGAACTTTTGTGTTCTTAAGTGTGCATTTTTTATCCACGTCTTGGCAAGGGGATTTGGTGGTGAATCAATTCAAGTTGGTGGAGTAATCCTTTAGGCTGAAGTGTTTTTAGTTTTCTTGCTCCGGATTTGCAAGTAAGTGTGATTTAGTTAATGTACTTGATTTTAGAGTATGTTGTGTTTTTGAATTGGTTGGAAATGGATCAGAATATCTTTAGTTGAAACAATACCAAGTTAAATTTATATTATGTTTTTGTATTTGGAATATTGTTTTTGTGTTATCGTGTTTGTATTTGTATTTATGTTTTAGTATTTATGACTTTATGTATTTATTCTTCATATGCTTGTTGGTTTTAAATTGATGAGAAATTGAGTTGGTTGTGAACTTTTTTGGTGAATTGACTTGAATATGAAGCATTTGATTGTGTCAGCGTAACTACAAAAAATGAAAACTATAGAAATTGTGGGGGTGTAACTGCAAAATTGAAGTGAGAAAATGCAGGTACCCACAGGTCGACCTATACACACATAGGGTAGGGTACGCGTCCAATATTTTGGGCTCGGATAAAATTAGTCATTTTTTACCCATACCCATTTGACCCGACTCGTACCCACTTGTTAGAGTCCCACATCGACTAGGCACGTTCAAGCTTATTGGGTTATAAAAGGGGGTAATCCTCCCATTTAATAAAGCCTTATTGGGTGAGGAGTCAGACCCATCTCAAATTCTATCATTATATCAGAGCCCAGGTTCAGTTGAGCTGAGCGCTTAACCAGTGGGTGAGGAGTTAGAGCCAGCAACTACCTCCAATAACAGGCATGACCCAACATATGTGCTTCACCGTGAGAGAGGAGTGTTGGAGTCCCACATCGACTAGGTACGCTTAAGCCTATTGGGTTATAAGAGGGGGTAATCCTTCCATTCAACAAGGTTTTATTGGGTGAGGAGTCAGACCCACCTCAAATTCTATCACCACTCAACCCACCTGTTTTGCTAGGTACGTATAGTAGTCAGTGATGAAGAGTTGCTATTGTATGTGGTAGATGGACTTAGGTTAGAATATGATGCTTTGGTTGCAAATTTAACTTCTTGAGAGGGAGATGTATCATTGTAAGAGGCATGGTTTCTACTACACAAACAAGAAATGAGATTGGAGAAACATCATGTTGTTTATGCTGGTTATCATGAAGCTTTTGCTTTTCTGTCATCAAAGTCATCTCCCCTATCACAACCATACACTGATAATCAAAAGGAGCACCAAATGTCATCGTAGTCCTACACTATACCTATTACACTCGTCCAAAATTACTCACCATCACAGAATTATCTCTCACCACACGTTTATGTTCCATCAAATAACTCTGTCTCACAACATTACAAACCAAATTTTACCTCAAACTATGAACCACATGTACGACCATTTTTCACATCAAGACCACATCACTCACAACATTACAAACCCAACTTTCCTTCTAACTTGAATCAAGGATTTAGCAAAGGGAGAGGTAAAGGTCAACATTTCCTTAAACTAAAGGTTATACGCCAATTGTGTGGGAAATCAAGACATGTTGTGTTGCAATGTTAACATAGGTTTGACACATCATTTCAAGGAAATCAGAACCGTACTCAATACTATGAAACCAATTCAAATAGCTCATCTTAGAAAAATCATCCTATAGCTCCTGCTCAAGCTTATTTTGCTTTTCTTGGATACTCTCATCAGTCTGGATACACAAATACTTATGTCATGAATTATCTACCAAATTCAATAACTCCATATCAATCCTCTGAATTTAGTCATGGATTTTCTTCTCAAGAAACACCAATCAAACCAACTCAAGAGTGTGTTACCTCAATGCCATAAGGTTATGAATCTCACATCAGCCCAACTCACATGATAGCATATTCTTCAACAGTAATTGATCCGAATTGGTACATTGATTTTGGAGCAACTCATCACATTGCCATAGAGTCTTAGAACTTGCCTTTGAAAACTAATTACAATGGACCAAATCAGTTACAACTAGGCAATGGCCAATACTTGAACATATCACACACAAGTTCAACCATTTTCCCCTACTAATATAACAGGATCATTGTATCTCAAAACCATTTTATGTGTTCCTCAGATTACTAAGAATCTCCTTAGTATCTCCAAAATAGCAAGAGATAATAATGTCTTAGTAGAGTTTTCTACTGACGATTGTGTTGTAAAGGACAAGGTTTCACAAGAAGTGCTACTTAAAGGAGTTCTTCGAAATGGATTGTATCAATTGAACATTCCTTTTATTGCAATTGGAAGAAGCATTGGACATCAGTAATCTGATCAACCATCTTCAGCTTTACATCAATCCACTACTCAAATATTTTCAGATCTCACTGTTACTAACATTGGCAAATATTTTTAGATCTCATTGTTGCTAACATTGGCTCTCTTGCTGATACAAGCTATATGTCTGATACGTGTAATAAAAATCATAGTACCCGTTGAAGAAATAGATGAAGAAAATAAAGCCCTATTGTTATGGCATAGACGTTTTAGGGCACCCCCATGCTATTGTACTTGATTTGATTATGTTTCAAATATCTGTAAATCACAGACATATCAATAAAATGAGTTTTTGTGAAACATGTCAGTTTGGAAAGCTTCATCAGAGTGTATTTGCTTATACTACAACTAAGTCTACTACACCTTTTGAACTTGTGAATGCAGATGTGTGATGACCTGCCTTGGTTTAATTCCTCACTTGGTTACAAAAATTACTTATTGTTTGTTGATGATTTCACCAAGTATACATGGATCTATCCTTTGAAACTCAAGTCTAAAGTAGTTGCTATAGTCATGCAATTTCACAAACTGGTGAAACAACAATTTGACACCAAAATAAGGACCTTAAGTCAGATTGGATAGGAGAGTTTAGACCTCTAGTCACTTATTTTGCTGGTCAAGGTATTCATTTTAAACATCTTTGTTCACATACTCACCAACAAAATAGCAAGGTGGAGAGGAAACACATACATGTAATTGAAATTGGGTTGACATTGCTTGCTCAAGCCTCCATACCTCATTATTGGTGGTACTCCTTTCACACTACTGTTTATCTTATAAATAGATTACCTTAACCTATTCTAAAAAATCATGCACCATTTAGCTCTTGTTTCAAAAAGATCCAGTTTACACTCTTTTGAAAACTTTTGGATGCTTATGCTTTCCATTTATCAGACCATACCAAAAACACAAACTCTCTTATCACACTGAACGATGTCTCTTTCTCGGATATAGTTTCCATCATAAAGGCTATCTTTGTTTGAATAAGTATGGGAAAGTTTACATTACCGTAGGGACGATGTTAGTGAGCATCTGAGTCTCAAACTGAGGGATGATGTTAAAGCAGAGAAGTTGTTTTAGTCAGAAAGAAGCTAAGGTAGTTAGTATGTAAAAACAGAGAAACTGGTTTAGCTGATGTTAGTTACAAAGGTCAATGAGTTTTGTAGCTACTAAAGAACATATCCTACGGTGTTATTATGCTAAGAGTGTGTTTGTTTGATTAAAATGAAAGGCTGAGATTTTGTAGCTAGTTATTCACAAGGATTACCAACCTGGACTAACTTATACTATATAAGCACTTTTTAAACTCTTTTGATCTGACTTGAAATAACACGATAGAAGTAATTTTTTTTTTTCGTTTCTCTCAAAGTTTCTTGTTCTCTGTTTCTTTCTTTCTTTTGTGTGAACTTCTTCATGTATATAGATTCACATCATAAGTCTTTGGAATTTGGGAATTTAGTGTCATTTGGAGAAGTTATTGTTACTATATCAGATTTGTAAGATTAGAGATTTTCAGTGTCCTGCCAAATATGAAGTATAAACACTCAAAAGCTCGCCAGAAAAAATTGTGCATTATCATCTTCATTTTCCCAGCTAGAGCCAGTTATAAAAAGTACATTGTTATCTGGAAACAGTGGCAATTTATTCTTATATATGCCTTTTGACACAGGAAGATATAACCAAGGCTTAGCCTAGAAGTTTTAAAACCCTAGTTAACAAGTGTCAACGGTAGAGTACATTAGAATGTTTCCATCTTTAATTTCCGACAAAAATCAAAGCATATGCAAAGTAAAGAAAGTTTTGTCCAAAATAATATGAAATTGCAACTTGGGTCAATCCATGATTTATGTGAACTTTGAGAATATAAACATGGAAAGGAACAGAAGTCTCCCCCCTCAAGAAAAAAAAAAAATCCATATCTTCCTTAATTTCCTAGGGTGGAGAAATTTGAGAATTATGATAACGTTCATGTGCACCTGTCTTAAATTAATGTTACTTTATTATATACAAATGTTAACATCACAACTAGAAAGAAGCCATTTTCAATTGTCTGATGACTCGGTAAAGTGACATTTCTTTTGTTGGGATGATAAACTAATGAAAAAGTATACATCATAAAAACTTATTCTTGGTCTAATCACGTTTATCATTTGTTGATGATTGACACCTGGCCAAGCTCGTAACCTGAGGCATAATCGCTGCACTAATTTAATCTTAATCTTGATTTTGGTGACTTCTTAATCCAAGGACCTTAATACAATTTAAGGCGAGATCGAATCTTATTGGTCTAACAAATCACGTTCACATGGGCTTCAGCCAATAGCAATTTCTGAATAGGGACAGTCACCAAACCTTTGTGATTATTGGTGTCTTAACTGGCCCCTAATCTGTGCATAGATGTGGTCAACAAAGTAATCTAATTAAGTATTAAAATCTAAAGTGATAATGAAAGCAAGATGTGGATGATACATTATACTAATATAGATTCTTCATATCTTAGTAGAATAACTCCTTTATATTTACACATTTGAGGAAGGTGAGTACGGACTGTTTGCCATTGGCTTTGAACGATACAAGCGTGCCAATCCTTCCCTCGATTGGCGGATGCTTAATCTAGGCTTTCACATGTGTGTGTCAGTCTTTGCAAGATTAATTTTATGCAACTTGCATTATATAATTTCTCCTAAATTATATCAATAAATTGAATTTGATGGGTAGTTTATATTTTTTAAAGATATCACATCTTTCCTGTAATGCTGATCTCAGGGTCAAGAAAGTATAGAAAAGGCAAAGATCGAATTGGCATTTTGAGGCTGTGCATTAATTCCTTTTGGCACCTTTATAGATAAGGAAATTGAATATGTGTAAACGTTTTCTATATGTAATTTGTTGCTTTTGATTATAAAAAGTAATGGAAATTAGATTAACTACAGGGAGTTTCGAACCAACTACCAAATGAGAAAAAGATTTAGGAACCAGAAAATGTGCAGCAACCAAGAAAGAATAAGTCCTTTACATTTGGATTTGCATATGAATCCGATTTATCTTTACCTAATTTGGAAACCTCAAACAAAACCATTTTCTCTAACCCCAATGTTTTGTCTGACACGTGGAGAATCCCCCGAAATTAGTTTGTTTTACCCGACCACCCTCAAACTCACCAGCTTCTGGATTTAGATTGCCTTCAGTAATTTTGGCTGAGTTAAAAAAAGAATTAGGGTTACTTGGGAAATGCAAGTGTGTAACACCTTAGTAAAAAAAAAGATATAAAAAGACTTGTGGATATTAATTAAATATTATTTGACAGACTTTGGCAACATTTCTTGTTAATTGTACAAGAAGCATTTTTTAAAGCTTAAAAAGAAAATTATGTTTAGCAGTATATTTTTCCATATTAATATGCACAGTCTAATATTGCATCTTATACATCCAAAAAGAAAGAAAACAACAACAAATATGTAATTGAACATTATGTATACGGATACCATTAATCTAATTTGTGGAGCTCTCACCATATCTTTAATTTCTTCCTTTATATATATCTATATCCAAGTTACATACTTGAGACTTTATCAAAATATATTAAATATTAATTAAATGAAACATGTTTCAGCTTTTTAGTATAGTTAAAAATTATCTAATGCCAATCTCAACTTAAGATAAATAAACTATTTACAATAAAACTATATTTACAATTTTTTCATACAACTTTTTTATACAACCTTAAAGGTGGCAGCTCGTAATTGATTAATTTACATTTAGGCAGACGAGACCTACTACGAGCTAACCAATTGCGAGCTGTCGCATCAGTCTTGTATGAAAAAATTGTAAGTGTAGTACTACTCAATTATTTAAGACTAGAAAAAATAAGATAATATTGATGTATTTATATTTCAATGTGTCCTAGATAAACTCGTATTTTCACGTGTCATCGATAAACTCGTATTTCCACGTGTCATCAATATATATGGTGATGGCACAATCAAAATTTTCTACATACAATTAATGTAAAATAGTCTAAATGGATCTCCCTGTTGTAACCCTTACAGTACTTCAAAATCACTCCATTAATTTCCCCATTAAGCATTTAGGCGCCCCACAATCATTTGCTTTCTTATAAAGCTGTTGATGACCACCAAAATCACTAACTGATCCTTTCTAAGTCGTCCTTGGGGCTCTCCACAGTAAGTTCTTCAAATTTTTTCTTGTTATGGAGGTAATAGTAATCCTTGATTTATCCTTCAAAATGACCCAACTCTTTCTCTTTTTATACTGTGAGCAGAAACCCTAGAACACAACTGACAAAGGATGGGGAGGGGGAAGATTGCGATCCGAAGGATCGATAATTCTACAAGCAGGCAAGTGACTTTCTCAAAGAGAAGAAAAGGATTGATTAAAAAGGCAAAGGAGCTGGCAATTCTTTGTGATGCAGAAGTTGGACTTGCCATCTTCTCAAGCACAGGAAAGCTCTATGAGTTTGCAAGCACCAGGTTTGATATTATTTTCTTGCTGTTTTTTTGTTCTTGTTAATAAGCCATCATATTTTGGAATCAAGAAAGTCTTCGGACCTGAATCATATATATCTTCCTAGGACTTCATGACTGCAGAAATATTCAGTATATCAAAACTTTAACTGGTTTCTTTCTGCTGTTTATTAGATTTCCTTACATTTAATAACAGTCATAAATTTTCATTTATAAAGATTTGTATTAGCTAGGGTTTAGGTTTGGACCGAAACATATTTTGCAAGGGTATCACTTTCATTATTTCCAGCAAAAAAATGAGACTTTCATAGGAGGGCATGGCCATACGATGTTATGTCTGTTTTCTATAGGGAAATGAAGAGCTGCATCATATATAGCAGAAATAATACCCCATATAGTCTCCCTGTCACGAAAAATTAGATGGGATAGCTAAGCCTTGAGCTGATTTGGTGCCATAGAATGCGTTATCAAAACCAACAAAATTCCAACTCCGGTGCAGAAGATAGATAAGGGGAAAGCTGGAGTAAACTGATAAATGTAAAAAGGCAATTACGAGAGACTAAAATTCGCATGCCTAATTTGCTTATACAATGTGTTATATCATCCGTCTCACGGTCTCACTCCTTCAGCTATAGCTTGGAATATGTATAGTTTCCAAAATCGCGGTTCAACAAGGTAAAGTAAACATGAAATTTTGTTTTATAGTGTTGAAACTACAGGAATAGATAAGGGGATATTGCAAGAAAACAAATAAAATGATATAAAATAGGACTGATTTATCATTATCTTTGATTGACATAAGGAATGAAAAGTTGAATGTGGTTGTGAAGAATTGCATTCAACATAAGGGGAGGCGATACACAAAAAGATAACTGAATCTTCTAGTCCTTAGCCCTTTCCTTATTCAGTATCTGTAAAATTTGGATTTAGTTAGTTGAGCGAAACTGTTCCTCTTAGGCCTTTAAGCCTTCACTGCTTCTTTAAATAATAAAACTACATAATGATCTTTAACATCCTCAGCTCATCAGTTCAACAAAATATTTAGAGGTACTGTAAATATATCATATATGTAAGTTCTTTAGCCCTATCCAAGAGGATATCTTGCATTTCTAATTAGCTTGAATTGCATGATTTATATTCTATATTTTTTATCCCATCGTCAAACTGGTGTTCTCATATATAATATCATTTCTTCAGTTTGCTTGTGTTCTTTTCATGACCTTAATGGTGACTAAAACTTTTTGATCTTCTACCCAGCTACTGGTGTTTGATAAATATCGGATACTCTCCATGCCTTTAAGTTGCTTTCTAATTGTCGATAGAAACCCATAATTAATCATCGTATGATCCCCTTATCAGTAGCATCCCTATTTTTTATTTTTTATTTTTTTAATATAAGATAGTGATTTTACATTGAACAAGCAAATTAATATTGCCATCTGCATGCTTTAAGGGAGTCCAACTAGTACAGCTAGTTATAGCGTTAGGTACAAACCTTTATCATATTTTCATCCTATAGCTAATATTTAATTTCGATTTAGGACCATATAATATAAATTTTGTATTATCATACTCCACCTTGGTCATTAATAAGGATAATAATTTTCTCCACTAACAAAAGTTAATGATGATTGATAATTAATAAGGTTAATTTATATATTAAAGTCCAATTGATCATATATTAATTAGAATTACTGTTAACTTATGTAGCAAGCTTATATCTTTGTTGTCAAACATTTCAGCATTCTTATCCTTATTAGGCAACTTCAACGACTTTGATCAAATGTAAAGCAATTTTATTTCAACTTTTTAATTAAAAGAATTAGACCGTCCCCACTCTTTTCTATATTCTTGGTTCATATGCATATCATGAATCATCATTAGATATTGGTAGTGACCAGTTAAAACAAAATTCAAATAGAGTTATCGTTATAGAGGTACACAATAATCCGATATGTCACCGGCTCACGGTGTTACGTATACCCTTCAAGATATTAACATAGGTTTTTTCCTTTTTACTACCTTTCATTATGCAAACCTAATTTTAACCACTTCATCTTCTATTTCAAAATCTTTCTTCCATTCAAGTTTTGAGGTTCTCTTTAAATCTGGAACTTAGTTCAAATGACATTTATCATGATCATAAAAATTAACTCATCATTTAACTTGATATTTAATTGTTCTAGCTATTTCCAACCTTTTATTGGTGATGTTGCTTGTTTCCCCTCTATATGATTTCACCATTCACCACTTTGTCATTGAAAAACCATTCAGTGTTTTAACATATATACGTGGTGATTGGAACAATTAAAATAAGCATTTTATCCACTTAGCTAGTGAGAAGACATCTCTGGTATTTAATCAGAGCACTCAACATCTTTCATATGCCCTTTTTTGTGATGCTTGGTACAATCAGCTTCTGTCGTGTTGAGACTTTGATATCGATCGATTAATTTTCATTTGCTTTTGATATTGGTCACTAACCTTCCTCTAGCCATAAAAACTTCCTGTTATGAGTCGATAATGAAAAACTTCTTTGTTGATTTATGCATCTTTGAAGTGAGTCTCCATTCATTAGAGGTGATGGTTTCCTTCTTTAAGAGTATACTACCACTAGTTATCAAAGACAATAACTGTTCATAAATTTTGTTAGGACTTAGGATCTAAATTTTTTCACGAGTTCAAAATCTTTCACATATAAACAATCACATAAAATATATCAAGAAGCACTAAATACTATTGCATAAGTGGGAAAGACAATCATAAATATTACGTTAGATAATGTGCAGAGAACCTGAGATGGAAACTTCTAGAAACTAAAAGTTGGAGGACTGCTCAAGTGCTCATACTTCCATTAAAAGTCCTGACAAATTAAGTATTAAAATATCTGTTTGTATTACGCAACAATAAATATTTATTTTTATTTCTTCATAAAATAAAAAATGGATCTTAATATGGATTCAATTGTTCAAATAAGTATTGTATACTTGTGTTCTTTTCATGCTTGAATATAAGTATTATAATATCTGTTTGTAAACAAAAACAGTTGAAATGATTAACATTTTGAAATGCTTTAGGATATTAGTATGGTTGTTAATTATAGTAACATTTAACATGTTAAAGCAAAACGGTAACATATTATAAAACTACCACGGAGCAGCTAATTTAAAAATTAAATGCATACTTATTTTGGGGCTCAACTAAATTCAAAATATTTTTCCTTCAAGAATATTTTTTTCTAATTAATTGCTTTTATTTAATGAATATAACAAAGCCTAATTTAGAACTTTAATAACGATCAATTTAATTTCCTGAGCCGGCTCTAGTTTTTGGTGGCTGATGGAGAGAAGGGTTTTTGGGGAAGTAAAGGATAAGGGTATCTAAGTAGAATGTTGAGGTAGATGAACCCGTTGGCTCGATGAGATCAACCAAATAAACCCACATAAGAGTTAATACTTAAGAATTAAACTTATCTTAGATTGCCTATTAGGAAAGATGGAATAGATGAGGCGGGCGGTTAGTTAGTTGAGAGGTGAGAGTAATGTGTCAAAAATAAAGAGAGGTTCATTATGTGGAATCCCTTTTAAAAAAGTGTTACAAGATTTTCTTTTTGGGATGATTGTAAACAATAAAATCGTGTGAATTAGATCCACTATGTAAATTGGATCCAAAGCGAGCAATCTGCATGAGAATTTATGACTCTTTAGTCATAATCAAACTCTTGAGGCATTGGACAGACTCTTGAGGTATTGGATAGAGTGATCAAAGATAGATTAAGTGAGTTGATTATCAGAATGTCACATTTGGTTATTAGAAAAGAACTTATTATGACCTTAGGAAAATTTTTGAAATCCATTTTCCAATGCTCTGGGGTTAACCGACGTAATCTATATAGAGTAATTAAGACAAATGAGGATAGTATGGAGCATCAGATTCTCAGGATAGTGCATAGCCTGGATCTATTATGAATGGGAGGTCAAACCACATAAAAATTTCATTCATATACATAAATTTTTGATATTAATATCAAGTTAAAGATATAAGAAAAATATATAAATTTTTTAGTTCATATAACACTTGATTTTACTTCTCATAAGTAAATGCTGTGAGAACTTTCCAACTATTGATAGCCATAGCAAATGCTATGAACATGTTTAAGAACTTTGAAAATAATAACTAAATTTTGGGTTGGGGTTAGTTACCTAAACCGCAAGGGCTACCCCGTATAAGTTGCTCAAACCATGGCTAGGGATAGAAGTTGATAATCATTGAACTATATATGTTTATAAGAGTTGATTGTTACATTGATAAATTTCGAGTAATTATACTGCATGTGACAACTAATTTGCAATATCATATGCCAATAAATTGATGATGCAAAGTCAAATGACATCAGAACCAAACAACTTGCCTTACAAGTCTTTATAACGTTGATTTCCAATTAGTCTTTCATTACATATAGTTAAGGGAGAGTCGTAAGATTTAAGAAAATAATTGGTTATTCTGCTTAACAGATTAGGATTTTAATTAGTTTAGATACTTGTGTCTTCACATATATCAGTAGTTAATTTACTCTCACTGTAAATATCTTGGGAAGCTAATGACACAAACTGAAAATATCAAAAGATAAGTTACTATTGTCAATTTGAGTACTTCGATCAGTGTAAGTCAAAACTTTAGCGGCTCAAACATGGAGATCTGAGGTTCCAAGAACTCAAAAATTACAGAAAAACTTGTTAATTAATACCTTGTAATTTTCCCAAGGTTTTCGCATGGACTTGTCCTTAATTACCATATATGTTGCTTATTAATGTATGAGCATAACAATCATAGAATCCAGAGAACAACATGCAATAATTCTCTTCTAGTTGATATACTTTGCGGCCTTTATTATCTTTATCTTCAATTTTCTGTAACACGTTGCCTACTGATCAGCTGCAGCCTTTCTTATTGCATTGTTATGATTTTATGTTATATAGATTGAAAATATACAGTTAATTGTGCAAGAATCTTACCATTTGATTGGCTTACCACAGCATGAAACAAGTTTTTGAACGATATAGCCACCTAAAAGAGGATCATCAGCAATTGTTGAATCCACCATCAGAAGTAAAGGTATACTGCGTTAACTACAATCTCAGCTTTCACAGTTAGATTTCCAGCAAAATTAAGTAGCCATATGTATTTGAGATGTTTTGGAAGCACACAATGGACAAAAATATTCAATTGCAGGTCAAATGTGGGATATATAATATACTAATTGTGTAATAGGTTTCCTTTTATATTCTGAGTACATATGATATGCTCTGAAACTAAATCATGAATTTAACATAACATTAGCAAATAAACAACACAGTTGTATTAATTTTTAGTCTCCATCAAACAACATCCGCGTGGTATATATATACTGTCTCTGCAAGATCCTATGTGAACGGTATTGATGTTCACACTTGGGCATTACCGTAAACATGTTGCATTTCATGCCCAAATGTTTGCTTTAGTTTGGTTTGTTCCCAGAGCCTTTCCAAATTAATGTGTAATGAAAAATGTAGATTGTTCAACATCTTTGTTGCTTATCTTGCTTTACCTCATGTCATCTTATGGGTATCATTAGTTAATAAATAACATGCCACTTCTATGAAAATAAACAAAATCTTAAATTTACACATGTGGAGCTTAATTTGTGCTATTGTACTGCTAGTTTTGGAAAAGGGAGGCAGCGGCGTTGCGGCAACAACTACACAATTTGCAAGAAAATCATCGGTAAATGTTCTTTCTCTTAGAGCCTAGAATTAGATACATTTAATTATGAAAAAATGTTAACAACATGAATTGAAAAATAACATGATTACATTTTACGAATGTTAGTTATGTCAGCAGCAAACAATATACGAAAAGATTAATGACTCACAGGAAACATTTATCCCTGAACAATAAGATAGAATGGCATAACAGAATAGGCTTCTCTAACAAAAAAATGATCAGTATCATGTAATTTATGCATGTAGCTAGCTGACCGATATTTATGGTCTTGATTTTACTCAATATTCATAGCAGGCTGTAAGAGTAGTTCAATTTAATACACACACACACACACATGCTTAGTATATATGTATGTGGTGATTTGCTTCAATGCTTGTGACCTTCATTCAGTTAAACACAACTATATAATAATTTTAGGTTAATTTTGATTATTAGCGGGCTGAAATTATATACCTTGAAAATGAAGGCACCAGAAGGATCATACTAAGCTGATTAAGAGAGAATCGAAATTACATAGTCTCCGTTTGGTTCACTTTTTAGAAAAAATTTTGGAATAAAAAAGTTGAATTGGGTGGGTATTACAATGTAGGATTTGAAAATAAATAAAAATACCCTTTATATTTGTTTATTTACTAAAAATCCTTTATAATAAAACATTAAAAGTTAACAAAAATACCCCCAACCGACCCATTAAATATGAACAGCCGGCCACCACCGCCGAAGGGTGGTCGGGGTCGTCGTATCGGCGCATGATTGGCTGGATCTTATCGGTCGTGCGCTGATATGGCCTTTTTCGACCAGATCCACGGTGGATCTGGCCGTCAATGGCCAGATCTTTGCTCGTCAATGACGGCCAAAGATACGGCCGTCGTTGATGGTCAACGACGACCATGTGTTGGCCGTCGTTGACTAACTACGGCCAGATCTTTGGCCTTAGATTTGGCCGAGGCTAGATCGGTGCACTATTGGCCAGATTCAGCCGGTAGTGCGCCATTATACAAGATTCCGGCCATTTTCCAGCGGTGGTGGCTGGAATCTAGTAAATACGGGTTGCTGGGATTTTTTTGCAATTTCTAAAAAAATATTTAAGGGTATTTAATTAAATTAACAAATTTGGGAGGTTTAAAAAAAGTTGAATAATATTGTGAGTTTTTGTAATTTTACTGTTTAACTTTATTGAGAATACTAATAGTAGTATTCCCAAATGTGAGCCAAACGAAGCCATATTTTCTCAGAATTTCAAAAAGTAAGTGTCACTGGCATAGATTTGCGCCTCAAAATCTTAGGAATTGCAAGAGTGAGCCTTCCTATGGCTTGATTTCTGAAAGATAATCCTCATGATGAAATCAATGTTTGTAATCAACAATTACTCAATCAGCTGATACAAAATTAATATTAGTATTTGTTGCTGTTGTTGTCAAATCTGCATATTCTACTTCCAGTTTGTTGTATAATAGTGCGAAAATGAAGTAACCCTAAAATAATGTCTTGTGACATACTGAATAATTATGGACAGAAAATAAAAACAAAGAAAAATAAATAGGACATCTTATGTAGCACACTCCCAGCTAATCAAATAACATTAGATACCAATATGATAGAGCTTATATTCACTATATACCAACGATTTATGATGATGAGAAACCACTGCTTCTTAATCTTTTTACTCGACAAATATTTCCCATTTTTTTGCCAGTCAAACGTTTATATTCTCTCTCACTGGAACTCACTTTCGCCTTCTTTAGGTTCTTTAGAGAGCTTCACACGGCCCTTTTGTTGTTTATAAATTCTCTTTCACTAGCATGTGATAAAAACTTCGCCCCTAACCTGCATATATAAGTTCTATTGTCTAAAAAAATCTGACCTTATAGGAAAACCATTCCACATATATATAAGCTCATGAAGAATATCACAATGATGAAACTCTTTAAGAAGATCATCCGCTCTATGACAAATGGTTAGCTTTGTTGGAAATTAAGATGATGCACAGATACCAATTGTTGGAATTGGAAGTAAACAAATAATACATGAAGAATATCACACGCACAAAGATACAACATTGACGTGATTCGACATAACTCTTCTACATCCATGGATGAGATAAATCCACTATAATTTCATGAACACGATAGACAAGAGTGTATAACACCATTAACCTAGTACATAAGATGGAAACAATTACAATTTCTAGGACACTCCACCTATAGTGTTTAATAACCCCTGTGTTATCACATTCTCTCAATCTCCATTCTCTCATAATCATGAATTGATTTTCACCCCTATATTTGTATATAGTATATTGGACAACCAAATTCTAATAGGATTCATATTTTGTATCCTAATAAGACTCATATTTTAACCTTATTTCCTACTTTAACTCAAAGTAAAGTCCTAAACTAATTCTATTTCCCTAATTCAACTCACAATAGGAAAAGGAAAACAAGTATTCCTAAACTCAAACTCCTAAAATAGGAATTTTCCTAAGACTTAAATTCTGGAACTCATTAACTTGAACTTACGCAGTGGCATGACTTTCTCCACGCCGTGGTGGTGAGTTTTTTGAATTTTTTCCGGAACTCATCATCCTTCCTTGCCGCGGCGAGATCCTAGCTACAACTTCTTGTTTCTTCTTGCTTGCTTTTTCTTCTGCAGCAACATCTTCATCAACTATCAAAAAGTGTTTACATTCCAACAAGTTTTACTCTACTTTCTTATTTATATGACAGACTTTTGATGGGGGAACAACTTTACGGTTTGAATGTCAAAGACCTACAAAATCTAGAGAATCAATTGGAAATGAGTTTGCGGGGCATTCGTCTCAAAAAGGTCAAAGTTCTTCATTTTTTATCAGATTTATTAATTTTATAACTAATATAAAGGCATCCCATTTGAAATACAATAGCATATGCATTACACTTAACATGTTCTTCTAATTTTCTGCAGGAACAAATATTAACCGATGAAATACAAGAGCTAAACCGAAAGGTCTTAATTAATTCTGAAATTACACACCTTCTTCACTCTTTATCTTCTGCTAATAATCAATTAATTTGTTAGTACCAATTACATTTTTTTTTTTTTTTTAATTTTCATCTCAGGGGACTATTATACATCAGGAAAATGTTGAACTTTATAAGAAGGTAAACCTCATTCGTCAAGAAAATATGGAGTTATACAAGAAGGTATGAAGCCGGTAAACTTGTTAATTATTTTAAATATTCATCTGAAACTGTAAAATGCATGTAAAAATGACCAACAATAAGGCATATCATATCTCTCAGGTTTATGGCTCAAGGGAAGCGAATGAAACCAGCGGAAATGCCTTCATTCAATACAGTTTAAGCAATGGAGAAGATTCACATATCCCAGTTCATCTTCAACTGAGCCAGCCTGAGCAACGGCCTTATAATACATCAGAAAGAGCAACAAGTAAAGGTATAAGAATAATATTTTTCACACCTTAGAGGAAGAAAACTAGGGAACAAATTAGTGAGGAAAAAAATATACATTTGGTACGAATTGATTAATTTTTCTATTTCAACATTGATCCCACATATATTTTTTGAAACTGCAGAACTAAACTGAAGAATAATCTGACTGCGCCTCGCCCCAAAAATCATATGAGGAGAAGAAATATGCACCTGGGGAAAGATGATCCGGATATATATAACTACAATGAAATGAAAAGTCTGACAATATATGTGACATCACATACAACATAAGTAGCTGAAGCTACATATGAAAGTGAAATACCGTGTAAAGTTGCAATTATTCAAGAGATCATAATATAATATTGTGAACATATATTGTTTCAGCTCTCAAGATGTCTACAATGTTGTTGAGACTAATTAGTTATAATATCTATATTCTATTCTTATTAAATTTTGGTACAAAGTTAACTTGAGTCTTTAACGACTTCACTCAACGAAAAATATTATTAGAGAAATCATATTGTAATTAGTTAACATTCATCTAATGACTAGCTAGTGTAATTCTTACTAAAGACAAAACTCATACCCACCAAACTGTTGGTTTCTGTTGGAGTTGGTCAACTCACTTTGGTGTTTAAGTAGCCATTTTAAAGTGCGGTGGAATATTTAACAAGTAGATTATACAAATCCAATTTGAACACATCAAATATAAGTGCGAAAAATAAAGAATATAGCCATATACATGGTTCGGTTAAATCCACTTTTAGCCTACATCTATGAGACCTTATCCAAATCGAAGCAATCCACTAAGTCAAAAACACATTACAAGATAATGTTCAAAGTTGATCTAAGTTACAGTAAAAAGAACCCCCTGTTCAACTTTACATTGAGCACCACACTCTGAATCCTTAACATGTAGCAACTCCTTGGATCTTCTTCACACTGGGAATACACCTGAGAACATCTTGTAAAACACCAAGCATCAGCAAAGGAACCACGTTCTAAGAGCCATCAAGTCTATTTTTGATATGGTGAGGTTTTGACACACAATGGAAATAAACCTTGAACCTTAAGAGAAAGAATACTCTAAGAAATTTAGAGTACAATGAAACAAATCGTCAAAAGGTTAAATTCATACACACAAAAAAGAATATTATATAATGAAAGATTTATTGCTCAACAATATAGTGCCAAGTCAACCAACAAAGTACTGGCCAATGTTTGTCCGAATAAGGAAAATATTCATTCTTTTAGTTTGGACCACAAAACAAATTGGGAAAAGAGTTTTATTCCCTAAGGACCACTTAAGGATACAATGACACATGTAAAAAAGGTCTTAAAAAGTAAGAGACAAAGATAAACAATATCTTTTTCACTTTATTAGACATGTAACTCGTGTTGGGTTGCAAATGTCTGAAGTGAGAGTGTAAGCACAACCTGTTGTGTACACACACTCGAAAAGAAACAAGCCAAGACACAAGTCTGGTAGTTCTGCGTGCACACACACAACAGATGAAACAAGCTAAATGATAAGATTGGCAACTAGTGTGCACACATAACTTATAAGTTTGAAAAATATAAATATTCCACAGTTTCTTCAACGTCCAGGAAAATATCTGAAACAAACTAGGATACTCTTTGGTAGATAAAACAACATAGAGAAAAAAAAAAAAACACTCTAATCTTATATTAATGAACTGGCTTACATAACCATTTTATAGGGGAATTGCATGCTTATTATTTGGATAAAATGAAAAAAGAAACCAATCCTAAAACCCAACAAAAAATTAGCAAGTAGAGGTGGCCAAGCCTAATCTAGTCTCTAGTTAACATAGTTGCTAAATACCAGGACACAAAATTAATCTTCAGCTGTCATACTTGTTGAAGACTGAAGAGGTCCTAGAATCGAAAGCAAGAAAGTTGCAAAACTTTCCAGGAAGCCAAACAAAAAAATAATAGAAAAACAGAGAAAGTAAAATCTGCAATTTTTTATTTATTAAAATCTAGAAAAATTCAATGCAATACACATGAAGGCATAGTGCCTTTTTATACTAGTGCTAAACATGACTAGAGCAAGTGGCACTCCTAAAACAGTACACATGAATGCTATTACAAATGTATAAGGTGCACAAGAGTTGTAAATCTCAGCCACTCATCTTGATCTGAAACGTGATCATTTTTTATTGATGATGATTGTAGTTCTGCAATTTTCCTTCTGATTATAACATCCTCCCTCAAGCTGAGCAACAGGTTGCAAAAGGTTGTATAATCTAAAGCAGAACAATCAGTTGCAATGTAATACTTCCAACACATTTGGTACAGTAACATCCTTCCTCGAACTAAGTAGTAGTAGGCTGTAAAAGTTTGTAAAGACAAAGGTGATTGGTTTTGTTAAGTAGGCTTGTTACAGATGAATTCATTTTGACTTGAAGATGCACTGATTGATGAAAAGGTAGGTTGATCAAGTTAACTAGAAAGAGAATGAGGAGACATAATGTCCTCCCTAAAACTCATAGGAGAGGCAGCAGTGGAGTGTATGTCCTCCTTGAAACTAACAAGAGAGGTTAGAAGAAGTTTATCACACAACATTTGAAATTGTGTGATAGGTAAAGGCTTAGTAAGTATGTCTGCAATCTAAAATTCAATGGTAATATATTGAACAACTAGCCTTTTTGAAAGAACCAAGTCTCTAACATAATGTACATCAATTTCGATGTGTTTAGTGCGAGCATGAAATACAGGATTTGCAGCCAGTGCATTTGCACTTTTGTTATCACACCACAAGATTGATTGAGTAGGAATAGAGAACTATAATTTTTGCAACAATTATTGGACCTAAACAAATTCAGTGAAAGCTTGAGTAAGTGATCTATATTCAACCTCTGTAGAACTTAATGTCACAACCTTCTGTTTGCGAGATACCCAGCTGATTAGGTTTCCAAAGAGACAAGCACAAAAACCACTAGTAGATTTTCTATCATAAAGATCATTAGCTCAATCTACATCTGCAAAACCTTCCAGCACTGGGTTTTGAGAAGGGCAATAGGTTTTGAGAGGGCTAAAACTTGAGACCAACATAAAGAGTACCTTTACTATAACGCAAGACTCTTTTGCAAGCAACCTAATGAGATACAGATAGACTTTGAAGGAATTGACTTAGTCTATTCACAACAAAGGACAAGTCTGGTTGAGTCATGGTTAAATACTAGAGGCTGCCAATAACAATTCCGTATAAAGTTGGATTTTCAAATAAACACCATCATCTTTAACTAACTTAATTGGTGTTTGCAGCTATAGGAGTTGAGCTAGCATTGACATCAAACATTCTGACCTTTTTGAGTAAATCAGCAGCATACTTAGTTTGATTTAAGTGGAAACCAGCAATAGTTCTTAACACTCCGAAGCCAAGAAAATAACTCAATTCTCCTAAGTCTTTTAAGGCCAAAGTTTTGTGTAATTCATGAACTAACTGCTGAATGTAAATGAAGTCATTACTTATAATTAAGATGTCATCCACATATACCAGTAGATAAACAACTTTTGTAGAAGAATGATGAATAAACAAGCTGCTATATGAAGAAGAGTTTTGGAAATTTTTGTCTAACAAACCTCCTTTGAGTTTTTCAAACCAGACGCGAGGGGCTTGCTTAAGGCCATACAAAGCCTTGTTCAACTTACATATATATGAGCAGGCTTGTTTGGATCTATAAATCCAGCTGTTTGTGTCATGTAAACTACTTTTATAAGGTCTCAATTCAAGAAGGCATTATTGATGTCGATTTGTTTAATATTCCAATTGAATTAGACAGCCAATGCAAGTATAATTATGATACTACAAGGCTTAACCACTTGAGCAAAAGTTGCAAAGTAGTTGATTCCTTGAGTTTGTTGAAACCCCTTAGCAATTAATTGAGCCTTATACCTTTGAATGCTACCATCCATGTTGTATTTGATGTGAAACACCTATTTGTTATCTACCAAAGTCATCTGACTCTCATAGGGAACTAATGTCCAAGTGTTGTTGACTTGCAAAGCATCATACTCCTGCTTCATGGCTGAGAACCAATCTGGAGAACTCAAAGCTTCATGAATATTTGAAGGTTCATAGGCTATTATTGCAGGAGATGTTGCTACAACGAGAGCATTTGTCTTGCTTTTGTTGAGAGTCTTGGATCTAGTTAGAATAGGATGATTATTGGTAATTGTGGGCTGTGAAATTGATGAACTTTGAGTCAGAGGAAGTTGAACTTCAAAGTGAATAGTTTGAACTGATGTTGATGCATTATTATGTACAATTTTGGTACATCCCTGGAGATTGATTTTTTGTTGATGTTTTAGCATTATCAGAGACTTCATTTTCAAGATTCTTGCTTTGAGATTGGTTTGAAGATGATGTTGCTAGATTACCATTCGAGAGCTTAGTCATTGAATATGAATTACTAACTGTAGCAGTTGAAAATTAGTAGAAGGACTGCAAAATCAGAAGAAAAATCAGCAGGCAAGGCCCATGGAAATTGCTAGTTGGAAGAGTACATAAGTGACTCTTTTGGTTGTTGTTGAGGGGTTGAAATGGTAAGTTGTACATCTTTGGATGGAAAATTTGTTTCATCAAAGTCCACATGCTTGGAAATGTAAACTCTTCTTGTTTTACTTAGACACAAATAGCCCTTGTGAGAAGAGCTATACCCAATAAAAATGCATGGTTTGGTGTGATAATCCAGCTTACGAGAGTTGTATGGTCTTAAGTAGGGAAAACATCTACAACCAAAGACCTTTAGCAAATTATAGTCAGGAGCCTTGTGAAATAATTTCTCAAAAAGATAAGTACTGAAGAAATGGAGTTGGCAGTCTATTTATCAAGTAAACAACAGTGTGAAATGCATGCCACCAGAATTGAAAGGGCATTGAAGACTGAGCCAGCAAGGTTAAGCCAATTTATGTAATATGCAGATGCTTCCTCTTAATTTTTCCATTTTGTTGATGGACATGAGGGCATGGATGTTTGAATTTAATACCATGGGGGTTTAAGTAAGGTGAAAAGCATTGAATTTCACCTCCCTAATATGTTTGAATGCACTTTAGTTGAGTTTCAAATTGTCTTTCCAAAAACACATGGTATTGTTTAAAAATATCAAAGGCTTTTGACTTTTGTTTTAATGGATATATCCAAGAGTACCGACTAAAATCATCCAAAAAAACTATGTAATATATGTATCCTTCCTTTGAAACCACTAGTGATGGACCCCATAAATCAGCAAAGATTAATTCTGATGGCGTTGTATTGACTGTTGTAGATTGAGAGAAAGGTTTCTGATGCAATTTTCCAAACTTACAACCTGAACATTTTTGCAATATTGATTCTGAAGCAATAAACTTTTTATTTAATGTATTATGTACAACAACCTCAAAGATCTTATAATAAGGGTGGCCAAGCCTCATATGCCATACAATTGGATCAGGTTTACTAATAGCAGTAGTTATATTTATCAAATACAAGTTTTGAAAACTTGAGTTATTGATTGGAAAAACAACATTTGTATATGTAGAGGAATTTATTCTTGGAGCAGAATTGACAAAATCAAATGTTGATGGTCTTGCAGAGTTGCTTCGAGAAACAAAGGAGTGCAAGGCCAACTGATACAATCCATTGCTAAGTTTGCCTTCCAACTAAACTATTTGTGTCACCTTGTCCTTTATAACACACAAGTAAGCAAAGAACTCAACACTAATTGCATTGTCTTGAGTGAGTTTTGATATGCTGATCAATTTTTTGGTAATTTGTGGTACAACTAACACTTTGTTCACTAGTAATTTATGTGAAGATAATAAGGTAGGAAATTTAATATCACTAATGTGAATAATAGAGAGACACTGACCACTTCCAACTTGTAACTTTTCTGGTCCATCGTAAGCTTTACCAGTTTCAAGAGGTTGAACAGTTGAACTGATGTGGTTGGTGGCTCCAAAATCAAGATACTATTGAGAATCTGCCACTGAAATTGGTTGAGCAAAGTAGGATATTGGAGCTACATTTTGAGAGATTTGCTGCTGCTGTTGCAATGGTTGTGATGAATTAGACTATGGTGTAAATGTTGTTTTGATTTCTTTTGAATGAATTGCCGAACCAGGATCATTTTGCAAATAGTAGACTTGATTTGCTTGTTTTGAGAATTTAGTTTGATTTGATGACAAGGATTGTTGTTGAGTAGGTTGATGATACTGAGGTTGTTGAGATTGGTTTTGGGGACCATTGTAGGACAAATCAAGTCTATGATAACACTGCATAGTCGTGTGACCAGGTTTTCCACATACTTGACAAAAAATTCTAGGCTTAAAGAAGTTTCTGCCTCTTCCTCGTCTAGAGTTTGAATTGATCCTTCTTACATCTTGTACCATTAAGGCATTATGACAATAAAAAGAAGAAGTTGATATATGATTTGATGAGTTTTGAGTGTAGTTATGAGTTGGAAAGGTGTTGGTCGAGGTACTAAAATCTAGTGTTGATGAATTGTAGTGTACTGTAGGTACAGAATAATGTGTTGGTGAAGTGTATGGTGCTGGTATTGGTGCTATCATAGGTGCAGGATATTGAATTGTGTTGATATATGGTAATTTTCCTAAATTAACACTATGATAAGGGTGAACAGAAGTTTGTTTTTGTGCTATCAGGGTAGAGTTATCATGATATAGACTATGTGCACTATTGTACCTTTCTAGTCTAATTTTATGTTTATGGAATAAGAATTGTGCCTTTTGAAGAGTAAGATAATCTTCTCTAGCTGATAAATGCACTGATACATGTTGAACCAGTCGTCACGGTCACAAAATTAAACCTAAATACCGTAGTTAGCGGTAAGCAGAGTCGAATCCACAGAGAGTAAGGCTAACGACCTAATGTATATTTGAGTTAACAAAAGAGAAATTGGCAGAATGATTGATTAAAACTAAGGAAACTAATTACTTGCAGGAAATTAAAAGCATTAAATAAATTGCTAACTAAAACACAATATTAAAAGCGTTGCCGCTACGGGTTCGGTTTGACTAAAGACCAACTCTCACAATTCCTCTCCTCGCTCTTCAATTTCCTAATCCTACAAGGCTAGGCAAATCAATAAAATGGCTTCCGTCAAGCTAGGTATAATCTATCCTGTCTCCCCGTCGTCTTAGTTACAGATCGATTGGTTAAAGACTATCATCGACTAACCAAAAAATGCTAAACCCTTAAACACCACTAGTTGGTACAATGTTAACAAGTACAACCTATCAACCTGTATCATCTAATCAACTAATTACACAACAAATGCATTCCTAGTAGAAATGATATTAAACGCTACTACAACTTGATTGCAATCAGTACCAAAACAATTTAAAGTTATAATCAACATTCAATAATCTCAAACCAACATTCAATTATGCAAAAAGTTATATATCAATAAACGTTCTCAATGGACATTATCAATTCAACACGTCGAGCATCAGAATATTATTAAAGCATCGCAAACAAACTGAAAAAAAAAAATATATAATCTGAATACAAGAAACTTAACCAAATGTCCAAATTCGGGCTCATCCAACTAGTCGAGAGCTGATGCGGAGATCAGTGGAGTCAATCTCGATCTTGCCTACACCGTAACAGACAATTGGGAACTCAGCCGCTCATGGTGGTGATGACGGAGGTTGAAACAGTGGAAACGGAGCTGATCATGGCAGAGAGGAGGTAACCGATAGCGATATGATGCAAAGAAGGGGTGAAAACGACCAATAGACAACCCTGAATACGAACAGCCGCACTTGCCAGAGAACGTTAATTTTTCGACGGGTCTTCTAGAAAACGGTGGCGGAAATGGGATCCGAAGGTACCGATGGAAAGCTCTGGTGATGGGGAGTTCAGATCAGGTCCTGGAGAGGTGAGAAGTCGTCGGAAATGAGCATGATCTGGGCTGGAAGATGAAGAGGCGTGGCGACTAGATGGCAGATTTTGGTGGTTTTCGCAGCGGCTGAAGCTAGGGAAGTGTAGATTCGGTCGTAGGGAAGGGAGATCAAGTCTTGGGGAGTCCAATCCATAGCCGAAAAACTGCCAAAATTGGCCTGGAAGACGAAACGTCACGGTGGGAAGATGAAGCGTCGCGGTGGAATGCGTGTTTCACGGTGGTGGTTTGCGGTGGCTGATGAAGATCGATGCATGGGGAGATGAATCATTGCCGGAGGGAGACGAAGGGTCACCGGAGCTCGTCGGAAAACTAGGTGAACAGCCTCCCCTGTACACGACTTTTCATCTTCTTTTTATAGACAAACTGAAACAATATCACTTTGGTCCCTGCATAATTGAAAAGTGACAAAATCAACCCTTATAAATATGATAGCCCCTAAACAGCATAAATGAGACAAAATCACTCCTAATCCATAAACCACAACCTAATATCAACTCACACCATTTCCAAATTCATCCCAAATATGCTAAATTGGTAAGAAAAACTCAAAATATGATTTTTATGCATAAATGCATAATTTCTCTTAATTGTCTCAATATAACTTCAATTCAATTACATATCGGATCTTTTTATCAACGAAATAGAGTCACTTTCATGACTCTAACAATACAACATCATATTCAGGACTTAAGCCATCTAGAATGTAAGCTATTAATTCTTCAGTACTCAAAATCACTCCACTGGTTGAAAGAGAATCAACATATCCTTTCATCTTAAGCACACATTCGTTAATACTTAAGAATTCTTTCTTTGTGTTTTGCAGTAAGTTTCTAAGATGCATTGTTCTAGCCTTTGATTCAGTGATGAAATGATTTTCTAAGGTTTTCCAGATTTCAAAAGAGCTTGAACATTTCACAACATATCCAAACATTGATTCAAAAATTTAAGAATATAACTAGCTCATAAGGAATGGATCAATTCTTTTCCATAAGAAAGAGTCAAAATTAGGCTTTCTTACCAGATCTCCAGTTTTAACATCTTTACTCAAAACAAAAGGTTTAAGACAAGATCGTTCACCATTGACAAAGCCTTCGAGTTGAAACGACATGAGAGCTAGTAGTACTTGAGACCTCCAGTAATTGTGATTCTTTTCTCCTAACTTCACAACAACAGTAGGTAAGGAGCTTGGAAAGCTGAAGTTCTTCAACTGATCGTTGCTGTGAATATATTGTTCCAGTTCTGTCATCTTAATCTTGCTCTTAGAGCTGGATAAGTTTTCAAGATCATCCATGTCAGTGATAGTTAAAGTGCTTTGATACCATGAAAAGGTCCTATAATCGAAAGCAAGAAAGTCGCAAAACTTTCTAGGAAGCCAAACAGAAAAAATAACAGAAAAACAGAGAAAGTAAAATCTGTAAATTTTATATATTAAAATCTTCAATGCAATACACGTGAAGGCAAAGTGCCTTTTTATACTAGTTCTAAACATGACTAAAGCAAGTGGCAAGGCAAATGACACTCCTAAAACAGTAGACGTGAGTGCTATTATAAATTTATAGGGTGCAAAAGAGTTGTAAATCTCAGCCACTCATCTTGATCTGAAACATGATCATTTTTTGTTGATGATAATTGTAGTTCTCCAGTTCTACTTCTGATTGTAACAAAGACAAAGTCACAAACAAGTCTGGTTTGTTATTTCCAACACTCTCCTTCAAACTGGACTATTTGTACTCTCACTCACACTAAATTTCCTTCATCCTAAACATGTGCTTCACCACTACAAAACTCTTAAAAGATAGTGGCTCGGTGAAGATATCAACCACTTGCTCAAGCGTGTGGCAATAAAATAGCTCAATAGTTTTCTGTTTAACATATCTCTAAGAAAATGAAACCTAGTATCAATGTGCTTGCTCCTCCCATGTTGTACAAGATTTTTTGCTAACTTAACTGCATATTTTTTATCTACATAAGTCAAAATTGGCTCTTGCTTTAGATGCTTAAGAGTAGACAATAAATTTTTCAACCAAATAGCCTCACAAATCATGGAGGCAACTGCAACATACTCTGCTTCACATGAGGATAATGCAACAATGCTTTATTTCTTTGATGACTAAGAACAAGCAGTTGAAGAACAGAAAAATACATAGCATGTAGTACTTTTCTTCTTTTTAGGATGTCGACCCCAATTGCTATTGGAATAGCCAATCAATTCAAACTTTTGCCATATGCATAAAACAACCCAAAATTTGTTGTTCCCTTCACATACCGCGATATTCCTTTTGCTACCTATTGATCTGATTCTTTTGGAGTCTCATATAGCAACTTAACAAGCTCACTCTGTATACTAAATCATGCCTTGTTATTGTGAGGTACCTTAAATAGCTAATAAGACTCTTGTATTAGGTTAAGTTAACAACATTTCCTTATCATCTTTAGACAACTTGTGATTCGTTACAACTGGAGTATTGACAGTAGTGCAATTGCTCATACCGAATTTATCAAGTATCTCACCCATGTACTTCTTTTGTGACATATAGATACCTTCTACCATTTGATGCACTTGTATGCTAAGAAAGTAATCCATGAGTCCATTATTAGTCATTTCAAACTCTTTGAACATGTCTTGCTTAAATTGAGCAAACAAGTTTTGACTATTCCTTGTAAAAAGCAAGTCATCAACATAAACGCATATCACCAAGAATTTTCCATCCTCACTTTTTTAGTGTACACCAAATGCTCATATGGGTACTTTACAAACCCATGTGCCAAAAAATACCTATCAAGCCATGCATTGCACTCTTTAAGAGCTTGCTTAAGCCCCGTACAAAGCTTTTTTTAGATGATGCACTTTGTGTTCTTCACCGGAGACATAAACCTTTTTGGTTGTTGTACATATACCTCTTCCTCAAGTATTCCATTTAAGGAAAGGTGACTTGACATCAAGTTGGAGGACATTCTACTCATGGGCTACAACCAGTGATATAATTAATCTCACTATATCAAGTCGGACAACTAGAGTAATGTAACACCCATTTTGAGGTACGTAGTTTTGTATGCTTATTTTTGTCTTGGTGTTGTTTGTTGGCCCTAAGTTAAATTTATATGTTGTTATTGTTGATTGGTTGCCCTTGGTTAAGTTTATAAGGTGCTAAAGTGGCTTGGATGCCCTGAATTTGGTGAAGCCTTGGAGAATTATGGAAGTGCAGACTTCGCCGAGGCAAAGAAGAAGCTTTGCCGTGGTGACGTATGCTTTGTGTTTTTTCGTCGGGGCGAAGAGTCGACTGATTTTTCTAGAGAATTTTCCATAGGGGTGAAGTAACCATTCTACCCCTAATTAGCAGAAAAAGTGGGGAGTGAAATGCAAGGAAATTTCATGGAGAATGCATTGGAGTGGGGGTGGATGTGTAAAGAATTAAAGGGTAAAGATGGAATTTCTTAGAAAGTGTAAGGGCAAAATGGGAAAGAGTGCTTATTTATAAAAGCTAACAAGGGTTTAGCCTTAGAAACCCTCCCATTCTCTACACCACATACACTTCTACTACTCTCCATTTCTCTCAATTCTTCATCCATTTTGCTAAGGAAATTGAGGGCTTTTGGTTGGATTTTGACAAGGAATTGATCCTAAGCATCAAGAGATAAGGATTCTTGCTCTAGCTATGAGATTAATTTGAGTAAGTGTTGAATTCTTATAAAGTTTATGCTTAGGGTTTGAGAAAGAGAACAAGTCCAACAAAGATAGTGAGCTTTTGTGAAACTACTCAAGAAAAAGGTAAGTAACTCCAACTCAAACTAAGATTTAAGCAGTCAAATGATTTGATATGCATGTATGAGATTGATTGTCAAGAATGAATCTATTGTTGAGTATATGACTTTTGATGAGTAGATTTGAGCCATGACAAGTGGAGTTGAGATTGTAGTGACCAAGTAAAGTTGGTTACAATTAGAAAGGATTTGAATAGAATATTTGGAAGTGCATTTCTTGGCCAGGATTTGTGATGATTCAAAGGAGTTGTATTCCAATTTGGATGGTCCAAGAAAGAAGTAGAATTATGGTTAAAATAGAACTTTTGTATGCATGCTTATTGTTTGATGAAATGCCTAAGAGAAACATATGCATGAATAGAGAAACTTAATTTTGTGCAATATTGCATATTTGCATTGCATAATTGCACCTAAGCAAGAAGCATAAGCATGAGCCATCCACATGCATATATTTGCATATGCATAAGAATTTAAAGAAAGAATAAAGAACTTTAAGAATAAAGAGAAAGAAAGAAAAGCATTAAAGAATAAAAGAAAGAAAAGTGTTAAAGAAGAGAAAAGAATAGGTTGTTGTGATGGGGAATCCGTGAGTGATAAGAAGAAGAATTCCCACATACACGCCACCTTAATTGAATGGCTTAAGAAGAAGAAGAATTTGTACGGTCTGTAAGAGTGCTTGTGGATAAGGGCTATACCAAGAAGAATTTCCTAGATGTACGCCACCTTAATTGAGTGGCCTAAGAAGAAGAAAGAATTTGTACAGTCCGCAAGAGTGCATGTAGATGAGGATTGTACTCACTCACATGGTCAGGGTTCCGAATCCATGCATCAACCGAGTCTGATCGGCAAAGAATAAGAATAAGAATAAGAAAGACTGAGAATAAGAATAAAAATGAGAAAGAATGAGAAAGCTTAAGCAAGAAAATAAAAGAAAAGCAACAAAAGAAAAAAAGAGCTTGAGCAAGAAAGAAAAGAATAGAAAGAAAAAGAAAAGAAACAGAATAAGAAATAGAAAAGAGAAAAGAAAATGCATTTCTATGCATTACAGCATGTGCATCCCATCCATGCATGTTACCATGATTCCCATCATGGTTAGAGAGAATTAGAAAGAACAGAATAGAAAGAAAGAAAGAACAGAGAGAATTAGAAAGAACGAAAAGAACAATGAGAACTAGAAATAGAGAAAGAACAAAGAAAGAATGAAGAAGAAAAGAATAGAGTACGGAAAGAGCCAAATTATAAGTAGCGGAGATAAAGGAGTAGAAGATTTACTTACTGAGCATTTTTGTGCTCACCCTGTTGTTGTTCCATGTTTTGCAGGAAATAGGTGAGAAGCTGTCGGATGGACGTCAAAAAGCGGAGAGAAATGGTACTACTGTCTAACATCGCTAAAGTTTTTGTATATGTAAAGAATTATATGTTAAGTAAAGAAAAATTTTGGGCCTAACTACTTTTCATTTAATAAGTATGCATAGTTTTCATAGTGTATCTTCTAAGTATACTAGTAGAAAGAAGCTATTACAAGTAAACAACTCTTTCTAATCAATTCCATACTTTTTTCTATAACCTTTGGCCACAAGTCTTGCTTTGTAATGACCGATGCTACCATCTACATTTCTTTTGATCTTATACACATACTTGATTCCAATTGCTTTCTATTGTGGTGGGAGTTCAATCAACTTCCAAGTATCATTTTTTTTAAGGCTAGCATTTCATCTTTCATAGCAATATTCCAACATTCTTGTTCATTTGCCTTTGACAGTTTAGAGGCTCATAATTAGCATAGAGACAAAATAAATTTGTCTACTCTTCTTCTTCATCATCATATACTAACTCATCGGTGGCCTTATATATTTCATGCACATGCTTTGTTCTAAGAGGGGAGTTTCACTTGAGGAAGGACTAACCAAAGTGTGAGGTGAAGGAGTTGGTAATACAGGAGTGGCGACTTCTTTAATGTGCTTACCCACATGAGGAGGTGATTGGATTGAAAATGGAGGAATTGTTGCTACCTTCGTGTTTCCTAAATGTGTCAGTGTCTCTCCATCCCCAAGAGCAATGATTTTATACAAGTTTCAATGCTGTCCCACTTCCATGTTGCTACTTCATCAAAAACAACATCTTTGCTCACCACTAGTTTCTTTTTTTAGGATTATACAGCTTGTAAGCTTTGGATTCTTCACTATAGCCCATGAACACCCATTTTTCTCCACGATCATCGAGCTTCCTTGGTCTTGCAGCAGGAACTTGTACATAGCAACACATCCAAAGATTCTTAAACGTGTTACACTTGGTTTGATTCCATCCATTCCATGCTTCTTGTGGAGGCTTGTTTTTAACAATCTTTGTTGGGCATCGTTTAGCAAAGTCCTTTTTCTTGGTAGTGCTTTTTCTTTGAGGAATGTCCTGGTCATATCTATTCTTCCTTTCTACGATTCCGTTTTGTTGTAGAGTGTAGGCCATTGTAAGTTGATATTGTATTCCATGATCTTTGCACAGATTTTAGAATGCAATGGAGGTGTATTCTCCACCCCGGCCTGAATAAAGTGTTGCAAGCTTACTTCCACTTTTTGTTTTGGTTAAAACTTTGAATTTTTTTAACACTTCCAATACAATAGACTTCTCTTTAAGAAAATAAACCCACACTTTTCTACAGGAGTCATCGATAAATGTTATGAAGTATATGTTACCTCCAAATGATACAACTTCAAGAGGCTCACAAATGTCGGTGTGTACGAGTTGAAGGGGTGCTTATGCTTCCATGAGAATCTAGTAGGAAAGGTTGTTCGTGCATACTTGCCAAGCACATAGGTGGCACATACATGTTCTGGCACCTCCAAACTTGGCAGACCTTGTACCATGCTACTTGTGGATAACAATTACAAACCATGAAAGTAAAGATGCCCAAAACGTAGATGTAACTTACCAACTTTGGTTTCAATAAGACTAGATAAACAATGTTCTAACTTTGTACTCAAGTATAAAGTGAACATTCATTTTTTTGTTGTTCTAACCCCAGTATTGAGTCTTCCTTGTGCATCTCTCAATTCAAGGAAATTATATTCTATGTGAATCATGTGGCTCTTTTGTAGCAACTATCCAAGACTTAGGATGTTGCTTTTCATATTCGGGATGTAGTAATCATTAGAGATAAACGACATGGTTCTATTTTTCTGATAGATGGCCACCTTTCATTTTCCAACACCTACCAACTTTGAGTTATCTCCCAAACTAACAAGTCTGCAAGTATGTTTGTGTAGTTCGACGAAGAGTTCCTTTCTTCCGCATAAGCGTTTACTTGTTCTTGAGTCCAGGTACCACACATTATTGCCTTTGAGTGATTCATTGTGAACGAACAAAAGTGTTGGCTCTTCTTCCATATTGTTCAACCCTTTAGCAAAGTTTGCAAATTTATCATATTTTCTTAGACATTTTGAGGCATAATGGTTGAGTTATTTGCAGTTCTAGCATTACACAATTGTTTTTCGTTCACCAAATTGCAAACTTCTTGGCTCGGATAGACTTCCACGTCCATGTCTGTGACCTCGATGAGTGAGGCTTCCATGACCTCTTCCCCATTTGCCACCATTATTCTGAAAGGACATTTTTTACTCTAAAGCTTGTTCATAAGCTACAATGATGGGGATATGCTGTCTATATCAGGGAACAACGCCTCCATAAGAAAACAAGAAGAGAGAATTTTCTAAAATTCTTCAATGATTTTATTATGAGCGTTCAAACATATATGAAAACCCTACAATGAGATAATCCTAAAATTACCCTAATAACCTGACTTAAGGAAGTAACCTTACAAGGCAACAATTCTTCCATTCAAAACCTACGCATTATTCCCTAATGATTCCTACAAAAATATCTTATTTCCTAATACTTATTTCGTAATAATAATTAATAATATTTTATTTCCTAATACTTATTTCATAAATAATTCTAATATCCTCATCTATCCCAATTGATAGTCTTTTACCCATACAGGAGCCTTCCGAATCCTTGTAGAGTACCTTCTACTAGCTTCATCAACTTCTGCAATTTTAGTAATATCAATCCCCAAAGTGCTATCATTGCCTTCATCTTAGACAACAACCTTGTCCTCAAGGTTATAAGGAAACTGCCCATGAGTGGCAGTAAACTCCCTCTCATCCTCCCACGTAGTATCTTCCATTGGTAGGCCATTTCATTGAACCAACACTTGCGATACATGCTACCCTTGCCTAGTCAGTTGGCGACGCCCCATAATTGCCAGCAGCTTAACTTAGGGTTGGTCGTTATACACTAAAGGAGGCAACATCAATGGTGAAACTTTAGGAATTGCTGCACACTAGTTCAACAGCAAAACATGGAAGACAAGGTGAATTTTTGAGCCAAGAGGAAGGTCCAATTTGTAAGCTACTTTGCCAATGCGCTTTTGGAAAAGGGCTGTAATACTTCTGACCAAGCTTTGAGTAAGTCTTCCCTCTAACTAACAGATGACAACACAGTTGCAACTTCACATACACTTATTGTCCCACTTGAAACTCAACATGGCGCCTTTGTTTATCAGCCCGAGAGGTCATTTGTTGTTGCGCCCCTGACAAATTCACCTTTAGCTCCTTCAAAAAATGATCATATTGGTTAGTTCATAATCCACTGCATCAAGATTAGATTCCCCTACCACATAAGGCCAGATGACTAGCAAATCCCTACCATATACCAAATTAAAGGGTGTAGTACCGACAACTGTATGAAATGAAGTATTGTAAAAGTACTATGCCTAGGGTAAAAACTTCGACCACTAGGACAATTGATCCATTACAAAACAACAAAGGTATTGTTCCAAGAAGTGATTAGTCACCTCAGTTTGGCCATCTATTTAAGGATGGTATGCCGAACTATGAACAAGAGTAGTGCCACTCAAACGGATCAACTCTTGCCAGAACTTGATTAAGAAGATTAGATCCCTGTCACTAAGAATCGTCTTAGGCAACCCATGAAATTGGTAGACAAGATGGATAAATAATGCAACAACCTTACCAACAGAAAATCCACTGTAGATTGACCCGAAATGTGCATATTCGATGAGCTGATCCACCATTACCAAAAATGCCAAGACCTATCCCGTTTGTTAACTAACAACACAGGTGACGAAAACGGACTTTGGCTTGGTTGAATAATGCCACTCTCCAACATGTCACACACCATTTTTTCCAATTCCCCTTTCTGAAATTAGGGGTAACGATATGGCCTGACACAAACTGGTTCAACTCCCGACCATAGAGGAATATGATGATCATAAGTTTAGGGCAGTGGCAACTGAGTGGACGTCTCAAATACCCTAAAAAATCGATGCAACACTAAAGCAACCATGCTGGAAATGGTCTTCTCGGCCTGAGGCAAACACTCTGTAGTTGGTGCCTCTAGATTGAAAAGCTAGAAGGTTTTAGTGATAGAATCCACACGGAATAATCGTTCTAACTGATGCAAATATGGCTCAGCACATTGTGGTTGTGTGCCCCACATTGTCAAGGAATGACTTGCTTATGTGAAGGACAAAATCAACATTGAATAATCCATTACCACATGTCCAAGGGTGGCAAGCCATTGAGCACCCAAGACAACATCAGCCTCATGAATCAAAAGAACAAATAGATCCACCAAAAACAATGGCCATCTAACTCCAAAAGAACAACAGAGCACATACCCACACAATGTAATGTATCTCCATTCCCAATCAAAATAATGGTGAACTTTTGCGAAACCACAACCTAAATACCTAGATGGGATGCAACCCTTTCCTACAAGAAGTTATGGGTGGAACCACCACCCACTGACCTTCCCACTAGACTACCTTGAAGGCGAATTGTAGTCGGATTCGACTAACTTGTCAATGCCATGGAAGCTAATTGCAGCCATTTCTAGCTCAATTTCACCATTAATCGCCTTATCCAACACAGGTTCAGGAGAGGAGTCATCCTCAACATCCACGAGAAGTATAAAAACCTTGGCTTTACATTGATGGCCAGGACTAAATCGCTCATCACAATTAAAACACAACCCTTTATCTCTCATTTTCTAAAGTTGCACCACTATCAGGCCTTTCACTAGCAAGGAACCATGTCACGAAACAGTAGGAGGTGAAGGCAGTAGTGGAGGTTGGATTGCGATAGTGCCAAAACTTGACTTAGCAGTTTCTCCAAAACGTGAACCTCGAAAATGTTGGTGAGAGTCTTGAAGTCGATCCTCCTGAAGCTAAGCTAACCCGACTACTTGGGACAGAGACCGAGGCCAAAAGGATCAAATCTCCCACTGAATGTCCGGCTTCAATCTCGAAACAAAACAACTAAGCAAGAAGGAATCTGATAGGCCAGAAACATGATTGGACAACTCTTCAAACTGAGACTGATACTTGGCCACTAACCCTTGCTGAGAAAGCTTCGAAAGTTTCCCTTGAAAGTCCACAAATTTTGAGGGCCCAAAACAGATTTGCAAATCTTGAGTAAACGAATGCCATGATCGAATCTGTCAGTCGGCGTACGATACCAAGACAAGGCAGGACCATCCATGTGAAAAGATGAAATTGTTAGACGTTGTTCAAGCGAGGTGTCATGATAATTGAAAAATTGTTCAGCCTTAAATAGCCATCCCTGCGGATATTGTCCATCAAAGTGAGGAACATCAAGGCGAAAAGGCTTAAAAGGAAGGCCCTGATTGTTAGATCGTAGTAAAGAGGCCACCTTTGGCACCTCTTTAAAACCCCCTGACTGTTGATGCTGAAACTGCTCCTAATGAGCATCCAAAATAAACACCTTAATGCCTAACTCCTTAATAAACTGTTCTAACGAATCAAGCTTCTCTAGCACGACAACCTTAGTGGTCATCAATTTATGCACTTGCTCATCTAAAGTCTTCAAACGTGTGCCTTCAGCCATTGAGAAGAACGAAAGCACCAATGATAGGGATACACTGTCTATATGAGGGAACAACGCCTTCCTTAAGAAAACAAGAAGAGAGAGTTTGCTAAAATTCTTCAATGATTTTATTATGAGCGTCAGAAACATATATAAAAACCCTAAAATGAGATAATCCTAAAATTACCCTAATAACCTTATTTAAGGAAATAACCTTATAAGGCAACAATTCTTCCACTCAAAACCTATGCGTTATTCCCTAATGATTCCCATAAAAATATCTTATTTCCTAAAACTTATTTCGTAATAATAATTAATAATATCATATTTTCTAATACTTATTTTTTAATAATAATTCTAATATCTCCATCTATCCCGCTTGATAGTCTTTTGCCCATACATGAGGCTTCCAAATCCTTGTAGAGTACCTTCCAGTAGCTTCAGTAACTTCTGCAATTTTAGCAACATCTATCCCAAAAGTCCTATCATTATAATGTAATGTCATCATGCTTTCGGATGTGCAATTCATGGACTCGAAGTGATCCTAATAACTCCTTGATGGTCATGGTCTCCAAGTCTTTTGACTCTTCTACTGTCGTGACTACATACTCAAAATTCGGAGTGAGAGAGCGTAATGTCTTTTCAATTATGCGTACATCTTCAAATTTCTCACCATTTCTGTGCATCTGATTGACAATGTTGATTAGCTTTGAATGATATTCAGATATGGTTTCTTCTTTCTTCATCTAGGCTGTCTCAAATTCCCCTCATAACGTTTGTAGACGCACCTTCTTAACTTGTTCTGCTCCTCTGCGGATAATGGCCAGCTTGCCCACACTTCATTGCTTGTGATGGCCTCTGAATGTTTTCAAAAGTGTTATCCTCCAATCCTTGATAAAAGAGGAAAAAAGCCTTCTTGTCTTTTTTGCATTGGTCCTTCAAAGTATTCTTCTATTTGGGAGTGTACGCCTCTTTTTCTTTCGGAGTAGGATCCACATAGCCATTGCATCCTACAGGTCTTGTGAGTCGAATAGTGCCTTGAATTGAATGCACCATTTCCCATAGTTGTTTTTAGTTAGCATAGGTCATAGAGCTGCACCTGGTTGGACGCCATGGCTTCAAGATCGTAACGTGCTCTAATACCATTTGTAGACCTCGCAAAATAGGTTTGGACCTACGGGTTGACTCGTACCTACCCAAAAAAATATGGGGTATAGGTCTAGCCTTACAGACTTCCTTTGGCGAATCAAGGTTAAGTAACACTGAAAACCATAAACGAATCAAAGTATCAGACTTCCTTTGTGAATCAGGTTAGTTTCATTAATTTATTGATTTCTATTATAATGTTTTTAGGTGCAAACTCTTGAGTTAAGTATGTTATTTGCTAAGCGCTATCTTGCGTGTTTCAATTGGGCAAATTTTTGGGTGATAATGCGTTAAATAAAACTTGAAAAGAATATATAGTTTAGGCTTTTGAGTGAAGTGGCAGGACACAGAGATCAATGTGGGAAGAGTAATCTGAAGATTTTTTTTTCTCTAGGATTGCCTCTTGTTTTTTGTAATGGGATGATCCATGCTTTTGTTCTATTTTTCTTTTTGTCTACAATGCTAACCTATGCAAGTCCCCTTTGCATAGTTCTCTTAATATGGTTATTGTCTAGGTTGAACTTTAGTTTTTTGCTAGACTTTAATGTTCCTTAGTTTAATGAACCAAATTGTGTTTTTGCTGACTACTGGGATTAGTTTTGAGATTTTTTGTTGGAGATTTTTGGTGGTGACTTGGTGCTTGAGTGTTTGGTTAAAAATTGTGAAGGGTTATCTCAGTTGGTGTTTTTTGCTAGTTTTTTGGGAGTGTTTGGTTGTATTAGCATTGTCGCTTCTTCATTTTGTTTAGGGTTGTTGTGATGTGGCATTCTGATGACACACGTGGAAGTCAACAGGGAGGTTGGCTGGTCAAATGTAAATTGTCAAGACATGAGGGGCAGTTCAGTCTTTTCCCTATGTTCTAAAACCTAAATCTATTTTAGGTTTTGTGCGCAACTCACTTCTCTTATTTCTCTCTTGGTTAACAGAGAGAGAAACAGTTAGAGGTGCTGTGTTGGAAATTCGAGGTTCGTCCATGGAATCAACGGTGATGGTAGGTGTGAGCTGTCCTCTTTGAGTAGTCTTTTTACTGTATAAATATGTACTGATTTTTGCCTATTTTTGAATGTATGAGTGGTGAGAGCATCTGGGTATACGGGTGTAAAATCAGAGGGCTTTTGTATCGGGGTGATGCCTCGTGTAAAGGGGTGAGCCGATTCTTCTATAAGGTTTCTCAAACTCATAGTGAAAGTTCTTTTTCTGGTTGCCCTGAAGGGTGGATGTAGGTAATCTTTAAGATTACCGAACCACTATAAATCTGGTGTTTTTCTTCTTCCTTTTACTTTGCTATTAATTGTTGCTTTTGTGCTTTGTTTGGTTGAATGAACATTCTGGGTTATTGCATGATTACACTGTTTTTGGGTCATATTTACAACAATTGGTATCAGAGCTTGGTTTTCGAGTACCTAGGTTCCATTAATTCTAGATTGTGAGATCCAATTTTAGAATCTGCAGTAATCTAGGGTTTCTACAGTTCTGTTTGCTACTTAGGGTTTTCGGTTGGTCTCTAAAATTTGGGGCTTTTAATTTCTAAGTTACTAGGAAGGTTAGAAACTTAGAAATGTCTAAGTATGAACTGGAGAAGTTTATAGGAGATAACGATTATGGGTTGTGGAAGATGAAAATGAGAGCTGTCTTAGTCAAGGATGGGTTGTCTGCTACTTTAGAGGGTGAGGAGAGTTTACCAGAGAGCTTGCCTAAAAAGGAAAAGAAAGAACTTCTAGATAAGGCTTACAGTTCTTTAATCCTAAGGCTAGGAGATAAAGTCCTAAGAGAGGTTAAGAAGATGAAAACACCAGCAGAGATTTGGGAAAAATTAGACTCCTTATACCTGTCTAAGTCTTCACCAAATAGGTTAGTTTTAAAATATAAATTTTTCAGTTTTAAAATTGATGAAAACAAAGTTTTAGGTGACAACGTAAATGATTTTAGGAAACTAATTCAAGACTTAGAAGGTCTCAGTGTTACCATTGAAGATGAGGATCAAGTCATTCAATTACCGAATTCTCTTCCCAAAAGTTTTTCAAATTTTGTTGATACTCTTAAGTATGGTAGACAAACTCTTAAGCTAGATGAGGTTGTGGTAGCTATTACTACTAAGGATACTGAGTTTAGGAAGGAGGGCAAGTTAGATGGAGAAGGCCTGAATGTCAGGGGGAGATCTGAGAAAAAAAGGTTTAAGAAAGGTCACTTTAGAAACAGATCTAAGTCAAAATCCAAGTTTGTCAGGAAGTGTTTCCATTGTCACAAAGAAGGACACTTTAAAAGGGATTGTCCAGATAGGAAGAAGAGATCAAAGGAGAAAGAGGCTAGTGGCAGTGTTGATATAGCCTCAGATGGGTATGAAAGCTCTGATGTTCTTGTAGCTTCTGATAGGGAATCTGAATCTAAGTGGATTTTGGACTCTGGTTGCACTTTTCATATGACTCCAAATAGGAGTTCTTTTATAAACTTTAAAAGGATAGAATCTGGCAAGGTTCTAATGGGGAATAATGCAGTGTGTAGTGTGTTAGGCATTGGGGATGTCAGATTAAGTCTTCATGATAGCAGTTCTAGGATCCTTTTAGAAGTTAGATACATACCTGAGTTAAAAAGGAACTTGATTTCCCTAGGTAGTTTGGACTCAAATGGGTTTAGTTATAAAGCTCAAGGTGGAGTCATTAAAGTTACCAAAGGGTCTTTGGTGGTTATGAAAGATGAGAAAAGGAATGGTTTATATGTCTTAAATGGATCCACTGTTATTGGAACAGCAACAGTAACATCTTAGAAACCTAATCAAACATCTATTTGGCATAAAAGGTTAGGACACATTAGTGAGAGAGGTTTAATTGAGTTAAGTAAGCAGAATGCCTTAGGAGGGGATAGAATTGAGAAACTAGAATTCTGTGATCATTGTGTTTATGGGAAGATGAGCAGAATCAGGTTTAGTGTGGGAAACCACTGTTCTAAGGGTATTTTAGACTATATTCACTCTGATGTATGGGGGCCAACCAAACATCCATCTTTGGGAGGATATATATACTTTATTAGCATCATAAATGATTTTTCTAGGAGGGTCTGGATTTATTTCTTAAAAACCAAAGGTGAAGCCTTTAGGAAATTTAAGGATTGGAAGATTATGATTGAGAACCAATCTGGAAAGAGAATCAGGAAACTAAGTACAAATAATGGACTGGAGTTCATTAATGAAGAGTTTGATAACCTGTGTAGAGAGAGTGGAATTCTAAGACATAGAACAGTTAGACACATACCCCAACAAAATGGTTTAGCAGAAAGGATGAATAGGACCATTCTTGAGAAGGATATGAGCATGTTACCTTAGGGTGTTTGGATGTACTGTTTTTGTGCATGAGAAAACTGACAAGCTAAACCCAAGAGCAATTAGATGTGTTTTCTTAGGGTATCCTGATGGTATAAAAGGTTATAGGTGTTGGGATGTTGTAGGACAAAGGTGCATAATCAGTAGAGATGTTAGGTTTAATGAGGATGAAGTAATTGGCCTAAATCAAAATGGTTTGAGTGAAAGTGAAAACACAATAAGGGCAGAAACCATAAACTTAGTGTTAGGTGGAGACAACCCAAACCTGGATAGTACTGAACCAAACCACAATACTGATGATCAGACCTTTGAAGATGAACCTACCCTAGAGGACAATGATGAAAGTGATAGAGTTGAAACTAAGTTGCAAAATTACCAACTAGCTAGGGATAGAGAAAGAAGAGAAATCAGGTTGCCTAAGAGATACTCACATGCTAATATAGTTGCGTTTGCCCTTCAAATTGATGAAGACACTGATGAGGAACCTAGAACTGTTAAGGAAGCCATGAGTTGTTGGGAATCTAGGCAGGGGAAACTGGCTATGCAAAAGGAGATTGATTCTTTAATTAAAAGCCAAACCTGGATCTTGATTGACAAACCTAAGGGTAGTAGGGTTGTAAAATGTAAATGGGTTTTTAAAAGAAAGGAGGGCATACCAGGGGTAGAAGCACCTAGGTTTAAAGCAAGATTAATGGCCAAAGGGTTTACACAGGTTGAAGGGGTGGATTACAATGAGATTTTCTCACCTGTGGTGAGACATACAACCATTAGGATACTGTTATCTTTGGTAGCTCAGTTTGGTTTAGAATTAGAGCAGTTGGACATCAAAACAACCTTCTTAAATGGTGATTTAGAGGAGAAGATTCTGATGGAACAACCTAAACTTTTTGAAAGGGGATCTAAGAATCACGTATGCTTGTTGAAAAAATCCTTGTATGGCTTGAAGCAGTCTCCTAGGCAGTGGTATAGGAAATTTGACTTTTTCATGTTGAATGCTGGTTTTATCCAAAGTAGTTTTGATGGTTGTTTTTATTTCAAATGTTTATATGGAGAATGCTATATATATTTGTTACTATATGTGGATGATATGTTACTAGCTTGTAAGGATTTCTCTGAAATTGATAAATTTAAAAGAGAAATGAGTAAACACTTTGAGATGAAAGATTTAGGACAAGCTAAGAAGATTTTGGGTATGAACATTGAGAGAAATAGGAAAACTGGAAGTCTCATACTGTCCCAAAAAGAATATGCTGAAAAACTAATCAAGAAGTTTAATATGATTGACTTTAAACCTGTCAAAACACCTTTAGGTCAACATTTTAAGCTTAGTGTAACCTAGTGTCCAGACACTGAAGAAGATAAGGAAGAAATGGCTTGTATACCATATGCCAATGCCATAGGAAGTCTAATGTACTTAATGGTTTGTATTAGACCAGATTTAGCCTTTGCTGTCAGTACAGTTAGTAGGTTTATGAGTAATCCTGGAAAACCTCATTGGGAAGTAGTAAAATGGATCCTTAGGTATGTGAAGGGTACTCTGTCCACTGGCATAGTTTACAGTAGGGTAAAAATTCAGGAAAACCCCATCATGGGATGTGTAGATGCTGATTATGCTGGAAACATTGATAATAGGAAGTCCATGACTGGTTTTTGTTTTACTATTTGGAATAACCTGGTTTGCTGGAAAGCTAATCTGCAGGCTATTGTAACTCTATCCACTACGAAAGCAGAGTATGTTGCAATTACAAAAGCAGTCAAGGAAGCCATGTGGCTCAGGGGAATGCTTGTTGAAATGGGAATGGTTCAGCATCAAGTTCCTATTAAAAGTGACAATCAGAGTGCCATTTTTCTTTGTAAAAATCAGGTATTTCATGAGAGGTCAAAACACATAAATGTTAGACTTCATTTTATAAGAAACTTGATTGAAGACAAAGTCATCAAGGTGGAGAAAATTCTTGGTAAGGAGAACCCAACAGACATGTTCACCAAGTCAGTAACCTTAGACAAATTAAGACTCTTTAAGAGCCTTTTGCATGTTGAAGAGAATTAAGAAGATTTTTCTAGGGTAGCAAGGAAGGGAGAAGATCAAATGCCAAGGTGGAGATTTGTTGTGATGTGGCATTCTGATGACACACGTGGAAGTCAACAAGGAGGTTGGCTGGTCAAATGTAAAATGTGAAGACATGAGGGGCAGTTCAGTCTTTTCCTTATGTTCTAAAACCTAAATCTATTTTAGGTTTTGTGCGCAACTCACTTCTCTTATTTCTCTCTTAAGAGAGAGAAATGATTAGAGGTCTTTGTCTTTGGAAATTCGAGGTTCGTCCATGGAATCAACGGTGATGGTAGGTGTGAGCTGTCCTCTTTGAGTAGTCTTTTTACTGTATAAATATGTACTGATTTCTGACTATTTTTTAATGTATGAGTGGTGAGAGCATCTGGGTATACGGGTGTAAAATCAGAGGGATTTTGTATCGGGGTGATGCCTCTTGTAAAGGGGTGAGCCGATTCTTCTGTAAGGTTTCTCAAACTCATAGTGAAAGTTCTTTTTCTGGTTGCCCTGAAGGGTGGATGTAGGTAATCTTTAAGATTACCGAACCACTATAAATCTGGTGTTTTTCTTCTTCCTTTTACTTTACTATTAATTGTTGCTTTTGTGCTTTGTTTGGTTGAATGAACATTCTGGGTTATTGCATGATTACACTGTTTTTGGGTCATATTTACAACAAGGGTGTGGCCTGTTTTTTGCTAAGGTGATTGTTTGGAGTGGTAGTTTTGTTGAGCTTTATGAAGGCCAGAAGTTGCTGCCATAGGTTGTTTTTATGTGGTCTGCCCTCTGTAACCACATTAAGGAAATTAAGTAGGCCAAGGCATTCAACATTGAGCTAATAGGATTAGGATGTGACATATATAGTCCTCTTCATTAATATTTTCTATTTCTCATTATGACAATGTGTCGTCCATTCACACTTTTGAATATGAAAGAACCAGCAAGTTGGTGATTGCCTAATACAATTGGAGAACAACATTTTGATATCTATGGAATTCGCCAAATAACAAAAATCAATGTCACTTTATCAACTTATATAGTTGTTTGTTACTCACCATTAATTATAAGCATAGTGCATAGTTTTAAGATCCAATAAAAATTAAGAATCTATCGACTAGTTTGTTTTATGTTAATTTTCTTTTTCTTTTTTATTAAGTCTGAAATGTGTAGTTTTAAGCATCTTCTTTTGTTAATTATGTCTGATAACTTTTTTTCTTTTTTCTTTTTGGTAATGGGGAAATTGGGTTTCCATTTATTCGGAGATTGATCTTTTAAATTGTTCGGCTTTTAGTCTCACCTAATCCCATTAAAAGCCGAATCCTTATACATACTTCTATTCTAGTATTAATTTTGATGCAATAATTTTATAAATAAATAGGTTTTGACAAGCTGATTTGTCTTCTTAACAACTTATTATAATAATATTTCATATGTTTTATTATTTTCATTTATTAATATTTACCGTTGTTAATTGCAGATGATGATATGGATGATGATCTTCTTCGTGTGTCATTAACTAATCCGGGGAGTGCGGAATCAAGAGACTCTACTAACACAAACATTGTGAGATGAAGATGATTTATGTTATGTTAAGTTTTTTTAATTTGTAATTTTATGTTATGTTTAGTTTAACACTGCCAAGTTAAATTTATGTTATGTTTTTGAATTTGTAATTTTATATTTGTGTTATTGTGTTTGTATTTGTATTTGTTTTTTAGTTTTTATCAAATTGAATTTTGAGTAGTTGATTGTAGAGGATTTAATTGAATTGGGAGTAGTTGATTGTTGGGGTGTGATTGTAAAAAATGAAAATTGTAGGAATTTTGGGGGTGTAATTGTCATAATTAAAAATTGTTATGAACAATGCAGGTAACTACGGGTCCACCCGTACTCGCATAGAGTAGGATGCAAGTCTAATATTTTGGATTTATTTAGATCAACCCGTTTTGGGCTCGTACCCGATCCACCCGCCCGTTTTGCTAGGTCTAAGTCCATTTGTTGGTTTTTTTAACGTACAACAAAATATTTGAATAGAGGTTGGCAAGGCCCAGGCCTAGGCAGTCCCAGGCCTGGGCCCTTAAAGTCTGGTCCCAAATTGGGACCGGTCCTAAGACTTTTGTTAGGGCTTGGACCGGTCCTATGGGCCTAGAAATTTTATTTAATCCCCTAATTTTTTTTTATATATTGAAATTTCCAGGCCTAAGTCTAATGTTCAAAAGAGGAGTTTCATTCATTATATATCCTGCTGAGACGCAATAATAAAATTTAATTTTGACAATGTGAATTGAAAAAAGTTATACTTGTAACATTTTTTACGTTATTGATTGACCCAACTACAGAGACATAGACCAACTCAACATCGATCAGAGCTATATATGTTAAATCAACGTCTCATAGTCATGTTTCCAGTAGATTGCTAAAATTTTTTACACAAGAGATTTGATTTATTCGTTTGACTAATACATCAAAAATTGCTTTGGCAGAAATTATCTCTTATAAACAACCAAACCTAGGGACACGTTTAAAAGGAAAACAATCTTTTTTGTTAAAAGTTTTTTTCTAAACTGATAACTCTCTTTTGGTTATGGCAATATGTTTAATTGCTAGGTCTATTATTTTCTTAGGTCGACAATTTCTTTCTAATCACCGTCTTAATTTCCCAAGCTTCAAAATTATTTAGTAATGCAATGCCAACATTCTACAAAAAATATAAAGGTTTTTAGCTTATATAATTTGGAAGAGTTGTGATTTTTTTTTGGTTAATTGGTTTAGTTTATATTTTTTAGTTCAAATCAACGGTGATGTAATTTGACGTATATAAATAAAGCTAAAACTTACTTAAGAAAATGCAAGTCACATCGATCTTCAACATTACCTGGCCTAGTCAATGGTCAACTAAGCCAGATGTTTGATTTTTAGATATTCTTAAGCCAATAGCGCAAGGCCACATTTTTATAATTCTTTATTTGGAGATGTCAAATTACATTTCTTTATTGTTTATACGTTTGTCTTCCAGACAGAATTTTCTAAAACAAATTATTATTCTACTTTAGTTTTAGTCAAACTTTCTTGGTAAACTGCTCTTACTATAGCTCAAAGACTTTAATAAACAAATTGTTTCTCTCTCCAATTTAGAGTTAGGACAATACCCAAAATTAAATTAATAAAGAAAGGAAAGAAAGTGTTATAATCCATAGTTCGGATGAATGATATCATGAATACACAATACACCAAGGAAAAAAAAAAATCCTGTACCCCATCTTCATGATTTAACAAAATATATTTTCAAATCCTGTTATTCAATTGTTTGATGAAATCGTTAATTTTGAAAAAACCCGATTCATAACATTTACTTAAAAATATTGGGTCAACCTCTTAACAGTCAAATATGAAACGTAATATGAAACCAAAATTTATTTTAGATTTCACTTCAACATCACACTATTATGCCGGCTATATATATATATTTTTTTTGTTTCAACGTTCCATTTGATTATTTTATAACCTCATTTATAAAATATTGAACAGCTATTTTTGTGAAATTTCTTCAAAATATTGAACAGCTAGAATCAACGTTCCATTTGATTATTTTATAACCTCATTTATCTCTATTCTATTTTCATACCATCTAAAAATTTGGTAGTAGTTGGATCTTGTGCTCCAAGAGATAGACTAAAATTGGCACGCATCATGATGAAACTCTACGTCTTAATTAAGCCCATTTCAGTAAAACCTCCCATGGTTATTTTCTGCAACTTGATTAGTTTACAGCTTGCCATGTTACAACTCACTCTTTCTTTTATGTTCCTTCTTCCCTCTGCCGCCTCAGTTTCCTTCCAAATAACTCGGTTTGACAATGGCAGAAACAACTTACTCTATGAAGGAGATGCAAAGCCTAATGTTGGAGCTGTTGAATTCAACAGTCTGAGTTATATATGTCAGGTTGGTCGAGTCAAGTATGCTGAGAAAGTCCCGCTCTGGAACTCTGAAACAAGACAACTTGCTGATTTTACAAGCCATTTCTCCTTCATTATCGACACACAAAATAAGAACGCTTCTGCGTATGCAGCCGGGCTTGCTTTCTTCCTTGCTCCTGTTGGATTCGAAATCCCGCCCAATTCAGCTGGCGGTTTTTTAGGCCTATTCAACACCACCAATTCTGACTCGTCTCAGAACCAAATAGTTTTAGTTGAGTTCGACACTTTCCCGAATGAGGAATGGGACCCTGAAGTTCAACACGTTGGTATCAACACTAACTCGATATCCTCAGCCAATTACACTTACTGGAATGCTAGCTTGCACAGTGGAGATACTGCTGAAGCATGGATTATTTATAATGCTACTACTAAGACTTTGAATGTGTCATGGATTTATAGTTCAACCTCTAGTTCTTCAGAAAATTCTAGTCTTTCACTTCAAGTTGATCTTATGGAGGTTCTACCTGAGTGGGTCACAATTGGGTTTTCGGCTGCCACGAGTTACCTTACAGAGCGACATCAACTTTTAACTTGGGAGTTCAGTTCAAGTTTGGATGTAAAAGAAGTTAGTAAGGGAAAAGATGAGAAAAAGATTAAGCTAGCAATTGGTCTAATAGTTTCACTAGGTGTTCTGACATGTGGAGTTCTTATAACATTTGGAATTTGGTGGGTGCGGAGGCAGAAACGAATAAGGAGAGAAACAGCAAGAGATGCGGGTAACTTAACATCGATTAATAATGATCTTGAAAGAGGAGCAGGACCAAGAAGGTTTTCTTATGATAATCTTGTTGTGGCCACCAATAACTTCTCAAATGACAGAAAGTTAGGTGAAGGAGGGTTCGGTGCCGTTTACAAAGGGTACCTTCATGATACAGATATGGCAGTGGCTGTGAAAAAAATTTCCAAGGGTTCTAAACAAGGAAGAAAAGAGTACATAACCGAGGTGAAGGTGATTAGCCAATTGAGGCACCGGAATTTGGTTCAACTTATCGGTTGGTGCCACGATAAAGGTGAATTTTTACTTGTCTATGAGTTCTTGCCAAATAGAAGCCTTGATTATCATCTTTTTGGCAAGATTAAGAGTCCTCTAACTTGGGCCTTGAGGTACAAGATAACTCTGGGATTAGCCTCTGCATTGCTCTATCTTCATGAAGAATGGGAGCAGTGTGTTGTTCATCGTGATATTAAACCCAGCAATATAATGTTGGATTCTAATTTCAATGTGAAGCTTGGCGATTTTGGACTAGCTAGGCTTATGGATCATGAGCTGGGTCCACAGTCAGCTTCTCTTTTGGCCGGAACTTTAGGCTACATGGCGCCGGAGTATATAAGAACGGGTAAAGCGAGTAAAGAATCCGATGTTTATAGTTTTGGGATGGTTGTTCTAGAAATTGCTACTGGAAGAAGGTCAGTTGATCCTGTGGAGCAGAGATCTCAAATGGATATGGTAGAGCGGATTTGGGATCTCTATGGAACTGGAAGTCTTCTTTCAGCTGCTGATGAAAGATTGGAGAATGTGTTTGATGCGGAACAAGTCAATTGTTTGATGATTGTTGGACTTTGGTGTACTCACCCAGATTGCAATATTAGACCTTCAATAAGGCAAGCAATTCAAGCTCTTCAGTTTGAGGCTGCAATGCCGAATCTCCCGGTGAAGATGCCAGTTCCTATTTATCATGTGCCCACGCATTTAGCCAGTCCCGCAGAACCTTTACTCACTGACTCAACCCTTACAGTGAGTCAGTAAGCATGTTTGTAATCTTAGTTTGTAACTATTCAGTATATGCAAAATGTTGATTGAATGTCTATACGTCTTATATATCTTAAACTTATGATTGTATAAATCATAGCTGGTAATCATATTTTTATTAATAATCTCTGTTAAGTTTAACAGAGACAGATGCCAGATAACATTGATGTTCGAAATAGTGGTATTCCAATGAAAAATGCTATCCTTACAAAGACAATACAAAGAGAGCTACAAAGTGACATCACCAGGAAGGAAAAAACAAATAAAAAACGGAAAAAGAGGGAGAGAGAGAGAGAGAAATCATGAAGATGAATGGTGGAAATTGTCTTTGTATGACCTCTTTGTTTTTGTCTTTGTAAGAGTAGTATTACTCTATTCCAATTCATTGTCGCTGGTGTGGCTCAAGTACTGGGGCACACATCTTTTCCAGGTTTGGTGAAGTATTTTATTCACTCATCACATCAACTAAGCTTCAAATGAGTTGTTCCCCCGAAGTATTTTAAAGTGGTAGTTATCTGAGGCTGTCATCAAATTAAAAATAAGAAAAAACATCATCAAATGATTAATTCTTTGTTAGCATCTGCTCAAATAAGTGCCACGGAAGTATCTTAACTAAAATGTCAAAATTTTGCTCTCATTTTGGGTTAATGGGACTGCTATACCTTGGGCAGCTGATAGGTTTTACTACCGAAGCCAGTCTAAATGGGATCGCTTGATAGCTATAATTCCACAACCTGAAGCCATTAGAAAGACAAACAAACTGACTATATTACAATGCAAAAGATAACAATCTTCTGAAATACTCTTGGCTCGCGGTAGATATTAGGAATTCAGAACATTGTCTCCTCCTACAATCTTGGCTTAATTTTCATGCCAGATAGACAAGGCCGGCATCCAGCTCTATCACTATCAGATAGTTACGCAATAAAGTCAAACATTTTCTACACCAATCATTTCTTATCTTTTCTTTGTTCTTTCTAATGGACTTGTTTGCTATCTCAGCAAAGGAAAATGAATTGAGACAGTAGCTGAGAAAATGAAGGAAGAAAGTGAGAGAAAGAGTAAAGAAAATTTGGGAAAAAAACGTGACTGTATCTTTTCTAGGTTTTACTTCATTGCTTAATACAAGTGTACTGTTCCCACTTTTATATACAAATTTGTTACAACTAAAAGCCCAACTGAATGTAACTGTACCCAACTAATTGTAACAGAATACAGTTAACAATATTGGTCAACTTTAGTCAACATTGCTTTGTTTCTTATATTCACATCCTGCTGTAAATCAAACTTCCTTGAATCTCTCAGTCTGCTATTTTTTTCACATTCTAACATCCACCTGTAAATCAAACTTCCATAATTGCTTTGCACAACCCAGTTATTCAACTGAAGCTTTTCATACATTAAGTAGATACAAGACTTCAGAGCAAATGATTTTGGAAGCATATAACAAGACTGCATAGCAAATGATTAGCAGATAACAACTTCAGAGCAAATGATTATGGAAACATATAACAAGACTGCAGAGCAAATGATTCTGGAAGCATATAACAAGACTACATAGCAAATGATTAGCAGATAACAACTTCATTCTGATTAGCTCAACTGCAATGTTGCTCAATCACAATTCTGAGAACTTTCACAATAATTCCATAATTGCTTTGCACAACCCAGTTACTCAATAGAAGCTCTCCATACGTTAAGCAGATACATGACTGACAACTTCATTTTGATTAGCTCAACTGCAATGCTGCTCAATCACAACTCTGAGAACTTCACAATAATTCCACTGCAGAAACTACAACTTCACACTCAATAACTATCAACATAATAACTCCATTGCAGAAACTACAACTTCACAATAAATTCTACTGCAAAAGCAAAATTCACAATCAATTTCTCTGTAACCGAAAACTACACAGTTTTCACTACAGAATTACAACCAAGTACCAAATGTTGAGCCAATTGAGCTACAGGAAGGTGGAGCTCTTATTGTCAGTTTTTGTCTTAGATTTTCAAACCTGGAGGCAGGCCGAGCCTTTGTAAAGATATCTGCTTTTTGATATTCAGTGGGCACATATTGAACTTTGAGATTGTGAGAAGTAACCTATTCTCTAACATAGTGTGCATCAAGTTCAATGTGTTTAGTTCTACCATGAAACACTGGGTTAGAAGCAAGAGATCCAGCACTTTGGTTATCACATCAAATAATTGGAATTTCTGACAAAGAAAGACCAAGTTCAGAAAATAAACTACAAAACTAGGCCAATTCAGTGGACCATTGAGCAAGTGCTCTATACTCAGCTTCAGTGGAAGATAGGGCCACAACTTTCTACTTCCTAGAAGTCCATTGCAGTAGGTTAGTGCCAAGAAAAACATAGCAAGCACTTGTGGACCTCCTGTCCTCAATGCTACTAGCCCAATCAGCATCAATATAGCATTCAAGGTTGATTCTAGGGCTTTTAGTAAAGAGAATTCCATAGTTAGAAGTGCCTTTAAGATATCTAAGTAATCTCTTACAAGCTTGCCAATGATTCTGTGTAGGAGCCCTTAAGGAATTGGCTTAATTTGTTAACACAGTAAGCAGTATCAGGCCTAGATAATGTCAAGTACTGAAGGGCTCCTATTGTACTTCTATATAAAGCTGCATTTTCATAAGGATCACTATCTTCTAAAGTTAACTTGGTACCAATGGCCATTGGAGTGGTACATGGTTTGCAATCCTGCATATTAGTCTTTGTTAAGAGATCCTTGACATATTTTTCTTGATTCATGTGAAGATAGGAAGCTGTTCTAGTAACCTCAAAACCGAGAAAATACTTGAGAGAGCCTAGAACGTTTAAAGCAAACTGAGTATTCAGTTTATGTATGGTTTCATGCAGCAAATTGGTATCATTTCCAGTAAGTAGAATGTCATCTACATACACTAGCACATACATAGTCTTTTCCAATTTTTTATACACAAAAAGACTTGGATCAGCAACTGAGTGAACAAAATCCCAGCTTAAAAAGGCCTTTTTTAGCTTCTCAAACCAGGCTCTAGGAGCCTGTTTTAGACCGTAAAGAGCCTTAACTAATCTGCACACATGATGAGGATGTTGAGAACTAACAAAGCCTTCAAGTTGGGTCATATATACCTTTTCAGTAAGTTCACCATTTAGAAGGCATTGTTGATGTCTACCTGCTGAATTTCCCAACCATTATTCACTGCTAAGCTCAAAATAACTCTAATTGTGGGTGACTTAACTATGGGACTGAATGTTTCTAGATAATCAATTCTTGGATTTTGTTGAAAACCTTTTGCCACAAGCCTTGCCTTGAACCTTTGAATGGAACCATCAGGTTTATACTTTATCCGAAATACCCATTTACAGCCTACAGGATGCATTTCAGAGGTAGTAGGAACTAATTCCCAAGTTTGGTTAGCTAGCAAGGCATCAAATTCAGATTGCATGGCAGCTTTCTAGGCAGGATGGCATAGAGCTTCTATAACAGTAGTTGGTTCTTTATTGTCAAGAGAAGGTGGGGAAACAAGGATGGTATTATGTGCTCTGGTTTTGGACCTAGTAACCATGGGATGAGTGTTCAAGACAGGAGGTGGAGGCTTGGTTAAAGACAATTCAACAGTAAGAGGGATAGTTGCATAAGACTCATCTGATCCTACAGTTATGGGGGATAAAATAGGTGATGTGGATGAAGTAGAGTTAAGAGAAGTGAGGACTAAGGTCAGTGGTTGGACTGGACTGGACTGTGAAGATGTTGAAGGCTGAGGTAGATGAGATTGAGAAGAACAGGGAGATGATAAAGAAAGTGAATTAGAAAAGGCAACATCCTATGAGATTGACTGTTCCGGTGTGGAAGGACAAGCAAACAAAGGTGAAGCTGAAATAGGATTAGTAGATAAACTAGACACAAAATCAGGTATATACCAAACTGAAGGAACAAATAAATTGGAAACAGACTCAGTGTTTATGGAATAGGGTGTAGAATTTGAACCAGAAAAATTAGACGTTTTAAATGGAAAATTAGATTCATCAAACTGAACACTTTGACAAATATAAATCCTACCAGAAATATCCAAACACTTGTATCCCTTATGATGCAAACTATAGCCAATAAAAGTACATTTGGTGGTGTGAAAGTTAAACTTGTGATTGCTATATGGATGAAGGAAAGTATAGACAGCACATCCAAAGACTTTAATGAGGGAATAATTTGGAGAAGTTTTGAATAGAACTTGGAAAGGAGATATATTGGACAACACTGATGTGGGTAGTCTATTGGTGAGGTAAGCTGCAGTTTGAAAAGCACCACCAAAACTTAAGTGGCATACTAGCTTGAGCTAACAAAGTCAGACCTTGTTCCACAATTTGTCTATGTTTCCTCTCAACTCTACCATTTTGTTGGTGAGTGTGAGGGCATGGATGTCTAAAAATGATACCATGTTCTTGTAGGTAAGGGACTAGCTTCCTATACTCACCACCCCAATCGGTTTGAATACATTTTAAAGATGTGTTAAATTGCTTTTCAACTAGGACATGAAACTGTTTAAAAGCACTAAAAGTTTTAGATTTGGCTTTTAAAGGAAAAAGCCAGGTGAATCTACTATGGTCATCAAGAAATTGAATGTAATACCCATAGCCTTCGGGAGATGTAACAGGGGAAGGCCCCCAAAGGTCTGAGTAAACTAACTCAAGTGGTTTAGATGCATGATATGTGGATCTAGGATATGTAGATTGGTGTAGTTTACCAAATTGGTAGGCTGAGCAGAATGTTATATTATTAATAGTAGGATAAGGTAGTTTCAAGACATCAAGCACTTTTGCAAGAATAGTAGAATTGGGATGTCCTAATTGGTTGTGCCACAACATGACATTAGTTGATTGAACATGGAATGATTGAAGAGAATTTATTTTATTGATTATAGATGCATCATCAGTACAGATAACAATGTTGGATACAAGTGGTCTACTGTATTGCATACAATTTTGATTAACAAAATCAACACAGGCTGATTTACAACTACTAAAAATATGTTCTAGCATCAATTGTGTAGACAACATTTGTGTAGGAAAAGAAGTGCGACAAGGATTATTACATGACTTATTTATTGAAAAAATTAGACTGCTTTTGTGCTGAAACTGGACAGACTAATCCAAAACTTCTACAAAGATAGGTAATGAATAAATTGGAGCTTGAAGTTGGTATAATCCATCTTTAAGCATTCCTTTGAGAAAGGTTACTTTGGAGTGCTTGTCCTTAACCACACAAGAATCAATAAAAAACTCAACAGTGACAGGATTATCTTTAGTCAGTTTAGAGACACTAAGAAGATTTTTTGTAATGTGAGGGACACACAAGACATTCCTAAGGTGCAAAGTTCTAAATGGACAGTTTAAACCAACAGAACCAATATGAGAAATAGACAGAAGCTTACCATTGCCAACCTGGAGTTGTTCACTGCCTGCATAGCTGGTGCTTCCTATGAGTTGAGAAAAGTCAGAGGTAACATGATCTGTAGCTCCAGAATCCATGTACCATGCAACATCATGTACTGTAGAGGGTGTGGCAATGTAATTTATGGCTACAGGATGAGAGTTGTGTAGTTGAGTTTGAGCCATCAAAGCTTGATTATGCAGATGAGCAGCAGCATGAACAACAGATGAGTTTGGCTGGTTATCAACATGTGCAACTGTGGATCCAACTGTTTGGTGGAATGAGGAAGGTGTTTGAGACATCACTGAAGATCCGGAGTGGGGAGTATTCGCATAGTGATGAGAACTATGACTATCAATTGGATAGTAAGAGTTTCTAGTTCTAGAATTACCAATTCCAGAATTCCCAATTCCAAAGTTGAATGAGGTTTGTCTATTGAAGCTAGGAGAGTGAAGGTTGCTTTTAACTGAGATGTTATTTCCTGTAAAGTTTACATCAAACCGGTGGTAAAAATTTAAGGCTAAATGCCCTGTTTTCCCACAGACTTGGCAGACAAATTTGCCTCTGCCACCCCCTCTACCTCTTCCTCTATTACTAAAACCACCTCCCTGAAATTGTTGATTGTAAAATTGGTTTTGAGGCCGGGGATAATTGGACTGAGTTTGGTTAGATCCAAAGAAGGAAGGACTAAAATTGGGAACATTAAAGGTACTAGGGCTAGGGCTATGAGTGGAGGTTTGTTGTATAGGTATTGACACAGGTTGTGTTTTCTTGTTCTCATTGTCAACTGACAGAGCAACAACATTAGCTAAACCTCCATGAAACTCATTATGAACTACAGAGTTCATTGTTGCATTTGCCCTTTCAAGCCTAAGCTCAAGTTTTTGTAAAATTATCTATGCTTCTTGGACAGATATGGGATCAAGTTTGGATTCTAACCTGGTTGGGATATTCACAACAGCTGCATCATATTCAGACTCTAGTCCATCCAAAATGTAATTAAGTAACTCTTCATCTGTTATCACTACTCCTCTAGATGATAAGTTCTCTACAAAACCTTTCATCCTAAGGAAATAATCATGCATAATCATGTTCTCCTTTCTTGTATTTTGTAAAAGACTCTTAACATGTAATGTCTTAGCCCTAGATGCAGTAAGAAATTCTTTTTCTAACGTGAGCCATATTTCAGTAGCAAATTGACACTTGGAAATAACACCAAACATCGACTCTAATATGGATGAGAGTAGCCAACTAACTAACATTTATCAGTCTTCTTCCAAAGTATATATTTAGGATTAGATTTCTTGGTTATCTCTAAGCTTGAAGTGTCTGATTGTGCTCTGACGAACGGAGCTGGGCATGGAATTAATCCAGTCAAGTGCTCTTCAAGATCGTGGGCTCCTACTGCAAACAATATCTGGGACTTCCAAAATCGATGATTGTCTCGATTCAACTTTGGTGAAATTATTGGAAGTGTGGATGAATTCATTGATGATGAATTGATGAGGTTAACAGTATCTGAGGTGATTTTGTTCGAATCGTTAAATGAGGAAGGAATTGAAGAGGTATCAGCCATTGATGACGTTTGTTGATGGCTTTGATACCAAATGAATTGAGACACTAGCTGAGAAAATGAAGGAAGAAAGTGAGAGAAAGAGTAAAGAAAATTTGGGAGAAAAACGTAACTGTATCTTTTCTATGTCTTACTTCACTGCTTAATACAAGTGTACTGTTCCCACTTTTATATACAAATTTGTTACAACTAAAAGCCCAACTGAATGTAACTGTACCCAACTAATTGTAACAGAATACAGTTAACAATATTGGTCAACTTTAGTCAACATTGCTTTGTTTCTTATATTCACAAGGAATCAACGAAAGAAGATGGATATATTGCTGCAATGTTCAGTTTATTATAGTTACTATTATTTAATTTTTCCTTAGCGAAGGAATGTCGCAGTTAGTTGTGGGGAGCAATTTCAGCTCATGAAGTTGAAAGTTGACCCTGTGTAGGCGGCAATGGATCTGCCAACTCTTCTGCCCTAAGTTATGAACCAGATAAAATATATAACTAGCAGTTGAAACTAAAGCACTAAGATATAATTAAACTAATACAGTATAGCAGCAGGGCCGCGGTCTGTTATATATATATACATGTTAAATTGCCACTATTATGCAGTACCTCTGCTACATGTTGCCATGGCCACGTCTTTCTACAACTTACTAAGTTCATATCTCTTGTTCTTCTTCCTTCTTTTTCTGTTTGTTCCTTCTGCTAATTCATTTTCCTTTAAACTAACTCGATTTGACTCCGAAAACACCGACATTTTCTATGAAGGAGATGCCAAAGCTTCTGTTGGAGCAGTAGAATTGAATAGCTTGAGTTATCTATGTATCGTGTGGGTCGAGCCGCCTATGCAGAGAAGGTGCGGCTGTGGGACTCTCACTCTAATGAACTCTCTGATTTGGGCTGCTAGTTGGTGTGTGTGGGTTGTGGGTTGTGGGTTGTTTGAATTATAAATTAAAGTTATCACAGCATATGCTTAATTTATGTCACCTCTCTATAACCGTATTGAGGAAATTAAGCAGGCCAAAGTGTTCGACATTGAACTAATAGGATTAGGATGTGACATATATAGTCCTCTTCATTAGTATTTTCTATTTCTCGTTATTACAATATGTCGTCCATTCACACTTTTAAATCTGAAAGAACCAGCAAGTTGGTGATTGCCTAATACAATTGGAGACCAACATTTTGATATCTATGGAATTCGCTAAATAACGAAAATCAATGTCACTTTATCAACTTGTATAGTTGTCTGTTACTCACCATTAATTATAAGCATAATGCACAGTTTTAAGATCCAATAAAAATTAAGAATCTATTGACTAGTTTTTTTATGTTAATTTTCTTTTTCTTTTTTATTAAGTCTGAAATGTGTAGTTTTAAGCATCTTCTTTTGTTAATTACGTCTGATACTTTTTTTTCTTTTGGTAACGGGGAAATTGGGTTTTCATTTATTCGGAGATGGATCTTTTACTTTGTTCAGCTTTTAGTCTCACCTAATCTCGTTAAAAGCAGAACCCTTATACATACTTCTATTCTAGTATTAATTTTGATGCAATATTTTTGTAAATAAATAGGTTTTTACAAGCTGATTTGTCTTTAAAAGTGGAAAAATAACCAGCCCGCTTAACCCATCCCAGCCTGTGGCAGGCTAGGCCCGACCCACATCTTGGCCAAAAAGGCTGGCCCAGCCCGGTCCGTCAATCCTAACCCAACGGGTTTTGATGCAGGCCAGGTCGGGCTAGCCCATAATTTTTTTAATTTTTTCCTTTTGTGTAATTGTTTTTAATTAACTTTTCAAATATCAATAATTCAATTAAATTAATTTTTTTTGTTAGCATTTCAAATATTAATTCAATTTTAATACAATGAAATTGTAATATAAGAAAAATTAGATTTATTCATTTATCAAAAAATAAAATAAGAAATTACAACAATTATTACCTCGTTAAAAACCTTACAAAGAAAAACTCAATTGGGACAAAAACTTGGTAAGGAAAAAAGAGTGCAATAATTGACAATTAATTTACAAGTTACAATTTACAAAACAACTAATTTGGGGGCTAACTAAGACCTCCCCTCATCTGTATCATCTATATTACAAAATTGAAATGATTATCTTAAAGTTTCGTGGACAACCTCGTATTGATCCTGATGGCGTGACTGTTCCCAATCTTGAAGACATGTGAGGACTTCAATCATTTTTTGTGCAAGTTTAGTTCCTCTTTCATTTAAAATTCGTCCACTTGCACTAAATGTTTGTTCGGATGAGATGATTGAGACAAGAACAGAGAAAACATCCAAGGCAAGTCTTGATAATACCGAAAAAATACATTTTCTGGTTTTCCAATATTCTAAGACATCAAAGTTTGCTCTTTGTTGTGGATCTGCTGGTAACACGTCGGGGGTTCCCAAATATTAGTGAAACTCATTACTCTGTAGCTGCATAGAGGACAATACATTCGTTGTTAATGCTTCTGAAGAGGAGGATGTGCTTCAGATTTGAGTCCTTTTCGGCCTATTAAGTGCACTCTATGAGTCAAAGTTTTCATTTGTTTCTTCTGATGCTACTTCTTCGGGTATTTCGCCTCTATGCTGGTTCCCATACCCGTTTTCATATTGCAAATATATCTTTGCAAGACACTCTCTTACCTCTCCTAGTTGATTGACATATGCTTCATCTTGTAAATTTTTAGTTAATGTGTCTAAACAATTTTCTAAACGTGCTGATTTAATTCTAGGATCAAATATAGCAACTAAACAATAAAGAAAAAGAATGGGTTTCCAATAATTTTTAAATTTTAATTCCATTGCCTCTATTGGTCCTACTAAAATTTCATTGTTTCTGTTTTTTCTAAATAAATCTGAAATTTTTATAATTGTATGTATTATCAATGGACTAGCAGGATAATAAACACCAGAAAGTTGTAAAGTGGATTGGTAAAAATTTTTAAGAAAAGAATGAAATTTTTTAGTTATATGCCAATCATTTTCTACCAAATAATGAGGACCTCTATTATTTACAACAAAATAACTAATTAAATTTGCATAAGATAAACATGAATCAAGCATTAATAAGTACTATTCCATCTACCAGACATGTCTATTGCAAAAGTTCTAGGAGAAATTTGATTTTATACAAGCATCTTGAAATTCAACATTTCTTCTATTACTACTAGTAATCTAAGCTAAAGAATCCATAATTCTATCAATATTATTTCTAATTATTTTCATACCACTTTTCACAATTAAATTAATAATGTGAGATGCACAGCGTTGGTAAAAAAACTTCAAATTGTCATAAAAAAAAAATTAATTTAAAAAAAATCTATGGCTCTACTATTAGCATTTGCATTATCTAAAGTTAAAATTATTACTTTATGAACAACATCATAATCTTCTAAAACTTCAGCAATTTTATTATAAATTTGTTGACCACTATGATCCATATCCATTAATCTAAATCCCAATAAAGATTTATTTAATTTACATTCGTTATCAAAATAATGACTAGTCACACAAATATAATCTTATTTAGCTTTACCACTCCAAATCGGTGGTTAAAGTCACACTAACATGACAACTATGTATTTTATTTTTTAATTCTAATTTCATTTTCCCAAACAATTTTATTAAATCATTTCTAGTTGCAGTTTTAGAATAACGTTTAAGTCCTGGAAAAAATAAATTTTTAATAAATCTTTCAAAATATTTATCTTCAGCCATATTAATAGGTTGATCAGTTGCAGCAATATATAAAACTAATTGTTCCCTATATACATCAGAATTATAACGCTAAGTAGTACCCATATTAGTTATTTGAGTTTGATTGGTTTCTCTATTTCCATGTTGAGTAATATGTTTATTAGCATGCATTTTTAAAGTACTAGTACTATTACCTGCATCAGTTTTATAAATATTTCCACAATACTTGCATCTTGCTTTCTTCACTTGAATTCCATTTTCTGTCTCGTAAAACTTATCGAAATGCACCTAAACGTCTGATGTGTGCCTGTTGTCGGTTTCGATAGCAGTTGATGAACCTGCTTTTGCTTGAGATGAAGTTGGACGAGGACGACACTTAGAACCACCGGGAGCTGTAGCTGCATAGGGAGGAAGGGGGGAGTATTATGAGGTGTATCAGATTCTGAGAATGGGAAAGTGGGACTATTTGAATCTACTGCATTTATGTTAGTAAATTCAGGGGGACTAGGATGGTTTCCTTCATCATCGAAATTGATGGGATGGAAATATCTATTTAAAAAAAAATTGACATAGAAGAAATAAAAAATTAAAGAAGGAGAATTGGAATTTGGAAATATGAATTGAAAATTGCAAAAACTAATAAAAATTAAAATGAGAGCAATTTGACAACAAAAGAATAATTGAGAGATTTCAATAGAGATTAGAGAAACTGAGAAAATGAGAGAATTTGAGATGTGAGAAAATATGAGAGTTTAGGCCCTATTTATAGAAAAAAAAGGGGAAAAGAAAATGACAAAAAAGACCCCTCCAACTACTATAAAACAGATATATTTCATGGGTAAAATGGGTATTTGTAAAAAAATAATAATTATTTTTTTTATTTTTTTCGTCTAACCCGCGCAAGTTGGCTATTGGTAACGGCCAACCCGCCGGGTTGGAGGGTTTTTTTAAAAAAAAATATAACCCTCCGGGTTGACATATGAAAGCCCGGCCCGCTCAGCAGGGTATATGCTGGTCTGGTTGAACCTGACTTGATGCAGGCAGTTAGGGTTGACTCGCCTAACCCTGCCCATTTGTTTCACCTCTATTTGTCTTCTTAAGAACTTACTATAATAATATTTCATATGTTTTATTATTTTCATTTATTAATATTTATAATTGTTAATTGCAGATGATGATCTTCTTCGTGTGCCATTAACTAATCCGAGGAGTGCAGAATCAAGAGACTCCACTAACACCAACATTGTGGGATAAAGATGATTTATGTTGTGTTAAGTTTTTTTCATTTGTAACTTTATCTTATGTTTAGTTTAACATTGCCAAATTAAATTTATGCTATGTTTTTAAATTTGTAATTTTAAATTTGTAATTTTAAATTTGTAATTTTAAATTTGTGTTATTGTGTTTGTATTTGTATTTGTATTTGCGTTTTAGTTTTTATTGAATTGAATTTGGAGTAGTTGATTGTCGAGGTGTGATTGTAAAAATGAAAACTGCAAGAATTTTGGGGGTGTAATTGTCATAATTGAAAAATGTTATGAACAATGTAGGTAACTGCGAGTCTACCCGTACTCGCATAGGGTAGGGTGCGCGTCCAATATTTTGGACCTGTTTAGATCGACCCGTTTTGGGCTGGTACTCGGCCCACCCGCCCATTTTGCTAGGTCTAAGTCCACTTATTGGTTTTTCAACGTACAACAAAATATTTGAATAGAGGTTGGCAAGGCTCAGGCCTAGGCGGTCCCAAGCCCGAGCCCTTAAAGAGTTGTCCCAAATTGGGACCGGGCCTAAGACTTTTGTTAGGTCCTAAACCGGTCCTATGGGCTTGGAAATTTTAATTTAGCCCACTAATTTTTTATATATTGCTAAATAGATACAGTATTTATGTAATTAATCAGGGGTGATTTGTAAGTTTTTAATTAAAGAATGTTCTTACTTCCTATTTAATTAATCAGGGGATTTTGGTCATAGGGTAAGGGTTTTTTTTTTTTTTTTTTTTTAAATTAACCGGGCCCAAGAGGAGGGACTAGCCTAGGCCTCAATTCCTCCTCCCTTGGGCTTGGTTCAGTCCTCCCAAGGACTGGTCCTGGGATCGGTTTTATATTTAAAACAAACTAGGATACTTTTTACATAGCCTTTTTCTAGGGGAATTACATGCTTATTATTTGGATAAAATTAAAAAAAAAAAAATTTTGATACGTGATTTTGACACCAACTAAACGCACGTGTGAAATGCTGAGTTGGCCTAGAAGACACACGTGAATAGGGGATTGAGGATGTAAATGGTGACAAGACAATGTTTAAAGTGGTTTGGATGCTTAACCAAGCGAATCATACGTCCATCGATATTGTATTTATATTTGAGGGATGAGGTCGCAGATTAGCGAGCTGATGAGAGTACAAATGAGAGAGAGAGCTATTACAGAGAGAAGATAGCTAATCAAGAGTAAAATGAGCGAATCCCACAGACGGGAGAGAAACTCTCTATTTATAGTGGGATACATTGAGGTAATCATTACTGAATCCGTAAAAAAAGGGTCAGGTACCGTGCAAATTCTCCTTTGCGTCCCGTTATTCACCTACTCGCGTGATCTCCTCGCTTTATGCAGGGATTGGACATGTGGACGACCTCCGCCTTTCTCGCCTCCTAACACGCACCCACCGCACCGCGAAGCATGCTGCACGCGGCACATGATGTGGTCACGTCTGAATGGCTCCAGGATTTGCCTAAACCTTGACTACTTGCGCTGATTGGGCTCTATGTCAGCCCTACTTTTCCAGGCATAATAGAAGTCCCCTAATTTTTAAGGTTTGAGAATCGAACCTTGGAAATTACAAATGCCTTGATCTGACATGCTTGATGATGTTTGAAGCGACTTGATTGTGAAGGAGGTCGAGAGAACATCTCCTCGCATGTGACTTGGGGTGATTGTTGCCCTTACATTCAGCGACCTAGAATTGGGGGATCCAGTGCTATAATGATGATTCCGACTTGGGTGGAATCTTCGACCTGTTTACACTTGGCAGCTTTCAAGAGGATAAGGGGTCGCTGCTTCGCAGCTGATATCTATCGAGGTCAAGGTCGAGGAATCACATCGCTTCGCAACCGACGTGAGACGAGGTTGAAGAGTTATGCCACCTTGTGACTTACAAAACAAGGAGTGTTTTCATAACGGCCTCTTCAGATGTTATCCGTTGCACTTTTGCAGGAGATACATTAAATGAAACACCTTTTGCTTTGACAGACGTGTCTTAAGCGTAATAAGTGCCAGCCATGCGCATTAAATGCGAGCCTTGTTGAAACGACATTCCCTATCAGAGCATTAAATGCAAACGTGGGCGCATTAAATATGGAGGAGGGAAAACGTGCCGTCGCTTGAGCATTTCAACGGAAGGGGATGACGATCTGGTTTCTCGAGGTGTGACAGTCACACTTCCTCGCTGATTCATGACATGTGGTCGCGATCAACAGTCAGATGTGTTTTTCGCCCAAACGTCATTTGACTTCGGGAAACCAAAGCGCCACTTCCTCAACTATATAAGCCCCAAGCTCTCTTCAGGCAAAGTCACAGTACTTTCATTCTTAGAGAGAGCAAGAAACTTTCTCGAATCTTGGTTCTTTGCCTTCCAGAGTGGTGACTGATATTCGGAGTAGAAGAGCCAATCTTTCTCATTTCAAGAGGTAAAGACGAATCCCTTTTCCTATTTTTGGTTTTGACAGTCGCCATGCGACGATTGTCCGTTGGTATCTCATCGGAGATGAAATATCCTCCATTGAGTCATGTCCATTGATGGTGGCCCTTTAAGTATTCTATTGGGGTTTTTCTAGGGTTTAAGGGAGGAAATATTTATTCTCCTCCACGTCATCGTACGAGATAGTGTACGAAGACTGAATGGTTCCTTGCTTGTCACTTTTGCATATGACAGGAGAATGGACCCCCAAGCACCGTAGGAAGGGACCGGTTCGCCCATCTGAGGATGCTCTGTAGGGTCTCATTCAAGAGATCTTTTTGGTACTTACCAACGAAGAGCTTGAAAGGGTGGTAGACCAATACGCTATCAACGTGGAGGTCTTCTGCGATAGGACATGCATAGCTCGGTATTCGCCACTAGGGTTGGCTGCGATCTTCGAGGACATTTTCAAGGGTGGGGGGTTGATCCCTTTCCACCCTTTTGTCAGGTCGATCCTGGATCATTTTGGGATCGCTCCAATGTAACTCACACCGAACGCGTACATGATTGTCTTGGCCATGTACATCGCGTGTCGTGAGAACGGGCTGGGCGAGTTGACTGTAGTAGAGCTCGGTTGCTTATATATTCGAAAGAAAAGCAAGGACAAGGATTCCTACTACTTGTCTTGGCGACCTACTATAGAAGCAGTGATACACAGTTACCCGAGCAATATAGGACCGTATGAGACGAAGTTCTTTTTCTTTCGTCACGATGGCCTTTGTCGCTTCCGAGAGCCGAGTAGGTGCTTTTTCCTTCGAGTTTATTGACTTTATTAGTCTTTTGTTAACGAATTGTTTATTTTTCTAGCAGTTAACAAAACGACCAATTTAGATATGCTCGCGGACTCGGACAGGATCACAACTTTCGGTTTCCTGCCCAAAGCAAGTCACGACACGGGGTTGCTCGTGACAACTGCGAACTTGCAGAAATATGGTTTCTTCAACCAAGACGCAGCCTTAGAGACCCCGCAAAGTACGTTTCTTAACTTCTTTTTTACTTTTCACGTAGCGAACTATTTTACTAACGGTGTTCGGATGCAGCGACCATGCCTTCTAGAGTGCGCAAGTCACCACGACCAAGGCAATTTTCCTTCCCCCGAAGGGGTACCACTTGACAAGCTAGAGCGGCTCCCAATGGTCCCTCTGGCGGGGGCACACCGATGGCGGCTCTGACCCGACCTGAGGGCACTGTTCACCCTAAGCAGAAAACTACGACCTAGAAGCCTAAAAAGAGGAGGCTGATTTGGACCGAAGAGTCGGAGTCCAAACCAGAGGGCTTGGGCGTCCAGCCTGAGAGGTCGCAGCCCTACCAAGCCTACCGCTCGGGAAAGAAAGCCATGGTGGTGCAACTGGCGTCTCCATTGCTCCCGAGGGTCAGCAGGTGAGGCAACAAACGACCTTTGTTCCCAAGAGGAGGTCGGGAAAAGAGCTGGCAGGGGGGACTCTACCCATGGTAGGCACTGGTACCCCCGTCCTAGAATCAATGGGATATCTATCGGACCATCTGCAACTGGTAGTCTTCGCGCTGCTCGAATGTGGACTTGCGGAGGTTTTTGAGCAGTTTGTGGTTCCGATACCATGGACCTGATGACCACATCCTTCCACCACTTGAGCCAAGTAAACGAGCTGCCCTTGGTGAGGACATTTGCTTATGTGAAATAATTAACTTTATTCTCTTCACTATGTAGGCCCTACTCTCCATGCACCTATCCCTGCAAAAGGTCCAACTCGGGATTGCTGAGGGATTGGTGGAGATGAGCGAAGAGAATGTGCGATTGAAGTGGGACTTGGCGGTCGCTAACGCGGAGAGAGATTTGTCTATCACTTCAACGTATCAGTATCTGAACGAGAGAAATGCTGCTCTTTGCACAGTGGACTTTCAAAAGGCCGAGCTGGAGAGGCAAGGGGAGGAGATGAACGAGCTCCGGAGGATGGTGGCCAGACTCACCAGGGAGGCCGATGAGAAAGACCAGGAGCTGAAAGGCCTTATTAAGCTACGGGCCTTGCATGAGCGTAATCGGTGGATAGGGGCGAGCTGTGGGAGAATATCGAGAAGTAGCAGTCAGAGCTTGAGGCCGAGCTCCACTTTACTCGAGGCCGTGTCACTTCGTTAACTGTGGAGATGCAGCAGCAAGAGGCGGAGATCGAGAATAGAGCTGGAGAATGGACGATTCAATCCATCTTTGCCCTTCTTTCTAGGAACCCTGAGATGGATCTGTCCGATCTTCCTGACGAGTACTGGGACGAGCTGGCTTCCATGGCGTAGGCCGAAGCTGAGGAAGCAACTTGGGGACCCGACCAGGAAGTAGAACATCCTGAATTCGTTCATGAGGAGCCCGCGCCCGATTAGGCGGTCGGCGACCAGCCTTGGGGAGAGGATAGGTGATCCACTTCTCTTGTTTTCTCCCTTCATGCTTATATACTTTCCTTTTTCATTAATAAAGATATTGCTTTTCACATTTTTCATGAGTGTTTATAATTTTCGCATTCTTTACATATGAGATCGTATTCTAACTGCTTACAATAATATTGGTACAAGTTTATACGAACATAATTGTATATATGGGAAAATGATTACAAACGATCAAAATTGCACACTTGCTATTACAAAGATTGCAAAACTTAAAACCGACCTTTACAAGGAAATAATCGAGTTCGGAATTACTGGTAATAAGGTCGGAGATGCTCGGCATTCCAAGCTCGGGGTACTTCAGAACTATTCAGCCTTTTCAGATGATAAGTCCTCGGTCTTATCACTTTGGCGATGCGGTACGAGCCTTTCCAGTTCGGTCCCAAAAATCTCGCACTTGGTTCTCTAGTACCGAGAAGAACTTCCTTCAAAACAAGGTTGTTGACTTGGAAGTCTCTTTTTCTGACCTTGGAGTCGAAGAACCTTTTTGCGCATTGCTGATAGGCTGTTATCCTTAGTTGAGCCTTGCTGCGAAGTTCTTCAACTAGGTCCAGACTTGCGCGTAGAAGCGCTTCATTGTCGGCTTCATTGTATAGGTCCCTCCGAAGTGAACCGGTTCCTACCTCCATAAGGATTATTGCTTCGCAGCCATATGCTAGCGAAAAAGGGGTTTCTGAGGTAGAGGTTTTCGGAGTTATCATGTATGCCCATAGGACTTCGGGGAGGTCATCGGCCCAATTCCCTTTGGCTGCGCCAAGCTTGGCCTTAAGAGTGTGCTTGATAGTTTTGTTGACAGCTTCAACTTGACCATTTGCTTGCGGCCTTGCAACCGAGGTAAATTTTTGATGAATACCCAGCTCGTCGCAAAACAGTTTGAACTCCTCATTGTCGAATTGCTTGCCATTGTTTGAGATGAGAGTATGAGGAATCCCATAGTGGCACACAATGTTCTTGAAGACGAAGTTATTGAGCTTTCTGGTCATGATCACAGCTAATGATTCTGCTTCAACCTACTTGGTGAAGTAATCCACCGCGACCACGACATACTTGACTCCCTTTTTACCAATTGGCATGGGACCGATGAGATCGATTCCCCACATGGAGAATGGCTAAGGGCTGGTCATGGTTATCAGCTGGTGGGAAGGAGCTCGCGGTATGTTCGCGAACCGCTGGCACTTGTCACACCTTTTGATAAAGTTGTAGGCGTTTTCTTGGATTAGGGGCCAATAGTACCCTTGACGAACAACTTTGTTTATGAGAGATCGTGCAGCAGTGTGATCACCAAAGATCCCTTCATGTATCTCCCTCATGATGTAATCTGCCTCTTCGTCGATTACACATCGGAGGAGAGTGGCGCTAAACCCTCGCTTGTACAACTAGTCTTTGATGAGGGTGTAATGAGCAGATCTTGTTCGCAGAGTCCTTGCCTCGACCTTGTCATCGGGCAAGGTCTAAGCTCTGAGATATCGAATGATAGGGGTCATCCAAGAAACTGATTCTATTACATTCATGGCCTGTTCGATCAGGCCGATACTGGGGGTCTCGATGAACCAAACAGGAATGCGTTCTGGTGCATCTGAATCCAACGACAAGGCTATCCTTGCCAAGGCATCTGCCACAGAGTTGTTATCTCTACGAATCTGTGTGATCGTGAAATGCTTGAACGTCTCGAGTGCGGCCTTAGCTTTCTTCAAATAGCTGATCATGTTTTCTTCCTTGGCTTGATATTCCCCCAAAATCTGGTTAACGACTAGCATGGAGTCGTTGTGGATGTTGATCGCAATTGAACCCATTTCTCTGGTCCAAACTGCAATCCAGCGAGCAGAGCTTCATACTCGGCCTCATTATTGGTTGCCTTAAAACTGAACCGGAGAATGCCATAAATGCGAGTCCCTTCGGGACTCAAGAGGAGAAGACCTGACCTGGCTCTCTTTCTGTTCGATGATCCACCGACGTAGAGGTTCCAGGTCGATAGATTTTGGGCAGTTTCCTGAATGACTTTTTTGGGCTGTTGCTCCGACTCATTCATCGGATGATGTGAGAATTCTGATATGAAGTCGGCAACGGCCTGCCCTTTGATGGTTGCCTTCAGTCTGTATTTCAAATTGAACTGACTTAATTCCATGGTCCACTTAAACAACTTACTCGATGCCTCTGGTTTCTGGAGGACTTGCCTGAGCGGGTAATTGGTCATTACATGGATCGTATGGGCATGGAAGTAAGGTCGCAACTTTCTAAAAGCGATCAGCAAGGCATAAGCTAATCGTTCCATTTTTGGATACCGTATCTCGGCATCCAATAGATGCTTGCTCATGTAATACACTGGCCATTGGACACTGTCCTCTTCCTGAACTAAGGCTGCACTGACCGCGAACTGAGAGACGGATAGATATAGGAGGAGGATCTCGTGGGAGAGGTTTGGACAGAAGAGGCGGCTTCCCGAGGTGTTCTTTAATACTCTAGAATGCATGTTCGCACTCGGGAGTCCGCTCAAACTTTTTGTGGCCCTTAGAACATTGAAGAACGGCAAGCAGAGATCTATTGCCCTCGATATGAAGCGACTGAGTGCCGCTATTCGCCCATTGAGGCTCATGACATGCTTTTTGTTGGTCGGGCTTTTCATATCGAGGAGAGCTTGAATTTTCTCGGGGTTGATCTCTATTCCCCTTTGGTTAACCATGTATCCTAGGAATTTTTCCGAGGACACTCCGAATGAGCACTGGAGGGGGTTTAACTTCATTCTGTATTTTCGGAGGATGTCGAACATCTCAGCGAAATGCGCTATGTGATCTAAAGTGGCATTCGACTTGACCAGCATGTCATCTACATAGACCTCCATTGATTTCCTGATCTACTTGGAGAACATTTGGTTAACCAACAACCGGTAAGTTACGCCAGCGTTCTTGAGGCCGAAGGACATGACTTTATAGTAGTACAGCCCCCGATCTATAACAAAGGATGTATGCTTTTCGTCCTATGCATGCATCAGAATTTGATTGTATCCCGAGTACGAGTCCATAAAACTCAACAGCTCGTGCCTAGAGGTGGTGTCCACGAGCTGGTCGATCCTAAGCAAGCGAAAACTATCCTTTGGGCATGCTTTGTTGAGGTCAGTGTAGTCAACACAAGTCTGTCATTTTCCATTGGGCTTCTTTACTAGAACCGGGTTGACAACCCAGCTCGGATGGAGCGCTTCTCGAATGGATCCGTTCCGAGAGGTTATCTACCTCAAGTTTCAAGACAGCATATCGCTACGGATCCATCGCTCTTCTCTTTTGGCGAACCGGCTTGGCTTCACTGTCGATGTTCAAGGCATGCAAATAATATCTGGGCCGATCCCGACCATATCTACATGCGACCATGCGAACATATCGATATTTTCTCTAAGAAAGTTGGTCAGTTCGGTAGCGAGCTGGGGGTTGAGATTGCTCCTAATCCTCAACATTCTGCTCGGTTCGCTCTGGTCGATCGATACCTCAGACAGATCCTCAACTGACCCATTAGAAGGGTATTCCTGGATATGAGGATCCATATTATCCTCGACTAGGCCAGGCTGCGGCTCGATCCGATTGATCGCCATTACTTGTCAGGGAATGCCGCGCGAGATGCCCTTCCCTTTGCATGCCATCTGTACTACCCTTACATAACAGTCGCGAGATACGCACTGAGATCTGCTAACTTCCCCTATCCCCGTCGAGGTGGGGAACTTCATCTTCAGATGGTATATCGAAGTGACCGCCTTGAAATTTCTCAGCAGAGGTCACCCGAGGATACCATTAAAAGCGGATGGACAATCCACTACCAAGAATTCAGTTACCTTGGTCACCTCGTCGAAGTCACCCAGTGTGACCAGGAGCGAGATCGTTCCTTTGGGGATCAGGTGGTCCCTTGTAAAACCATAGAGGGGGATCGAGGCGAGCTTCAGGTCGGCCTCATCCAAGTTCATTCTTTCGAAAGCTGCTAGATGTTCATAGCACTTCCGTTGTCAACCAATATTCTGTGGACGTCGAAGCGCCCTATCAAGGCGTGATCACGAGACCGTCATCGTGGGGATGATGCAAGCGAACGACATCGTTTTCGGATAAGGTAATTTCCTCCTCCTTGCGAACCTTTGGTGGTCACCACGTCATGCTCATCACACTGATGGGGTCGTGATAGGCTGTGTGAGCATATCTTTCCTAGGCACCTCGCGAATTCCCTGTGAGGTGCGGTCCCCAAAAGATCATTCCGACGCTGCAGATACCTTTGCGATCACGAAGCTTTTCCTGGTTCCCCTTGATTTTTCTCCTGTGCGGGAGTGGAGTCATCAATATATTCCTTGAAATGCCCCTGCTTGATGAGGTCTTCGATTGCTTGTTTGAGAGCTTGATACTCATCAGTGTGATGCCCATTATCCCAATGAAGGCGATAATATTTTTTACTATTTCTGGCTGATGGGGGATTTTTCATGGGCTCAGGCTCTCCGAGCAGGCTGGCTTCTTCTAACTTGTCAAGAATAGCCGATACAGACGCATTCAAAGGCGTATACTGATTTCTGTCGTGATTGCGACGAGGAACTGGAGCATAAGACTTTTTGGGCTCATACCGCGGTTTCTTTCCTTTTTGTTGATCGTCATTAGCCCATCTGCGATCCACTCCTTTACTTTCCCCCCGACCAGGTGCACTACCTCAAGCGCCAGGTCACGGCGGTGGAGCGTTGCCACAAAATTGTCAATACAGAGGTACTTCTCCGTAAGGTTATAGAAGTAGGTGAGAGAAACATCATCCTCAGCCTGTAACTCTTTCCACAGGTCGGTCTATGGGCGAGCTCCCGCTATGATGAGAGTCCGAACAAACTCTTCGGGAGTGTGAGCTACCTTATTAAGTTTTCTATGGAATCGATCGATGTAAGATTGGAGGGATTCATCCCTCTCTTGCCTTATGTTGCTGAGGTAGCTTAAAGGCATTGAGAACTGTCGGTTCGCTTGGAAGTGCCTTAGGAATGTCGCGCTCATCTGAGGCCACGAGCTGATCGATCCCGATGGGAGCGACCTGAACCACCATTTGGCATGAGAGGTTAGAGTTATTGCCAAACACTGGCACTTCGCCAAATCTGAAACCTGGTGACGTTCCATCAGGTCATTGAATTCATAAAAGTGATCTTGCGGATCAGAATTTCCATCGAACGCCCGCGTATCAGGCATTCTAAATCTTGATGGGAGAGGGGCGGCTAATACCGTCGGAGAAAAGGGAGACGTTGCTGCGACCTGCCCTTGCTCATTTTGTTGAGCCTTTAACTGATCTAGAGCTCGCTGCAGCTCCTCAATCTGAGGCAGTAGAGATATTTGGGGATTGCTTTCACCCATGCGAGTTTGACCTCGCGATTGTGGTTGAGGAAAGTCCGGAGGTCGGATTCTTCTTCGCCTCAGTCGGCAGTTCTGGCCGCCCTTGACACACGCTGGCTAGAGTCGTGTGATGGCGATAAATAGTGCACGAAATTTTCACGACCTCCGCAGTGGTAAGAATCGCCCTGCGAAGTGTGGGAACCTCCCGCACAATGACAATCAGGATCGTTATTCTGGCGGCGGTGAGAATCGCCTCGCTTGGCACTTTTATAGGAGTGCTCATGGGACGTGGCATGGGAAGGCTCGGGATATGACTTTTCGCCAAGTCTTAACGCCACGAGTATTCTACTCGGGACGTGGTCAGTATTCGTTGGCCCTTTAGAGCCTTTAGGCTCGCTGTTCGCCACTTGCTTACCTTTCCTTTGACGCGCTACAATGCTCGCAGCATAGGTTATCGCCCTTTTCTGCACTTTCGCGTGACCTATAGGTGTTTTTGGGGGTTGCACCGCCCCATTTGATTCGGGTGGCATGCCCCGGTCCAAACAGTCCAACCTTCGGTTGACCGTTTGGAAAGTATTGTCGAACCTCTCCAGGTAGCTCCTGATGGTAGGGTCAAGTTGTGAACTTGAAGGGATATCCCCCGCGACATTTTGTGGAACCGAGGGCACTTCAAGAGAAGTGTCCTCCTGCACTTAGGCGATCTCCTCAGCACCATGATTGGTTTGCTCAGGTTCAAGTCAACGAGCCATTTGCTGTTGTAGGACCAGTTAGTCGGAGATTCTCTTGATGAAGGACGAATACTAAATCAGGCCCTCCTTCTAGCGCCAAACTGTTGATGCGTGATTTTGACACCAACTAAACGCATGTGCATTTTGAGTGTTTTTAGGCTTAAACAGATTTTTGAAGGGAAAAGAATGATTTTGATGGGACTCACAATGCGTAGGAACAAACGACACAAGAATCAGAGTCGAAACGAGAAAGTTGTGGCGCATCGAAGACGTTATGTAAAATCTGGAAATCCTTTATCATGAGCATGCTTCGATGTTTCTGTCATAACTTGAGCTGTAGAAGTCAGAATTTGACGATTCTGGTGGCGTTGGAAAGCTTATTCAGAGAGCTACAGTGTTTGTGTTGATGAATTTATCAAATTCTAAATATTACGGATGCCTTGGACAGAAAGAACGATCACTGCAGTAACCATTCTTACCGCCACGGCAATGGGTCACAGGTGTGTGTTAATTCATTATCTTAATCCGAATCTAAATGGGCTAAGCTTTCTAATCTTTTTCCTAAGCACGACCAGAACCCTAGGGATAAAAAAAAAGGGTCTTTAAGAAGTTAAAAGGGAGATTTGAAGGAGGAAAAAGGACGGCTACTACTTTGGAGATCGAAATTCTTGCGATTCTCGTTCACAAATTAGATAAGTGTTTCTATTTTCCGTTCTTGAACTCATGTTATTCAATACAATGGTTGTTTTCATTACTGTAATTATGAACTAATTCTCTTTTCTAGGGCTATAGATGTAGCCCAATTTATGAACATGTGTTGACAGTATTATATTGATTTTATATTGAGCATGATTTCTAAGTTTTATTATCGTGTGTAATGCTTTCAAGTCTCAAGGGCCCGAGAGTTGAATGATATCATGGGTTGGGTTGAGATCAAGAGATGAAACCTGATTTGTCTTAGGTAATAAAACCATAGATTGAGCGAACGCTAGAGATAGGTTACCGTGATTTGTGAGGCTCCGGTAGATTCCATAGAACTTAACGATCTTTTAGCACCTAAATCAAACTTAGAGATATCTTGGGTTGTTGCTTAAAAGGTTAATTTGCTAATTGCTAGAGAGAGTTAGTGAAATATTAGGGGATTTGGCCTTTGGAATACGTTTAATTAGGTTAACAACAAATGTCAATGCATAGGAGTAAATTGGTGCGAAATCTATGCCCTAGGTTTAGTCATATTGATCTTTACATCAAAGTTTTTACAAATTATGCATTTATTTAGTTTTTAGTTTGTTACGTTATCATTAAAGCTTTTCTTAAAATTCTGTTTTATCAAATAACAATAGGATATAATAGTTTGGTACTTGGTAGATAGTTCACTTGGGATTCGATACTTGTTTACTCAAGCTTTATTACTTACACGATTTTGTACATTTACGAATAACCTGTCATCGACCCAAATGTTCCACCATCTAGTTCAAATCATCGGTGATTTAATTTGACATATATAAAGCTATAACTTACTTAAGAAATACAAGTCACATTGATCTTCAATATTACCTGGCTTAGTGAATTGGTCAACTAAGCCAGCTGTTTGATTTTAAGATATTCTTAAGCCAATAGGGCAAGGCCACATTTTTATAATTCTTTATTTTGAAATGTCAAATTACATTTCTTTATTGTTTATACGTTTGTCTTCCAGACATAATTTTCTAAAAAAAAATTATTATTCTACTTTAATTTTACTCAAACTTTCTCGGTAAACTGCCCTCTAACTCTATAGCTCAAAGACTTTAATAAACAAATTATTTCTCTCTCCAATTTTGAGCAAGGACAATACCCAAAATTAAATTAATAAAGAAAGGAAAGAAAGTGCTATAATCCGTAGTTCGGATGAATGATATCCTGAATATACCAAGGGAAAAAAAAAACCAATGCCCTATCTTGATGATTTAACAAAATATATTTTCAAATTCTGTTATTCAATTGTTTGATGAAATCGTTAATTTTGAAAAAACTCGATTCATAACATTTATTTAGAAATATTGGTTCAACCTCTGAACAGTCAAATATGAAACCAAAATTTATTTTAAATTTCACTTCAACATCACGCTAGTATGCCGGCTAATTTTTTTTTTTTTTTTCAACGACTCTGCAGTGATGGTCTTTCTGTGAAATTTCTTCAAAATATTGAACAACTAAAATCAACGTTCCATTTGATTATTTTATAACCTCGTTTATCTCTGTTCTATTTTCATACCATCTAAAAATTTGGTACTAGTTGCATCTTGTGCTCCAAGAGATAAAATAAAATTGGCACGCATCATGATGAAACTCTACGTCTTAATTAAGCCCATTTCAGCAAAACCTGCCATAGTTATTTTCTGCAGCTTGATTAGTTTACGGCTTGCCATGTTACAACTCTTTCTTTCTTTTATTTTCCTTCTTCCCTCTGCCGCTTCAGTTTCCTTCCAAATAACTCGGTTTGACAATGGCAGAAACAACTTACTCTATGAAGGAGATGCAAAGCCAAATGTTGGAGCCGTTGAATTCAACAGTCTGAGTTATATGTCTCAGGTTGGTCGAGTCAAGTATGCTGAGAAAGTCCCGCTCTGGAGCTCTGAAACAAGACAACTTGCTGATTTTACAAACCATTTCTCCTTCATTATCGACACACAAAATAAGAACGCTTCTGAGTATGCAGCCGGGCTTGCTTTCTTCCTTGCTTCCTGTTGGATTCGAAATCCCGCCCAATTCAGCTGGCGGTTTTTTAGGCCTATTTAATACCACCACTTCTGACTCGTCTCAGAACCAAATAGTTTTAGTTGAGTTCGACACTTTCCCGAATGAGGAATGGGACCCTGAAGTTCAACACGTTGGTATCAACACTAACTCGATATTCTCAGCTAATTACACTTACTGGAATGCCAGCTTGCACAGTGGAGATACTGCTGAAGCATGGATTATTTATAATGCTACTACTAAGACATTGAATGTGTCATGGATTTATAGTTCAACCTCTAGTTCGTCAGAAAATTCTAGTCTTTCACTTCAAGTTGATCTTATGGAGGTTCTACCTGAGTGGGTCACAATTGGGTTTTCGGCTGCCACGAGTTCCGTCACAGAGCGACATCAACTTTTAACTTGGGATTTCAGTTCAAGTTTGGATGTAAAAGAAGTTAGTAAGGGGAAGGATGAGAAAAAGATTAAGCTAGCTGTTGGTCTAACAGTTTCACTAGGTGTTCTGACATGTGGAGTTCTTATAACATTTGGAATTTGGTGGGTGCGGAGGCAGAAACGAATAAGGAGAGAAACAGCAGGAGATGCGGCTAACTTAACATCGATTAATAATGATCTTGAAAGAGGAGCAGGACCAAGAAGTTTTTCTTATGATAATCTTGTTGTGGCCACCAATAACTTCTCAAATGACAGAAAGTTAGGTGAAGGAGGGTTCGGTGCCGTTTACAAAGGGTACCTTCATGATACAGATATGGCAGTGGCTGTGAAAAAAATTTCCAAGGGTTCTAAACAAGGAAGAAAAGAGTACATAACCGAGGTGAAGGTGATTAGCCAATTGAGGCACAGGAATTTGGTTCAACTTATCGGTTGGTGCCACGATAAAGGTGATTTTTTACTTGTCTATGAGTTCTTGCCAAATAGAAGCCTTGATTATCATCTTTTAGGCAAGATTAAGAGTCCTCTAACTTGGGCCTTGAGGTACAAGATAACTCTGGGATTAGCCTCTGCATTGCTCTATCTTCATGAAGAATGGGAGCAGTGTGTTGTTCATCGTGATATTAAACCCAGCAACATAATGTTGGATTCTAATTTCAATGTGAAGCTTGGCGATTTTGGACTAGCTAGGCTTATGGATCATGAGCTGGGTCCACAGTCAGCTTCTCTTGTGGCCGGAACTTTAGGCTACATGGCACCGGAGTATATAAGAACGGGTAAAGCGAGTAAAGAATCCGATGTTTATAGTTTTGGGATGGTTGTTCTAGAAATTGCTACTGGAAGAAGGTCAGTTGATCCTGTGGAGCAGAGATCTCAAATGGATATGGTAGAGTGGATTTGGGATCTCTATGGAACTGGAAGTCTTCTTTCAGCTGCTGATGAAAGATTGGAGAATGTGTTTGATGCGGAACAAGTCAATTGTTTGATGATTGTTGGACTTTGGTGTGCTCACCCAGATTGCAATATTAGACCTTCAATAAGGCAAGCAATTCAAGCACTTCAGTTTGAGGCTGCAATGCCGAATCTCCCAGTCAAGATGCCAGTTCCTATTTATCATGTGCCCACGCATTTAGCCAGTCCCGCAGAACTTTTACTCACTGACTCAACCCTTACAGTGAGTCAGTGAGCATTTTTTTATCTTCGTTTGTAACTATTCAGTATATGCAAAATGTTGATTGAATGTCTATATGTCTTATATATCTTAAACTTGTGATTGTATAAATCATAGCTGGTAATCATATTTTTATTAATAATCTCTGTTAAGTTTAACAGAGACAGATGCCAGATAACATTGATGTTCGAATTAGTGGTATTCCACTTCATTGTCGCTGGTGTGGCTCAAGTACTGGGGCACACATCTTTTCCAGGTTTGGTGAAGTATTTTATTCACTTATCACATCAACTAAGCTTCAAATGAGCTGTTCCCCCGAAGTATTTTAAAGTGGTAGTTATCTGAGGCTGTCATCAAATTAAAAATAAGAAAAAACATCATCAAATGATTAATTCTTTGTTAGCATCTTCTCAAATAAGTGCCACGCAAGTATCTTAACTAAAATTCTAAAATTTTGCTCTCATTTTGGGTTAATGAGACGTCTATGTCTTGGGCAGCTGATAGGTTTTACTACCAAAGTCAGTCTAAATGGGATCGCTTGATACCTATAATTCCACAACCTGAAGCCATTAGAAAGACAAACAAACTGACTATATTACAATGCAAAAGATAACAATCTTCTGAAATACTCTTGACTCTCGGTAGATATTAGGAATTCAGAACATTGTCTCTTCTCCTACAATCTTAGGCTTAATTTTCATGCCAGATAGACAAGGCCGGCATCCAGCTCTATCATTATCAGATAGTTATGCAATAAAGTCAAAACATTTTCTACACCAATCATTTCTTTTCTTTTCTTTGTTATTTCTAATGGACTTGTTTGCTATCTCAGCAAAGGAGTCAAAGAAAGAATATGGATATGTTGCTGCAATGTTCAGGTTATTATAGTTACTATTATTTAATTTTTCCTTAGCAAAGAATGTCACAGTTAGTTGTGGGGAGCAATTTCAGCTCATGAAGTTGAAAGTTGACCCTGTGTAGGCTGCAATGGATTAAACTAATACAGTATAGAAGCAAGGCCGCGGTTATATATATATATATGTTAAATTGCCATTATTATGCAGTACCTCTGCTACATGTTGCCATGGCCACGTCTTTCTACAACTTACTAAGTTCATCTCTCTTGTTCTTCTTCCTTCTTTTTCTGTTTGTTCCTTCTGCTAATTCAGTTTCCTTTAAACTAACTCGATTTGACTCCGAAAACACCGACATTTTCTATGAAGGAGATGCCAAAGCTTCTGTTGGAGCAGTAGAATTTAATAGCTTGAGTTATCTATGTCGTGTGGGTCGAGCCGCCTATGCAGAGAATGTGCGGCTGTGGGACTCTCACTCTAACGAACTCTCTGATTTCACTTCACATTTCTCCTTCAGCATTGACACTAAAGGTAGCGAGTTTTATGGAGCTGGCTTTGCTTTTTACCTTGCACCTGTTGGCTTTCAAATTCCGCCGAATTCTGCAGGTGGGTTCTTAGGCCTATTTAACACCACAACAAGTGACTCATCTCACAACCAAATAGTACTGGTTGAGTTTGACTCTTTCGCTAATCCTGAGTGGGATCCTCCAGTTCCACACGTGGGGATCAACACCAACTCAATTTCCTCAGCAGTCTACACCCCGTGGAATGCTAGTATCCACAGTGATGATACTGCTGATGTACGGATTACTTACAATGCCACTACTAAGAACATGAGTGTGTCATGGACATACCGGAAGACCAATGGTTCACTCGAAAATTCGACTCTTTCATATCAAATTGATTTAATGAAGGTTCTGCCGGAGTGGGTTAGTGTTGGTTTTTCAGCTGCTACAGGTATGTATGTAGAGCGACATCAACTTTTCTCATGGGAGTTCTATTCAAGTTTGGACACAGAGGAATCAAATGAAAAGAAATCGGAGATGATAAAATTGGAACTGAGTATAGCAGTTTTAGTTGGTGTTCTGATAGCTGGAGCTGTTTTAACATTCTGCATTTGGTGGCGGCGGAAATATATTCAGAAGGAAGAAGAGGAAATTAATTTAGCGTCGATGAATGATGATCTCGAAAGAGGAGCAGGACCAAAAAGATTTTCTTATAAAGATCTGCGTTCAGCGACCAAGAACTTCTCTAAGGATAGAAAGTTGGGTGAAGGAGGGTTTGGTGCTGTTTATAAAGGCTACATAATTGATTTAGACATGCCAGTTGCTGTCAAGAAAATTTCAAGCGGTTCTAAACAGGGGAGAAAGGAGTACATAACTGAGGTGAAGATCATTAGCCGATTGAGGCACCGGAATTTGGTGCAACTTATCGGTTGGTGCCATGATAGAGGTGAGTTCTTGCTTGTGTATGAGTTCATGACAAATAGGAGCTTGGACTCGCACCTTTTCGGAAAAAAGAGTCCTCTTACATGGGCTGTTCGGTACAAGATGGCTCTCGGATTGGCTTCTGTAGTACTCTATCTTCATGAAGAATGGGAGCAATGCGTGGTGCACAGGGATATTAAATCAAGCAATGTAATGCTAGATTCTAGTTTTAATGTCAAGCTTGGTGATTTCGGACTAGCCAGGCTGATGGATCACGAGCTAGGTCTCCAAACTGCTACCGGTTTGGCTGGAACTTTAGGCTACATGGCGCCCGAATATATAAGCACTGGTCGATCTAGCAAGGAGTCTGATGTGTATAGCTTTGGAGTTGTTGCTTTAGAGATTGCTACTGGCAGAAAGGCTATTGATCCCCTTGAACAAAAATCTCAGACAACTTTGGTTCAGTGGACATGGGAACTTTACGGGGAGGGGGATTTTCTTTCGGCTGTTGATGAGAGACTGCATACTTTTGATGAGACGCAAGCTGAGTATTTGATGATTGTTGGGCTATGGTGTGCCCACCCTGATAGCAGTTTGAGGCCTACAATTAGAAAAGCAATTCAAGTTCTTAATTTTGAAGCGCCGCTGCCAAATCTTCCTGAGAAAATGCCTGTTCCTGTGTACCAGATACCTACAACATCATTTACTTCCACTGAACCATCCATCACTGTTTCAAGCCTTGATACGGGTCGTTGAGCAAGTGTGGCTTCCAAGTTTGTTATAATAATGATTCCAATAGTAGTATGAATTCCCATCATGGAGTCTTGTGTTTAGAGTTGAATATTGCTTCGTATGAAGGATAAATTGTCTGAGTGTAACTGATGCTGGAACTTTTCCATCAAATTTTAATAGTTTAAGCAAGCAATTAAATGCAACCCATTGCCTCCTAGTTATTTATTTAGTCTAAAATTAGTAGTTCTCACTTTAGCTGCCTAGCTAGTTATTGGTTTGCGTTTCTATCAGAAATCGACTATCATGATCCTGTAACCATCGGCCAACCAAAATATTTTTCATTAGTACCCTATTTAAGTTTGAAAGAGATCGATGAACGTATTTGTTTAATTATTTTTCATCAGGAAACAGGAGAGATTTACAGACGTTGGTGTCAAGGGTAACCATATTAATACTTTTAACAGCTAAAACACAAAGCCAAGACAAGAGAAGATGTTACCTATGAACCGATATGGTATATAGCCTTTAACAACTACAATACAAAGCCAAAACGAAGAGAAGATGTTACCTATGAGAAATATGGTATTATTACTTGTAAATAAGGGACGCAATTTGGCAGAACTCAGAAGTTTTTAATATGTTTTAAGGTATTCACGATGCATGGTTCTCATTGAGATTCATTATTGTAGCTGTCAATTATTTACATCAATGATGTCGCTATTTTGCTGGCGACAGATTTTCAAACGAATCCTTTCTGTAAGTTTTTACCCATGTGTAATGAAACTTCGAGTTATAAATTGTAGCAAGTGGTGGAAGCTTGGACACAATCAAAACCATTTTAGGCCCTACTCGATCTATTGCCATGGCCACCTTGACCTATGATTTACTCAATTTATATTTTCTCACTTTCTTTATTATTCTTCTTCCCTCTGCTACTTCAGTTAACTTTCTAATGCCTCGTTTTGACCCCAATGTAAACAACATACTCTATCAGGGAGATGCAGTACCCTCCGTTGGAGCCGTTGAAATGAATAACAAATACACTTATTTCTGTCATGTTGGTTGGGCAACATATGCTGAGAGGGTGCCACTCTGGGACCCTGATACAGGAAAGCTTTCTGATTTCAGCACCCATTTCTCTTTCGTAATCGACACCCAGAATCGTTCTTCTTATGGCAATGGCCTTGCTTTTTTCCTAGCTCCTGTTGAATTTCAAATCCCTCCAAATTCTGCTGGTGGCTTTTCAGGCCTATTTAACACCACAACTGCTTACTCATCTTCTAACCAAATTGTTATGGTGGAGTTTGACAGTTTCTCAAACCCTGAATGGGATCCTTCTGATGTTAAGGACCATGTGGGGATCAATAACAACTCAATTTCTTCAGCTGTCTACACACGTTGGAATGCTAGCTCTCATAGTGGAGATATTGCTGATGCGTGGATTACATATAACGCTACTACTAAGAATTTGAGTGTGTCTTGGTCCTACCGAACGACCCCTAACTCTCAAGAGAATACTCATCTATTTTACAAAATTGATCTTATGAAGGTTCTACCAGAGTGGGTTACTATTGGCTTTTCAGCTGCTACAGGCGTAAATTTAGAGCGACACATACTTCAATCATGGGAATTCAATTCAACATTGGATAAAATGGATACAAGTAATGGAAAGGAGAAAAGTAAGATCAAAATTATAGTTGTTGTCACAGTTTCAGTGAGTGTTCTGGTAGCAGGCGTGATAATCATAAGCCTGCTAGTATTGAAGAGGCGGAAGCTGCAGATAACAAGAAACGTCCCCACACAGACAACGAAGGTGATGACTTCACTTAATAATAACCTTGAAAGAAGGGCAGGACCTAGAAGGTTTTTTTTCGAAGATCTTGCTTCTGCAACTAATAACTTCGCGGAAGACAGAAAGTAAGGTGAAGGAGGATTCGGTGCTGTTTACAGGGGCTACTTAATTGATCTTGATATGGTTGTTGCTGTTAAAAAAATTTCAACCGCGTCTAAACAAGGGAAAAAAGAGTACATAACTGAAGTGAAGACGATTAGCCAATTGAGACATCGAAATCTTGTTCAACTTATTGGTTGGAGCCATGATGATAAGGGTGAGTTTCTACTTGTTTATGAATTCATGCCGAATGGTAGCCTTGACTCTCACCTCTTTGGCAATAAGAGTCTTCTCACTTGGGCAATGAGGTACAAGATAACTCTTGAGTTGGCCTCTTCTTTGCTTTATCTTCATGAAGAGTGGGAGCAATGTGTGCTGCATCGAGATATTAAATCTAGTAATATAATGTTGGATTCTAATTTTAACGTGAAGTTAGGTGATTTTGGGCTGGCACGCCTCATAGATCACGAGCTTGGTCCTCAGACAACTGGTTTAGCAGGAACTTTAGGCTAGTTGGCTCCTGAGTGCTTTAATACTGGCAGGGCTAGCAAAGAGTCGGACGTATATAGTTTTGGTGTAGTTGTTCTGGAGATTGTTACCGGAAGAAAGCCGATTGTAAAAGAGCAGGTTGAAATAGGGCTGGTAGAGCAGGTTTGGGATCTATATGGAAGAGGAGAACTTGTTTTGGGTGCTGATAAAAGGTTGAATATGGAATTTGATGAGAAACAAATAGAGTGTTTGATGATTGTTGGACTATGGTGTGCTCACCCTGATTACAATTTCAGGCCATCAATAAGGCAAGCAATTCAAGTTCTTAATTTTGAGATAGGGATTCCAAATCTTCCATCCAAGATGCCTGTTCCTATGTATCATGTACCTCTAGGTCCTACACCAGCATCAATGAGCTCTGGTGAACCTGCCATATTAACCAATTCAAGCTGCATTGAAGTGGGTCGTTAACCTCTAATTTTCATTTGTCTTCTTGTAATTTTTCTGAAAATATAATAATACAAGAGATGTAGGAAATTGGAACAATATAATTAGACGTGATATAATCATATCATATATGCATATAACATATGGATAGATCAGTTTACCACATTCCTTGACTATGAAATTTTCAGTGACACAAAAAATCTCTCACTCGACGGCGGCAAGAGAATTTGTCTAAGAGTCTTCTACTAGTAATTATACAATTCAACTGAAGACAGGGCGCTTTTAATCCGAGATTAAAGTATCAGTGAAGCCAAATTTAATTAGGTAGAATAGGTAATTCCTTAAAAAATTTGTGCATGAACTAGCTTTGCTGCTTCCTTCTTTTTGACTTATGATCTAGCTTTCTTGTTGCTCCATGACGTAATAAATCATCTCAGTTATTAAATGCTTCATGTATACGTAATGCTTGCTTAACTTAGGAATTTAATTTTATCGAAAAATACACCATAAAAAACTCTGAATTAATTCTGTTTTAAGCACTATTCCTGTGCTCGGTTTTTAGTTTTTTTCATGGCTGAATTTTAAATTGTGACATCAGTAATGGTATTCTGATTTTATGCAACTTTAATACAAAGCCAAAAACATAAATAAGGCTATATATTATTAAGGAAAGTCTAAAGTTCGACAGATTTGATACAATTAATTCAAGAATTCATATTATTTATACATTAACCCAGTGCTTTAATTAATTACGATTAAACGTAATGATCCTTTAAATTACACTTCTTCACCTATAATTTCGGCTTTAAAACAAATTCCAAGTCAACTGATCATGTGATCCATCACTTGGAATTTTATAATTTTCCTTTCATCGACATTGTGTTTGTCTCCAATGGTCTCACCCGTTGATTCAGTCAAAGATTAATCTGGTGAGAAAATAATTGCCCGTCTCATCGTAAAGTCTTTCTATATGTTTTCACTCTCTTTCAAAGAAGCTACTTCAACTTAGAAAATATTAGGTCATAGAAAGTTGTTGAAACTTGAACATCAAGCTACAATTAAATTAATTCTAGCTTTACAATACAATTTCTCTGCTTCGCGTCTTCAATTGCTCTTTCCCATGGCCGCCTTGACATATGGCAACCTTGATTTACCTTTCTTCATTTTCTTCATTGTTACAGTTCTTCCCTCTGCTAGTTCAGTTTACTTCAAGATGCCACGTTTTGATCCCAATGAACACAAAATCCTCTATCAGGGAGATGCAGCGCCTTCTGTTGGAGCTATTGAAATGAATAACAGGTACACTTATATATGTCGTGTTGGTTGGGCCATTTATGCAGAGAGGGTACCGCTCTGGGAATTCTCATACAGGAAAGCTTTCTGATTTCACCACCCAATTCTCCTTCTCAATCGACACTTTGGGCCGTACCCCTTACGGCCACGGGCTTGCATTTTTCCTAGCTCCAGTTGGCTTTCAAATCCCTCCGAATTCGGTGTGCGGCTATTTAGGCCTATTTAATGCCACAACTGCTTACTCCTCTGCCAATCAAATCGTTATGGTGGAGTTTGACTCTTTTCCCAATCCTGAATGGGATCCTCCTGACGTTCAAGATCATGTGGGGATCAACAATAACTCGATTGCTTCGGCCGTCTACACCCGCTGGAATGCTAGCTTTCATAGTGGAGATACTGCAGATGCGCGCATTTCATACAATGCTACAACGAAGAATTTGAGTGTGTCTTGGACGTACAGACGGACCGCAAATTCTAATGAGAATACTAGTTTATTCTACATAATTGACCTAATGCAGGTTTTACCTGAGTGGGTCACTATTGGGTTTTCAGCTGCTTCTGGTGAAAATGGACAACGATTCATTCTTCAATCGTGGGAGTTCAACTCAAATTTGGATATAAAGGAGACAAAAAAAACTATTGCAAGCAAGAAAAGAACAATAGTTGTTGCCACGATTTCATTGTTTGTCGTTGTAGTTGGGACTAATAACAGGACTAATCATATTATTGAAGAGGACGAAAGTTGATGAGAGGAAACTCTAGAGAGACAAGGAACTTGACTTCGATTAACGATGACTTTGAAAGAGATGCAGGACCAAGAAGATTTTCTTATAGAGATCTTGCTTCTGCAACAAACAACTTCTCGGATAATAGAAAGTTGGGTGAAGGAGGGTCTGGTGCTGTTTACAGAGGTTACCTAATTGATATAGACATGGTTGTTGCGGTGAAAAGAATTTCCAGGGGCTCCAAACAGGGGAGAAATGAGTACATTCACGGAGGTGAAGGTCATTAGCCAATTAAGACATCGCAATCTGGTGAATCTTATCGGCTGGTGCCATGATAGGGGTGAATTTTTACTCGTCTACGAGTTTATGCCAAATGGAAGCCTTGATTCTCACCTCTTTGGCAAGAAACGACCTTCTCGTTTGGGCTTTGAGATACAAGATATCTCTCGGTTTGGCATCTGCTTTGCTTTATCTTCATGAAGAGTGGGAGCAATGTGTCATCCACCGAGATATCAAGTCGAGCAACATAATGTTGGACACAAATTTCAATGTCAAACTAGGTGATTTCGGATTGGCGAGGCTCCTGGACCATGATCTGGGTCCTCATACAACTGGATTGGCAGGAACTTTCGGGTACATGGCTCCCGAATATATTAGCACTGGCAGGGCTAGTAAGGAGTCAGATGTATTCAGTTTTGGAGTAGTTATTTTAGAAATTGCTTCAGGAAAGAAATCTGTTGATTCCATTAAAGAAAAATCTGAAATGGGATTGATGGAGTGGATTTGGGATCTGTATGGAAGAGGGAAACCTTGTTTTAGGAGCGGATGAGAGAATGTATATGGATTTTGATGAAAGAGAAATTGAGTGTTTAATGACTGTTGGATTATGGTGTGCTCACCCTGATTGCAATATGAGACCCTCGATAAGGCAAGCGTTTCAGGTTCTAAATTTTGAAGCGCCATTACCAAACCTTCCTGCAAAAATGCCCATTCCTGAATATCGTGTGTCTACAGCAAATGCTAGTTCCAGTGAACCCTCCATCTCTACTTCAAGCCTTTATGTGGGTCGTTAAGTCGTAGATTAATTATTTATGTACTGTAAAGATGGCGTTGATGGAATTTGGTTTTTAAAATTTTTAATAATATTTTTGTTATAAAAGTGATTGTGAATAGCACCAAAAAAAATTGATCATACCCTAATTATTGTATGTTAAGTTGCAGTTCAGCATTATCTTCATTTTCCTAATCATTGGATTGTCATCTTTTGTTTAATTTATACATTTGTATGTTTAAATAACCCCTAAAATAAAAACAAGGGTTAAAATAAATTAAGAATCAACTGAATACGAAATTCAAAATGTAATTTATAAGAATGAACAGGAGGTTACAAATGGAAATATAGGTGTGAGGGCCGGGGCGGTAGCTGGATAATACTATAATGAATCTGAAAGGAGATTGGCCTGTTGGGCGCTGTGGATGGGTAATGT
>CM047901.1:19033363-19081085 GCA_026229545.1 Pistacia atlantica | reverse complement strand
TGGATGGGTAATGTATTTGGGCTAGAACTCTGAAAAAGACCGTCAATGTCCATCTAACCTTTTGAACTTTAGTCCATATGTGTTTCGTTACTCGTTAGTTACACGCGGTAGCCCAATACCATATTCGTCTAATATCAAAATCATTTTTTTTTTTTTTTTTTGGTCTTTTAATTACAAAAATATAAAGAATTTGTTATTTAATCCTCACTAAGAGAGTATTTGTCTGAGCTTATTGGTCAAATTAGTTTATAAGCTCTAAAATTAAGTTGACTTATTTGTTTTTAACCTTTTTAAGTTTATAAGCCAAAAAAAAAAAAAAGTACTTTTTTTATTTATTTATTTATAAGCTGATTTGATAAAGTATATTATTACATTATTCATATTTAATTTTAAAATTCTATAATGTACCCTTATTTTTATATTTTAAACAGGCTATGTTATTATTGTACCATTTTTAGTCATTTTAATAATAAAATGTAAAGTAAACAACATATTCTCACCCAATGTTTGATGAAATCCCAAGTTGGTACCCTAGGTTACCTTTATTCTAGATTCCCGCCCTTAAAGTGACAGAAAAATGTTTGATGTAACGGTAAAGGGGTAAATTGGCTATTTTACATGGGTGGCGTACATTAGCAGACTGCCACCTCTAATAATCCTCTGGCACATGTTAGCAGACGATGTCTCCGACGTTTTTTGCCCTTTTTCTGGCCATTCTTCCACCCAAAATCACCTTGTCACCACCATTTGAACCTCCATCCTCCCCCCTACAAAACCATACCCTTCACAATCCCTCATCACTCGCCGATCGTCGGCCACGCCAGATGCAACATGCGACCGGTTTTTGTCGGTTTTCGACCATTTTGAATGGTGACAACCCCAACCACCACCACCATTTGACTCCTCGCATCCTCCCCTACAAAACCCCTAACCTTCCCAACCACGATAGCTCACCGTTTGTCGTCCATCACTTCACCAAAAAAGGGCCGATGAACACAAACTCTGGGCTGGTGAATGGCGACGAAACGGTTGCTAGGGACATAAGAGTTTTATAGATTTGGAGACAGTGGTTGCAGTGGTGGTGTCCAATTGGATTTTCACTCTCGGAATCTGGTAAAGAACACTGAAACCCTAAGCCTAACGGCGCCGGTGATTGGAGGGGCCAATGAGTCGAGAAGCAGAGGGGTTTTGGACGATGGACTATGGGGAAGGTGATGGAGGTGACTGGGGGATTCGATTCCGTTGCAAACAGCCCAGATCGGGCTATTTCCGACAAGGGTGTGTAGTGACCGAGGGTGTTTTTGACATAATTTAAAAATAAAATGGTAAGTTTATAATTCTACTAATTTAGGGGTTAAAACTAATTTATTAATTTAGGGTTAAGGGTATTATGATAATTGCACCCTCTAAACCCTAAAATTTGATAACACTGTTATTTTAAGTGTGGGAATCTAGAATAAATGTAACCGAGGGTACTAACTTGGGTTTTCATCAAACGCTGGGTGGGCATATGTCGTTTACTCTAAAATATACTTATAATTCACATTTTACCAAATGCGTCAATTACTTATCAGTTACTTATAAGTACTTTAATCAAATACGTAACTACTTAAATTTCAAATGCTTATAAGTTCAAATTAGCTTATTAATACTAGCTGCTTATAAACTAATTTTCATAAGCTGAGATAAACATCCCCTAGACCAATAAACCTCTTTCTAAACCCCGAATTAAATAAAATTATACACCTACTCATATTACAAAAATAGCCTTTTATCTTCTTCCCTTTTTATAAACTTCAAGTTCTAAGGAAAGCCATTGTCAAATCCTGACGATTCGAAATAGAAGATTCAACATCCTCATTGGCTGGATTCTAACCCAGTCTTGGCAGAACTTGCTCTCATCATGAATTATAGACAATTGAATCAGACCAACAATTTGCTTTCAACTTGATTACACTTCTCTAGCGAACTGAAAAATTGAGATAGTGTGACTGCGGTTGAGCGGCTTGTGCCATGAATGCTGAGCCGGTTTGCAGAAAAAAGGTCAGTCCATTGTTTAAATAAGATTGAAGACAAATACAATTTGGTTTGGAGTAAGACTTGGCTATAACTTCATCCATAAAAGATTTTCATACTGTATAAAAGTTGGATTAATTACCAGAGAAAAAGACGGGGGTAGAACATCAGTGATTGTATAATTTTACTTAAAAATTTATATTAATTTGGGGTTTAGAAAGAGGTTTAGTGGACTTTAATAACAATACTCAAATATAAAACTATTACAATATTGTGGACTTTTCTATTTTTGAATTATTTCAATTTTCAATATATATATAGTAGAACATCAATGATTGTATATATATGGAGCTGACTCGTATATATATTATTTAGGCCAAAAATCGCGTTGGACTTGACAAGGTCTAACAAAATAAACATAATACGGCTTAGTGCCTTGACCCAATCCTAATTGGGCTCACGTTTGATTCCTCCTTGTAAAATGTCCACTCTATGAGTAGGTGTATCCTACAAGTTAAACTAAACTGGGTTCTAGCCCATAAGCCCACAACAATCCATAATAGGAATCATAATCCTATTCTATTTCCACTTCTGTCAAGATCCCAGATCTTATTGAAAGTGACAAGCCTAATCCGATAAAGGCAAAAGATCATATTATCTTCCTAATTGGAACTCATCAAATAATTAGGACTCAAAGTTCTCCTAAGATTCCAACCTTTGAAGTTCATTATATAAATAGAGGCAGACCCTCTCATTAGGCATTAAGAGATAACCTGTAACACCTAGCTCTCAAAGTTCTTGCTCTTAAAAACCACCACATTATTCTGGTAATCTTTCTCGTCCTTAGCCCGCTTCACTGACTTGAGCGAAGGATACTCTACGGCAGACACCACACCGGTGTTTATCTAGCCTTCACGTTCTCTTTTCTTCTCTGTCCAGGTCCATTAGATTGTCAATGACTCTATTCTCTCAACATCCATTCCTTCAAAATCGATAGTAGATTTTATTTTCTACAATTTGACACCCAATGTGGGGCCCTAACAATTATTCGACTCAAACAACATGCTGCTTTTGCTCTTCCCTACTTTAGCCATCATCAAGATTCTTATTTAGGCCTAATAAAAAAATTTATATTAGTTTCTTTTCCACAATCTTTTTGAATCTCGTATAAGTCTAGCCCGCTTCTAATAACGGTTGACAAGACTGTAGTACTGAGTGACTAATAAATCCCTTGACGCAAATCATGAATTATTCCTTCTATCTTAAAGGATTCTACAGTATCTTCTTTATCCGAGTATGTTTCCTTGGCTGCTTCCCAGATTTCCTAAGTAGTTACATAGAGCATGAAATCATCTCCAATATTGACGTTCATGGAGTTGATCAACCATGACATAACCATGCTATTTTCTACCTTCCACCTTTTGAATCTGTAAGTAATTGATCTCTAGTAGCAGTGGGAAAACAATAATAAACCGAAAAATCAATTACTTTTGCACCAAGATCCAGGATCTTGATTACAATATTTTTCGTGCTAATAAAAAATTTTGTACAAAACTAAATTAATCCATTCAAGGATTAGAAAAACTTGCATACGTGTAGAGGCTCCTTCAAATATCTCCGATTTGATTTCGCTTTCGATTCAATAGAGAATCGCACGAACGTTGATCCACACGAATGCAATTTGTTGAACCAAAAAGGGATTTACTAGATCCACTTAATGGCTTCAAGAATTAACTTTCAAAGAATCAAGAAGAGAAAAATTCTTCTCTTCAGTCAATGAGAACGTGTGAGATAGAGTGAGGGTGGCTAGGGGTTTTTTAATTCAATCAACGAATAGTAATCTAATTTGTTTTAATTAAGTTTTACTTATACAGTGTAACTTAATTAAAACCCTAATCCCATTGGGAATAGCCATGGATTCACACATTAATCCATCCTTGTAACCAAACACCCTTTTATGGTATTTTAATTTTATATAATTATTTTTATAATTAAAATCAATTAATATATATTAACATTTAATTAATAATAATTCATTTAAATATATGCGAACACATATTTAAATATAATCTCATTAATTTTAATTTTAATAGTAAAATTAAATGCAGGCAACAACCTCAGCAAATTTTATTGCATTGTGAGATTACCAAAAACCCTTTCACAAATTGATTCTTAAATTATCTTCTAAGTGTGTGACCCGTAGGCTTCTTATCATATCGACAGTAAGTAGTATCACGATTAACACCAATTAATAGTCTCACTATACGTAGACCAAGATTAGCCCTTAGCAATGCATCATGGCCACCTGATAGATTCAAATTTAGCGAAATAGCTACCTATCAATGATATGGTTACCGTCCAATCAAATCCTTTAATCATGCGTTATCGCATTGAGGCTAAGGTACAGAAACAGTGTCAACCTCAGTTATTCTCGATATCTTTGTATTCAGTTACTAGAACAATGATTGAAATAATAAATTGGATTGAGCAATAGCTTAATTCCATTATGGCCACAGATTTGGTGTCATTGTCATTTAATGAATTGCGCAGTGAGATAACTTCTCATGTACTCAAGAGTGATGAATCCTTTGTCGATCCACCATAGTTTTGATACACTCCTCAATGTAGCCAATCACTACCATATTGATAGCTTTGAATAGAATTACATTGGGCTAGTGTCAAACTACATCAATCAGTGCACAAGGCACTCTGGTGATCTCAAGTCTAAGGATCACATGCACCATCATTCGTTAGAGGATTATTTCATAGACAATAGGGTTACCATCCATACAGAATCCTCTGGTGAGTCTGTCCAGTGAACTTGCCTCTAATAAGCACCCATGCGTTGTACCAAGTTGTCAGCAAACAACCTTGACAAGTGTGATGAGTCACTATCTTTCGACAAGGTCGTTCAACAGTATGATAGTCTTACCGTATTATTTGTGTCCTTGGTCAAAAAAATATTAGGGCTACGAACATTTCTAGAATGGCCACCATATGTGATCATTGGGTTCTCACTATTAAGGTTTAAAACACTTGATATTCTTGTCATGGTTCTACCATCCTAAAGACATATATCAATACACCCAATTATGACTTACACAACACAATAGAAAATGTTTTTTATTGATTAATAAACATTATTACAAAGAGTCAATTCTTCAATAATTGATTAGCTCTAGGGCACTTACTCTAACAATCTCCCACTTGCACTATAGTCAATCATTCATGTATTTAATATCGAATGACCTTAAGTGTTTTTCATGCTTTTACTACGACAAAGGCTTCGTCAGTGGATCGGCAAGATTGTCATCAGTATGCGCTTTACTAATCTATACATCTTTCCTCTTAGCCATTTCTTTAATGAGATGAAATCGTCTGAGTATGTGTTTGGACTTCTGGTCAGAATGTGGTTCCTTTGCTTGAACTATTGCTCCATTTTTGTCGCAATAGACATCTATTGGATCAACAATCATGGAGACCACACCAAGTTCGGCGATGAACTTCTTAATTCAAAATACCTCCTTGGCCGCATCAGATAATGCGATATACTCAGCCTCCATAGTAAAGTTTACTACAGTGCTTTGCTTGGAGCTCTTCCAACTCGTTGCACCTCCATTGAGACAAAATACAAACTCGGATTGTGAGCGATAATCATGTTTCTCTGTTTGGAAACTAGTATCACTGTAACTTGTTACAGTGAGCTCATCTCCCACTCCATAAACCAAGAACATATTCTTAGTCCTTTTCAAGTACTTAAAGATGTTCTTGACAACTATTGAGTGATGCTCACCTGGATCTGATTGATATCTACAAAGTGCTTAACGCACGTGAGACATCAATTCGAGTACATAACATGGCATACATGATGAATCCAATTGCTGACACATATGGGATTCTCTTCATTCGATCTCTTTCACATGGTATCTATCTTAAGTCTATAAATGGATCTCTACAACTTGCATATCTTATCAGCTTGTCCATCAAGAACGAAACCATCAGGTTGTGTCATATACACATCCTCTTCAAGTTCTCCGTTCAAGAAAGTTGTTTTGACATCCATCTGCCAAATTTCATAGTTATGATATGTAGGAATTGCAAGCATAATTTGGATAGACTTAATCACGGCAACCAACGAAAAGGTTTCTTCATAATCAATACCATGAATTTGTTTGAAACCTTTGGCAATCAGTCATATCTTATAAGTATGCACCTTACCATCCATGTCAGTCTTCTTCTTGAAGACTCATTTACACCCTATGAGTTTTATCCCTTCAAGTGGATCCACCAAAGACCACACTTGGTTCTGGTACATGGAGTCCATCTCAGATTTCATGGCTTCAAGCCATTTAACGGAATCTGGATCCGGTATAGCGTCTCCGTAGGTTTTGGTTTCATTGTATGGGTAGATTAGTACGTCACCATGTTGAGTCACAAGATAACCATATCTCTCGAGCTCATGGTGTACTCTTCTAGACTTATGTAGCTCTTGTGTTACTTGAGGTGGTTCACTTTGATCCATAGAGTGTGGAGTAACCTCCTCACGATGTTCAACCACTTCTTGTGGCGCATCCTCCCATCCATCGTCTAATGTATCTTGTGGCTCTAAAACTTCATCGAGTTCTAACTTTCTCCCACTAGTACTTCTTAGAAAAATTCCTTTTCTAAGAAGACACCAGTACTGACGACAAAAAATTTACGCTCTCTTGGATGGTAGAAATAGTATCCTTTGGTGTCCTTAGGATACTTCACAAATATACATTTGTAGTATTTTAGGTCAACTTGTTCGAAGTCAATTTCTTGACATAAGCTTCACAACCTAAAATCCTTAGATAAGACAAGTTTGGCTTTCGCCCACTCCATAGTTTATTTAGAGTCTTATCTACAGATTTTGACTGCACATGATTTAGTACGTGAGTCACAGCCTCTAGGGCATAATCCCAAAATGATGCAGGTAGATCACTAAAACTCATCATGTACCTAACCATATCAAGTAAGATCATATTCCTCATTTCAGACACTCCATTGTGTTAGGGTGTATACAGAGGGGTGTGTTGTGATACTATCTCACATTCCTTCATGTATGCAGAAAACCCTGAGCTCAAGTATTCACCTTCTCGATTCGACCGAAGAGCTTTAATATTTTTGCCCAACATATTATGTATTTCATTCCTGAATTCTTTGAATTTATCAAAAGCTTCAGATTTATGTCTAATAAGGTAGACATAACCATATCTACTAAAATCATTAGTAAATTGATAAAGTATGAATAGCCATCTCTAGCTTCAATTGTCAGTCATACATCACTATGGATAATGTCTAACAATTCAGTAACCCATTCACTTTGTCCTGTGAAAGGAGACTTGGTCATCTTGCCTAAAAAGCATGAATCGCATACCTCGAATGACTGGAAGTCAAAAGGGTCCAAAACTCTATCCCTCTGATTAACACGAACCAATCTACAATGCTAGAGGTATGTTTGGTTTTGATTATTATGTTTAGCTTTCTTTGTTTTCACATTGAGAATATCCTTATTGTTTAAATCTAGAACTAAAGGTGGAACAAATGGGCAGGTTAGGCAGGTCAACCCTAACCTGGCCCGCATTAGAGAGGGTTCAACCCGGACCGCCTTATAGGCGAGCCAGGTTGAACCCAACTCGCATGCAACCCCCGGGCGGGCCGGGTTGCTATTTTTGGTTACAATAGCCAACCCGGCGAGTTGGCCCAAAAAAAATTAAAAAAAATAAAAAATTAATTATTTTTTTCAAGTTTCCCCTATTTTTTTAATTCTTTTAATTAAACTATTATGATTGAACTCTTACAAATAATTTTACACAATAATATTAAACTATACTTCTAAATCATAAATATTAAAATATATAAAACTTCGTAATATTTGACATATTGTTATTATTATTTTTTATGGTATGTAAAATATAAAAAAATTAAATACTAAAGTCTTATTTTCAAATTTCCATGTCTTGTATAAAATATAATTCATTCTTCTGCTAAAGTTTCATCAATTGAATGAATAAATCTAATTTTTCTTATATTACAATTTTATTGTATTAAAATTGAATTAATATTTGAAATGTTAACAAAAAAAAAAAAAACAAAATTAATTTAATTGAATTATTAATATTTGAAAAGTTAACTAAAAACAATTGCATATATAATTTATTTATTTATAAATTGTTAATTATTTATTTGTTTGTGAGGAAAGTCTTGCAGTGCTTCCTCCAATGGCCAGGTTTGCCACAATAGAAGCAGACTACCTTCCCACCTTTCCCAATGTCACCCTCAGACTTAAGAGCATCCTGTCCTTTGGGCTTGGCCTTGGCCTTTCCCTTTCCCTTACCCTTTCTTTTACTGGTAACAACCAGTAAAACAAGCTTGGACTTCTTGATGTCCTGCTCCGAGGTCCTAAGCATGTTTAGAAGTTTTGATAGGGGTTTCACCATTGTGTTCATATTGAAATTCATTATGAACGGTGAAAAGGAATCAAGTACTTAGTGCAAAATTAAATCCACTTGTAAGTTTGTATCCACACCAAACCCCAAACTCTTAAGCCTCTCTATGTACCCAATCATCTTGAGCACATGAGGACCGACTTAGGCTCCCTCAATCATATGACTCATAAACAATGCGCTCGATACCTTACACCTCTTATGATGAGCATTTCCTTCTAAAAGCTCATTGAGGTGCAGAATCATGGCAGCAGCGTCCATATTCTCATGCTGCTTTTGCAGCTCAAGTGTCATCGATGCTAGCATAATGCATTGAACATTATCAGCATCATCAAGGAACTTTTGGTAAGTGTCCTTTACTTCCTTAGTGGCATCATGATCAGGCCCAGCCATATAAGGCTTGTCAAGGATATACAATTTCTTTTTGGACTTTAGTACAATCAAAGATTTTGATATCAGTCCGAGAAATTGGATCCATCCAACCTGTTTTCCTTTTTTATTATCGATCGTAGGTTGGTATTGCTCATTTCAGTGAATCTACAAATGTAGAAAAGTAAAAGTTATTACAATATTTATTATTATTTAATAAGGTCTTTTATTAAAAATGTTGCCATTATTTTCCTCAAGCCAATAGCCCCACTATTAACTCGAGAAAGCCTATTGGCCTTCCTAGTGGACTGAGATCCCATCTAGCTCATTTTAAACCTTTGTTTTGGCGAACAAGCCAAAATGGGGTGATTAGGTAGGCTAACAAACTTAATCCATATTAGTTGATAGCTCCCACTACCAAACTCAAATGCGAAGTAAGCCAACAAGTCAATCACACAATATGATGACCGAAGCCATTGTGCTCAAGTTTGATTCTTAGTATCAGTAGAGTGGACACTACATATTGCCACGGACACACAAGTGTACTTCTCTACTATGTCTATGCTATGCTTATCAACATTTGCTTTAACGAACAAGTAAAACATATCATTGAAGTTGACACATCACCATTAAGGAAAATTCTAATGAGCTTTAACCTCCCACTGGTAGAAGTGTACCCTTCGCTTTGGCGAACAAGATTCCAACGAACAATGGTTTGATCAAAGTCATGGTGATGGATGATGTTTTAATCACTAACTTAATATCCTTTATTTTAGGGTTTTTATTTTACGTCTTACCAATTTATTATCTTTGTTAGAATGTTATTGATTGGCATGTTATTAAACATTCAACCTTAGTAAGCATTCTAAGCAAAAATTAAATGTGCTGATACATGGCCCACTAAAACTGATTTTCTTAAGCCTAGAGGAATTGGTAGGTCACCCTAGGGTTTAAAAATAAAACTTGGGTCTTCAAGTTATTCCTCTTCATTGCTCCTTCATTTCTTCATCATGTTCATTACAAAGATTTTACAAAATAAAATCCTATTTTAATTTACATCAATAAAATAGAAACATCGCATTACATACGAGGGGAGTGAGATGAGAAGAAGAAATACATGGAGATATTGGAGAGAAGTAGGACATGGGGGTCCTATTTATTTAAAAAAAAAAATTACAAACAAGCCCAAAATTAAAATTAAACTACAGGTCTAAGGCTCATATACCGAGCACCATGCAATTATCAAACAAGAACATAACATATATTCAAAACAATCAATTTTGAATTGGGTGGGTGAAATTATTAAATTACTCTCTTAAATGTAAGAATATTTATTGGCTTTAAAGGTTTTGAAAAACTATAGTTCGGTCCTTGTGTGAAAAACACAAATTGGTCCAACAGCTATCTCGCCATGTAGGAGAAAATTCTTCGCCGCGACGAAGTTCAAATACCACACGGTCACCACAACGAAGTTTTATTTCATCGCAACGAGATTGAGCCACCAGATAACTCTAGATTCCAGAATGCATCTTCCCATGGTGAAGTTTTCTTTCACAGTGATGAGATCTACTTCTTCACCTTTCGTCGTAGCAAAGTATTATTCCACCATGGCCAGAAGCCACGTTATCACGATCCCTGTGGCGAAGCTTTATTTATTTGCGGCAAGCGCTACAGGTCTGTAAACGTACAGTTCACATTTTGCAATTTTTCGCAATTCCGAATCGAATCAAATGCATTAGCATACGACCAAGATATCAACCAACCAAAAAATCATTCATCAACACATTGATTATCATTTGATCAATCAAATGATGCAATTAACACGAATTTTACAGATTTTAAAAATAGTTTATACAATAACATGTTATCAACCAAATCTCATGTTATCAAACATCAAATAAAATACAATAATCATTTACCTGTGGCTCTGATACCACTATAAGTAATTGATCTCTAGTAGGTAGCAGAAAAACAACAATAAACCGAAAAATCAGTTACTTTTGTGCCAAGATCCGGGTATTAATTACAATATTTTTCATGTTAATAAACAATCTGTATAAAACAAAATTAATCCATTCAAGGATTAGAAAAACTTACGTACGTTTGGAGGCTCCTTCAAATGTCTTTGATTTGATTTCACTTCTAATTCAATATAGAATCGTACAAACGTTGATCTACACGAAGACAATCTGTCGAACCAAAGAGGGATTTCCTAGATCCACTTGATGGCTTCAAAATTAACTTTCAAAGAATCAAGAAGAGAAAAATTCTTCTCTTCAATCAATGAGAACATATGAGAGAGAGTGAGGGTGACTAGGGTTTTTTAATTCAATCAATGAATAATAATCCTCTAATTTGTTTTAATTAAGTTTCACTTATATAATGTCACTTAATTAAAACCCTAATCCCATTGGGAATAGCCATGGATTCACATATTAATCCATCCTTGTAACCAAACACCCTTTTATGGTATTTTAATTTTATATAATTATTATTATAATTAAAATCAATTAATATATATTAACATTTAATTAATAATAATTCATTTAAATATATGCGAACACATATTTAAGTATAATCTCACTAATTTTAACTTTAATATTAAAATTAAATACAGGCACCAACCTCAGCAAATTTAATTGTACTGTGGGATTACCAAAATACCTTTTCATCCTAAAAGATAAAAATACCCATTTCACAAACTGATTCTTAAATTATTTTCTAAGTGTGTGACCCATAGGCTGATTATCATATCGGTAGTGAGTAATATCGCTATTAACACCAATTAATCGTCTCACTACCCATAAACCAAGATTGGCCCCTAACAAGGCATCATGGCCACCTGATAGATTCAGATTCAGTGAAATAGCTACCTATCAATGATATGGTTACTGTACAATCAAATCCTTTAATCATGCGTTATCTCATTAAGGCTAAGGTACATAAATAATGTCAACCTCAGTTATTCTCGATATTTTTGTATTCAATTACTAAACCAATGATTGGAATAATAAATTGGATTGAGCAACAACTCAATCCCACTGTGGCCATGGATTTGGTGCTATTGTTATTTACTGAATTGCACAGTGAGATAACTTCTTCCATACCCAGGAGTGATGAATCATTTGTCGATCCACCATAGTCTTGATACACTCCTTGATATAGCCAATCACTACCGTATTGATAGCTCTAAATAGGACTATGTTGGGCTAGTGTCAAACTACACCGATCAGTGCACAAGGAGCTCAAGTGATCTCAAGTCTAAGGATAACATGCACCACCATTTGTTAGAGAATTATTCCATAGACACTAGGGTTACCATCCATATGGAATCCTCTAGTGGGTCTGTCTAGTGAACTTATCTTCAACAAGCACCCATGCGTTGCACCAAGTTGTCGGCAAACAATCTTGACAAGTGAGATGAGTCACTATCTTTTGACAAGGTTGTTCAACACTATGATAACCTTACTGTATTATCTGTGTCCTTGGTCATAATAATACTAGAGTTACAGACATTTCTAGAATGGTCACCATAAGTGATAATAGGGTTCTCACTATCAAGATTTGAAACGTTTGATACTCTCATCATGGTTCTACTATCTTAAGGACAAATATCAATACACCCAATTATGATTTACACGATATAGTAGAAAAATTTTTTTATTGATTAATAAGCATTATTAAAAAGAGTCAATTCTACAATAATTGTTTGGCTTTAGGGCACTTTCTCTAACAAAATCTTGGAGCATCCTCCACTGGTTGACCTACCATCCTAGTAAGGTAATCATCCTTTCCTCGACCTCTTACAAACATCATCACTGAATTAGACCATAGGATATAGTTTTTGCCATTCAGTTTGTGCCCTATAATAGGAAAAATTGAGCCATCGGATCCACCATGATTGATGGACTCAGACACTTCATGGTTGATGTTTGAACCAGTAATTCTTTGACCAGTTATGACTTTGGAGATATTCTCGACGGTGGCTTCTTTATCGATTGTCGTTCCATATTTTGTTGTGGCAGATTGAAAGAATGGTTTTAGCAGGTTGAGAGAAGAGCTTTCAACAAGTTGAGAGAGGCTTCAATAGGAAGAGTTAAGAGTGGTTTCAGCAGGAAGAGCTAAGAGAAGAGATGGCCGAGAGGTTTCAACAACTAAGCTCTGATACCATGAACATTTTTGAGAGAACTATGCTTTTTATTTTCTGATGATAATGGCTAGAAACAAACCAGCTATTTATATAGATTTAGGACAAAACAAAAAATGAAAGAAATCAAAATCCTTAATTTTAATACAAGAATAATCAAGGCTCAAGATCCTTGATTTTATACTAGAATCAGGTATGAAGATATGTAATCAACAGTTGTAGTCACACAGCTGTAAACTTGTGATTATGATTTTCTACAAGTTTAAATGAGTACCTACTACTTTTAAAGTACCTAATTTAGGGTTTTGCTCAATTGCAGGACAAATTTATCTTCTTTTTCCTAAGTGCTAGAGGGTACCAATTAACGATCACAAATGGAGCCAAAGTATTATCTAGTTATTCTTATTTTGGTCTTATAAAATAATCTATTTATTAACAACTAGTAGATTTGTGATAATTGGAATTAACAATGTCTCTTGGTGCCAAAAGTTGTGGATACACTTATGGATAATAGAATTCTGGAAAAGGGATGATCCTAATAAGGTCTGAATTAACTGTTCTTTTTTTGCGTCTTATAAAAGAAATTTGACTTAATGTCAACATCTGTACATGTAAATAACCCTAAAGAAAACTAGGGTAAAAATATATTAAGAATGAACCAAATATAAATTCAAAATCGCCGATTATGTAATTAAGAATTAGTAGAGAGGTACAATGGGAAATATAAGTGTGAGGGGTTGCAAGCTGGAAATTGTAATGAGTCTGAAATGAGGTTGGGCTTGGTCGCTGTGGATGGGAAATGAGATCGGGTTAGAACTTAGAAGTGTCAAACATACTGTGTCAATGTCCATCTTTAACCATATAATTAAAGTCCATTTGTGTTCAGTGTCAAGTCAAACGCCATAGCCCAATACCGTATTCGGGTAATTAATTAATCAATAAAGAAGGAGAAGACAATATTATTAAATCATAAAAAAATATTGATCCTTGAGCTTTGATCCCGTAGTTCATTGGAAATAGGATGTTTGATGCGCCAGATGTGGCTTTTGCGTCAGTACAAAGGAAATAATCTTAGTCAACCCTGTTTGCATTGATTAATTTCCTTTGCACATTGTTGTCTCGAACTGTCTCAGCAGTTATATCAATTAGGTTCATAAATCTGGATAGAAGATACTTACTTTAATGGCCATATTTTGTAGTTTTTCGCATTATTTGTAAGCTAATAGTTGTAAATCTGGAGAGCAATTCGGCACGAAGGATTTTAAAATGTTCAAGGCTATCAAAATACCGGTTATCAGGGTATCACTCTAGTTTTTTATTATGATTAAGTTCAAAAAATGACGATGCTTTGCTGGCGAATGGCAATACATCTGCAATCAAACAAAGCTCTGATTCTATATGTTTTGATTCCCTTTCAATGAAGTTTCCTGAAGATTAAAATAGGGGTTAGTTGGAAACTTGACCATCACACCTTAGACTTATAATGAATGGGATTCACACTATTTATAGTCAAATAGGTTCCCTTCCATGCCATAACACTGAATGCCATGGCCACATTTACCTATGATTTCCTCAATTTCACTTTCTTCATTTTCTTCATTGTTCTTCTTCCCTCTGCCGCTTCACTTAACTTCCGAATGCCGCGTTTTGACCCCAATGATGACAGAATACTTTATCAGGGAGATGCACTACCTTCCGTCGGAGGCATTGCATTGAATTATAAAGACACTTTTTCATGTCGTGTTGGCTGGGCCACTTATGCCGAGAGGGTACCGCTTTGGAACTCTGATACCGGAGAGACTTCTGACTTCAGTACCAAGTTCTCCTTCATAATCGACACCAAGGATAGTCCTAGTCGTGAATATGGCAGTGGACTTGCGTTTTTCTTAGCTCCTGTTGGATTTCAAATCCCTCCGAATTCGGTTGGTGGCTTTTTAGGCCTGTTCAACACCACAACTGCTTACTCATCTTCAAACCAAATTGTTATGGTGGAATTTGATTCTTACTGGGATGATGGATGGGATCCTGCGGATATTTTTAATCAAGACCATGTCGGGATCAACTATAACTCGCTTGTTTCAGCTGTCTATACGCGCTGGAACGCTAGTTTCCACAGTGCAGACACCGCTGATGTGCAGATTACATACAATGCTACTACTAAAAACTTGAGCGTCTCTTGGACCTACCGACAGACCTCTAATTCTCAAGAGGACACAAGTTTATCTTACATAATTGATCTGAGGAAGGTTCTTCCAGAGTGGGTCACTATTGGGTTTTCAGCTGCTACAGGCGCGAAATTAGAGAGAAATATCCTTGAATCATGGGAGTTCAATTCAAGTTTGGTTGGAAAGGAGACAGACGGAGCGGATGCAAGAAAGACCAAAATAATAGTTTCTGTCACAGTTTCATTGGGTGTTCTTCTAATAGCTGCTTTAGCAATGACCGGACTTGTAGTTTCGCGAAGGCGGAATCGGAAGCAGATGAAGAAAGATCCTGGAGAGACAATGAACTTAACTTCCATCAATGATGACCTTGAAAGAGGTGCGGGACCAAGGAAGTTTTCCTACAAAGATCTCGCGACTGCAACCAATAATTTCTCGGATGATAGAAAGTTGGGTGAAGGAGGGTTTGGTGCCGTGTACAAGGGTTACTTTATTGATATTGACATGGCTGTTGCGGTGAAAAAGATTTCAAAAGGTTCTAGACAAGGGAAAAAAGAGTACATAACTGAAGTGAAGACTATTAGCCAATTGAGACATCGAAATTTGGTGCAACTTATCGGTTGGTGTCACGATGGTGGTCAATTTCTTTTGGTATATGAGTTTATGCCAAATGGAAGCCTTGATTTTCACCTCTTTGGCAAGAAGACCAGTCCTCTTACTTGGGCTGTGAGATACAAGATATCTCTTGGTTTGGCCTCGGCTTTGCTCTATCTCCACGAAGAGTGGGAGCAATGTGTGGTGCACCGAGATATCAAATCAAGTAACATAATGTTGGATTCTAATTTTAATGTCAAACTGGGTGATTTCGGATTGGCGAGGCTCATGGACCATGAGTTAGGTCCTCAAACAACTGGGTTGGCTGGAACTTTAGGTTATCTGGCCCCGGAATACATTAGCACGGGAAGGGCTAGTAAAGAATCCGATGTATATAGTTTTGGAGTGGTTGCTCTAGAAATTGCTACCGGGCGGAAGTCAACAGATCCCATGAAGGAACAATCTGAAATGGGGTTGGTGGAGTGGGTTTGGGATCTTTACGGAAGAGGAAATCTTCTTTTGGGAGTTGATGAAAAGCTGGGAACGGATTTAGATGAAAAACAAGTAGAGTCTTTGATGATTGTTGGATTATGGTGTGCTCACCCAGACCACAGTTTCAGACCTTCAATAAGGCAAGCAATTCAAGTTCTTAATTTTGAGACGGCCATGCCAAATCTTCCAACGAAGATGCCGGTTCCTATGTATCATATGCCTACTGATCCATCACTCAGTTCCGGTGAACCTTTCATTACAAATTCAAGCATTGAAGTGGGTCGTTAGAATTTTAATATATTTCTACTGTTGTTGTAGCCATGTACTGATTTCTCTTTGATGATATAATTAATTCATGCGTCGAAGTGGATATATGATATATCATTTGACTTTTGTATTGTTTTACTTGTTCTCTTTTGATGATATAATAAAGATATAAGATAAGATGGCAACATATGGTATATATATATATATATCAATCAAAAATAAAAAATGCGGAATTTCTCTAGTTAATTAGTAACGAAATTTCCATAATCTGATGTACAAGTTTCTTTCTTTTTATTTCAGAGACACAAACAACAACCGAATGGAACAGCAGGACATTTAGTTATCTAATAATTAAGAACGATTCTTGTTATTCTGATCCTAATCGATCGGAAAGATGATGACTTAGGCTTCAGGATATATTTTCTTGCTAGGAAAGCGAAAGACAGCAGGAAAATCTTTTGTAGACTCATATAGATAATTTCTCTACATATCTTGTTCGGATTTTTTTAGTAATATATGTGTGTTTTGATTTGGTACAGCTAATGATAAGACTTAGTCAACTTTCTCTTTCATATTGTATTTTAGATTTTGTATGCACGTCCCTAGAAAAATCAATTCTAATATTTCTTCCTTCTTAATTATTATAAAAGAGTAGCTTGCTAGGGATAATTTCTGCTATTTTTTAATATTTGATAGATATATAATTATAAATAAGCAGAGATTTCAAACTTAGAAGCCCCTAGGAAACTTATTTTAAATTGAGATGATAAGGCAAGAATAAAATTGTTTTATCTAAATGGGTTAGGAACTTAGGATATTCATGAAACATTATTTGACATTTTGTTTATTTTATATTTGTTAATTGTCTTAGATATATATGATTCGTGCAACATTATTTGACATTTTCCACTCCCTACAAATATATAATGTTGTATGATCTGTAAAAGTAAATGTTAATATAATTCAAAAATAAAGGTCCTAAATTCTTATACTGTAAAATATTAGGATACTGAAACGGGAAGAAGATATAAGAGGAGTCACATCCAGGAGTTAAAAGGGAAATTTTCTTAGCAGAAAAGGCATTTAAGTCGCTGATTTTGATACAAAATAAATTACATTTATGTATCTATGCATTCTTGGTCTCATTTAGAAATTCAAACACCAAAGGGATCTTCACTCTTCAGGTACGTACAGAGTACTAGAAAATAGAAATCTCTTTTGGATATTATTTTTTAACTCAAGGGTACGTTTCCACTTGCTTCCTTCGAGTTTTGACCTATAATTATAATCCTTTGCATGTAATAAGCCGGAAGTTTCTCCTTAATTAATCCTCAAAGTCAAGGCCATCTTAACCTTCTGAGTGCTTTTATACGTATAGCTTAGCTGCATTGAATATCTTATTGGTTAACATTTCTTGTTCTGTACTTGATGAAGCTCACTTCCTTGTCAAAGATTATTTCAAAAGACTTCGTATACATAAAACAATGAATAATGTATCTGTTACGAATTAGCTAATATATAATCATATTATATGATGTAGAATTGTCACATTTATTTATTTGTGAATAATTTGGTAGATGAAATTATTACAAATTAATGTGATATGAAGTAATTTAAAAAAGGTAAAAGCGTATGTATAATTTAAGTTAAAATAGGATATGTGACAACTATATAGCATATATTGACATATGAGTAGTACTTAATTTATACAAGAAGTTTACTTTTTTAGTATTACATTTTATTCCAAATCCTAAGTAATTTTTTAGAATGTTGCTATCTATTTTAAGTTTTAATTTTTTAATTTTTTTTTTACGAAATTGTATTGAGTCCTTTGAATGAATCAATTACCTGAAAATTTGTATATATAACATTATTTAATTTAAAGTAGATTATCTTTATACATCATGCTCTGAAAATTTGTATATATAACATTATTTAATTTAAAGTAGATTATCTTTATACGTCATGCTTTAAGATCCGTTTGGGAGTTTCATGGTAGCGGTTATAAAGGTAAACTACTGTAACGGGTTTGAGAGTAAACAATCGTAGTAGATTTGAAAGGTTTTTAGCAACGGTTTTTAAAACACCAAACCTGTGCTTGAGAGTTTATTTTCTTGCGGTTCTAACAGTTTTTTAAAACGATAAATTTATATATATGTCCATAAAAATACCCCAACTCTAACCAATATTTTGGAGTTTTGTTTTTTCAATTATAAGGTAAAATTTCTTTATTTGTTTTCTACTTATTAGTGTTTTATAACTTCAAATATGATAAAATCTTTTTATCCTTCTTCACTATTCTTTGCAGCATCTGAAATGATTGAAAAATTGTAACTTCACTCTCCAAGAAAGCATCTAGAAATGAGATTTTAATAATTTTTTTTATGATTGCTTAAAATTATTTTATATTTAATATGTTTGAAGATGTGCATAATATGGTTTTTTTTTTTTTTTTTTGATATAATTGGGATAGTTTTATAGTAGATAGGGTATTTGTTGAATAAAATTTTAAAACCAACCAAAATACCTCGATTTTTGGTGTTTTATCAACCCTTCAAAAATACACTATACTGGTTCTAGGGGATTTTTGAGTCAGTCAAAACCAGTGTATAAAAAATCTAGTAAGTAATGGTTTTAAAACACATCAAAACCAATCTAATTAATAACCCCTTAAAACCAGTGGAAAAAAACTCTCAAGCAGACTCTTACAGTTTTTGATTTTGTTTTGTATTAAATATTATTGAATAGTATGTATATCTAATCCCATGTTTAATATATATATATATATATATATATTAAAATACTATTAATAATTTGTGAAAAGGGAAGGAAGACGTTTCATTCAAAAGGTGACTCATAAAATTAAATCCATTAAGAAAGTTGGAGATGGATTTTATTCCATGAATGTTTAACAAAGGGGGAGTGTTCTTTGATGAAGAGAAGGATTTGTATGTATTGATTCATAGAATTTTTACTGGTTAGTGGGCTTGTCAGTGTCAATAATGGCTCAAACGTTTCAGAGTGGACTGTGTTCAGAATCTCCAAAGCGGGATTGAGTAACAATCAATATCATTTTAACGGATTTCGGCTGGGCTACGGCTCCTAAATTCCCAATTCCCATGAATGGTGTCCACCAAAATTCTTTCAAAACCCATATCTAAAAAATTATAAGCCCCACACAATCTCTTTCTAAACTATAATAATTAATTAAAATTATTTTTAAAATATAATTTACAAACATATAGGCTCCGTTTGGTTCACAATTGGGTGTTTTTGAGAAAAGTTTTCTGAAAAAAGTAAAAAAAAAAGTTGAATTGGGCGGGTATTACGACATAAGATTTATAAATTAATAAAATATCCCCTATATTTGTTTATTTACAAAACACCCCTTATAATAAAATCTTAAAAGTTAACAAAAACACCCCCTACCCAATGTCAAATACGGACGACGGACCACCACCACGGGAGGAGGGTGGCCGGGTTCATTGCCGTATTGGCACATGACCAGTTGGATCTTGCCAGGTGCGTGCGCGATATGGCCTTTGCAGCGATCCCCGGTGGATCTGGCCGACAAAGGCCAGATCTGGCCGTCAATGGCCAGATCTGGCCGTATTTTCTCGTCAACGACGACCGTTTGTTGGCCGTCGTTATAAAGCATACGGCCAAAGATCGCCTTTTAGGCCAGATCCACCATGAATCGGCCAGGAAAAGGCTAGATCGGCGCTCTGCGGCAGGTAGGTAGTGCGCCATCCTGCGATTCGGCCATTTTACGCGGTGGTGGCGAAATACGGTAAATATGAATTACTGGGTGTTTTTCTAATTTTTTGTAATTTTTAAAAAAATATTTAGGGGTATTTAATTAAATTATCAAATTTAAGGGGTTTAAAAAAAGTTGAATAATATTGGGAGTAGTATTCCCAAAAATCAAAGTTTTTGGGTATTTTACTGTTTAACTTTTTTGGGAATACTAAAAGTAGTATTCTAAATTGGGAACCAAATAAAGCCATAATGGCTTCGTTTGATTCGCTTTTAGGAATATTATTATTAGTATTCTCAAAAAAATTAAACAGTAAAATTTCATTATTCTCAAAACATTATTCTATATTTTTCAATTTCTTTTAAACCTCCTAAATTTGTTAATTTAACTAAACACTCCCAAATATTTTTTTAGAAATTACAAAAATACTCCGACCACCCTCCGACGGTGGTGGTCGGCTGTCCGTATTTAATGGGTGGATTAGGGGTGTTTTTGTTAACTTTTAATATTTTATTATAGGGGTGTTTAGTAAATAAACAAATATATGAGATATTTTTGTTAATTTCCAAATCATACATCGTAATACCCGTCCAATTTAACTTTTTTTCAAAAGATTATTCTAAAAACTATCAGAATAATGAACCAAACGAAGCCATTATATTTCATTCCAAGACTACCCTTTCTAAATTTTCTTCCAAAATCTCTTTATAAACCTTACGTTGAATTCTAGTCTTTATTTTTTTTCTTATTTTTTAATTCTCACAGTATTCATGCAATAGCAGTATATTTACTCTTGGAAATCTATGAACAATTTTTTTATTCTAAATACCCTCCACCACGTTAATGACCTGTTCTATTGATTTTTTTTTTAAACTAACAAGAACCCTTGTTGTAGGAAGAAGGTGATGAGAGCTTGTTTGGTAGAAAACTTTTTCATATTTCTCTTTTTTCACCAAGAAATGAGAGATGCCAAAAATCAAACTAAGGAAATTTATACAAAAAAATTAATCAAAACTTACTTTTTCTCGATTACTGTCATTCATTGATCGAAATCATCTTCCATCCCTTCAAAAAACTATTAATCTTGAAAACATAATTCCAAACTTGTAAAGAAAGTTTAGTGTTTTTATGAAATAAAAGAGTATTTTTAATAGTTGAGATAAACTAAAAGGTTTAATGCCCTTTTTGGTAAATACAAGTTTAAAAAATAAAAAATCTTTTGAAAAATTATTATTAGGGCTTAGAAAATTATTGAGAGGGGTAAAATAACACCAGTCTTTAAAAAGACCACCCCTTTATCTTCTTAAGCTTTTATCATCTGTATTTTTTTTTTTTTCCTTAAATTCAATTATATCTCTTTCGTAAATTCAACTGTATCACAATTCAATCAGCTTAGAATGTTAATTGTATTATTATATTTGGGCTTAAGCCATGTTAATTGTATTATTATATTTGGACTTAAGCCGACTATATAGTCTAAGATTTCCTAGTTGTTTTTGTGTCCCACATCACCAAGTTAGTGAGATCATCATTCTTATTGAACATTATATATGTATACTATTTCAGAGATAATAAAGTAAATTCCTTTCACCAAAAATTAAATTGGTATCTGAGCCTCCTCTTGTGTAGTTAGACTATAAGTTTTGGTTACCTTCCGCCATCGATCTCCTTAGATCAGTTGCCGATCTTGTTGATTTTCTTATACCAGTTCAGATATAGGGACATGTGTAATTTTTCAAACTTATGGGGTTTTATTTGCAGGTGTGTTTGTAAGATTGAAAACTCATAGGGCTGTTTTAAAATTTGTGTTGCTTGTTGGTGTTGTTATTTGCTGTTTGGTTGATTTTTGGCCAGTGCAATTATTTGCACTTTGGGATTATTTGTGTTTATTGGGTTTTTTTTTGCTAGTGGCGTTGGTTTGATTCACCTGGTTAATAGGTTCTAATGTGCCTCCTTCTAAGGTTGCCAGGCTTATTGATGTTGTCTTTAATGGAACCAATTATGTCAAATAGCATAAGGCCATGAAGAGTTTCTTGAAAGGTTGCAAATTGTGGCATTATATTACTAGTGATATCAAAGAACCCAAACAAAGGGAGCATGAAACCATTAGATGATTACCTGATTCTGTAATACCATTGCACCAAATATCTGTTAGGAATTTGGTAACTATGACCTAGCTAAAGATGTTTGGGACTTGTTAGGTAGTCGTTATGTTACTAGTGAACTTGTTCACCAACATCAGGTTTGTATCGTGCTTGTTAGTATGAAGCAAGAGTCTCAACAACTAGTTTGTGACTATTATGCTAACATGTCTTGCTATTGGGATCGATTGACTCTGTCCGAACCTACACTTTAGAATCAAGACAATGCTCAACTTGTACTTACACATAGGTATAAGATGCGCCTGATTCATTTTCTTATGGGTCTCCATCCAAACTATGAGAATATTCATGCTCATTTACTGTATTTGTCTCCACCACCTATCATTGATACAGCTCTTGCTCATATGATTTTAGAGGAAGCTCGGTTCAGCACCCTAAAGACACCTCAAGTTGATGTTATCATGGCTCTCTTATCTGCCTCATTTCTTGCTGTTACTTCTAGTACTTCAAGACCTAAACAGTTGACCTGTCATTATTATAAGAAACCTAGTCAATTCCTTCGTGATTGTCCTACTCGTCCTAAGGAGTTGACTTGTAATTATTGCAAGAAATTCAGTCATTTCATCAGTCTCGGTCACCAAGATCTTCAGGCAACAACTATCAATGGGGAAATCAACTCAAATCTTATCAATCTTATAATGATGCTTCTTGCTCTATTGTTGTTGCTGTTGTAGATTTAGAATCAAGCCTTGAACTTTCCATTAGCTTTCGTGGTCTTAAAAAATTATTGAGTCAGGTTGTTTCTGATCCATCTACATCTAGCTCTCTTGTTGCCATGTATGTCACTCTAGGTAAATCTGCTTGGTTTTGTTATACTGCTCATTGTAACCACATGAATCCTAATCCTGGTTTATTTACGTTAAAAAAATCAGCCCATCATTTACCATCTATTATAGTTGTTGATGTTTCTTGTATATTTGTTAGTTATATAGGTAGTGTTTCCACTTTTTGTTTATCTTTGCCTTACACATATCTTGTTCCAAAAGTTACCCTTAATTTGTTATTTTGTGGTCAACTTTTTGAACTTGGTCTTGATATTCTCTTATCTTAATCTAGTTGTTATGTGTATGATCCTCAGATAGGGCAAATCCATGGGAAAGGTCGTAGGGTTGGTTGTTTGTTTGAGCTTACTTCTCTTTATGTTCCTGCACTTCAGGCTGCTTCCACAAGATACTCCTCTCCATTAAGTCTTTGGCATTCTCGTCATGGTCATGTCTTAGTTTTTAAACTTTGTTCTATGGTGTCTACTAGTTTAGGCTAGGTTAAAGATGAATTTGTTGATTTTGTGTCTTGTCAACTCGCCAAACATCAGCTTTACCTTTTTCTATTAGTGATTCTTTTTTTGTCGCCCCTTTTGTTTTGATTCATTTTGATGTTTAAGGTCTTGTGCCAAATGAATCTATGGGTGGTTTTCGTTATTTTGTCATATTTGTGAATGGTTACTCTAGATTCACTTGATTATATCTTATGCGACAAAGATCTAAATTGCTTAAGATTTATTATGATTTTGCTACAATGATTCAAACTCAATTCTCTTGCAATCTTAAAATTTTACACACTAATAATGTCATGGAATATAAGGAAAAAAGAATCTTAATTTTCTTGAATTACATGGTACTATTCTTCAGCATTCTTGTCTAGGTACTTCTCAGCAAAATGGTAGGGCTGAACGGAAACATAGACATATCTTTGATACTTTTTCGTGCCTTACTCATTTCCTCTTATTGTTTAGAAAAGTTTAGGAGTGAAGCTGCTTTCATAACTGTCTACATAATTATTTGAGTTCCTTCCTCTATGATTGCAAATCAAACTCCCTATGAGTGTCTCTATGGTACTTCTCCTAACTACAATTATCTTAAGGATTTTGGTTATGCTTGTTTTGTTCTTCTTTAGCCTTCTGATCGCATTAAGTTAGAGCCACGTGCACGCCTTTGTTGTTCTCTTGAGTATAAGGGTTACAAATGTTAGGATCCCCTCTCCAAACGTCTTCATATCTCGAGACATCTTGTTTTTTTAGGAACACACCATGTTCAATTCTATATCAAAATTTCATGTTTTGACCCATGTTATTCCTCATTTCACTAATCCTTTTGTTGAGCTGTTTCCTAACTTGCAGGTTCATCTAGTGAGGTTTCATCGATCGTTTCTAAGTCAAGGCCTCCTACGAATCATATTCTATCTAATGATCCTACTCCTACTCTACTTACTAATCCTACTATTGTGTCACCTTCTGTGTCCCCCTATCCACCACCTCTTATGCATCGTTCCATAAGGGTAACTCAACCTTGTATTTGTCTTCGTAATTTTTATTGTTATTCTGCTATTTCTTCTCTCTATGAGTCTCATACATTCCATGAGACCAATTATAATCCTCTTGTTATAGTTATGAAAGTGACTATATTTTGCTGATAAAAAGACCATATGTGTGATTAAAATGAAATCATATTGAGATAATTAAAGAATTTATAAATTTATTCACAAAAATCGCTTCCTAATATTTTTCTTATGAATTTAACATGTTTGGAATGATTTTGGAAAGGGTATGAGTTGATATTAGATTGTGGTTTATGGATTATGGGTGATTTTGTCTCATTTATGCTATTTAGAGGGTAAATTGTCATATTTACAAGGGCTGATTTTGTCACTTTTCAATCATGTAGGGACCAAAGTGATATTTTCCACTTTGTGTATGAAAAGAACACGAAGGGTCGCAAAAGGGGAGCGATGTTCACCCATCCATAGTTTTTTTTGGCGACTCTTTGTAACGCCCCACTTGAGATACGTAGCCATTGTTTATGGTATGGCCTAAAGGGTTAATGAATTGCTTCTAAATGAGTTTGTATATTGTTCATGTTGTTTGGTTGGCCCTTGGTTGAGTTTATGTTTTGGGTTTGGTTGAGTGTGTGCCATGGAATTGATCAAGACTTGGCAGATTTTGGAGTTGTAGCCTTCGCCGGGGCAAGGAAGAAGCTTGGCCGCGGCGGCGTTAGCTTTGTGTTTGGCGGTGTCAGTTCTGGAATGTTTCGCCGGGGCGACAGAAAGTTCTTCACCGCGGCGACGAGACGGCAGAAAAGTTTCTTGAGGTTTCTAGAGAATTCTCCATATGGGTAAAATGACCTTTCTACACCTAATTAGCAGGAAAAGTGAGGAGTAAAATGTAAGAAAATTTCATGGAGAATAGTGTAAAATGAGGATGAGTTTGCAAAGAATTAAAGGATAAAGGTGAAATTTTTAAGAAAGAGTAAGGGCAAAATGGGAAAGAGTGTACATTATATGAGTTAATAAGGGTTGAGTTCTCTAAACCCCTTTCATTTCACCCATTTCCACCGCCTCTTCATCCCTCATTTTCTCTCAATTTCTCACTCAATTTTTCAAGGGATTTTTGAAAGTTTTGAGTTGGAATTTCACAAAAAAGTGATCCTAAGCAAGAAGAGGTAAGAATCCCTACTCTAGATATGAGTTTTATTTATGTAAAGGTTAAGTTCTTACTAAGTTTATGCTTAGGAAATAAGGGAAAGCTATGGTCCAACAAGAGTAGAGAGCTTTAGTGGAGACTACTCAAGTATGAGGCAAGTAAATCCAACTCAAGTTGAGATTTAAGGAATCTAATGAGTAGAGAATTCTTTATGCATGTTTATATTATGCTTGTGTAGAGATTGAGATGATACGAGTAGTTATTTATGTTGATTGTGAATATATTTGAGTTATGAGAAGTGTTCTACTTGCATGATGATGAGTTGAGTTTGATTGAGATTGGAAGAGGTTGGAGTTGATTTTTGGGAGTGTGTATCCTTGACAGGGAATGAGATCATGCAAGAGAATTTCCTCCCATTTTGGGATGGCCTAAGAGAGAAATAGAGTTCTCAATAAAGTAGAGTTTTTGTATGCACATGAGTTGTTTGATGAAATGCCTAAGAGAAGCATGAGTATGAGTAGAGAACCATAATTCTTGCAACATTGCATGTTGGCATTTCTTGAGTGCATTAATGAGCATGAGCCATCCATATGCATTGGTTATGCATTGAGAAATAGAGATCTTTGTGAATAAACTACTCTAAGAGTTAAGCTATACTATGAGCACTAGCTTGAGAAAGAGATGAGTATTAGCTTGAGCAAGAGTAGAGATCTTTATGAATAAACTATTCTAAGAGTATAAGAAAAGAATAAAGTAGGTTGTGCGATGGGGAACCCGTGAGTGATGAGTGAAGTCATGAGAGTGGGTGCTTTGTGATCCCCAGCCGTGCCTCTAGTCAGATGAGGGCGTGACCGTCACAAAGAGTGGAACATGAGGTTCCAGCCGTGCCTCCGGTAAGATGGGGCCATGACATTCAGAGAGAGAGAGAATACACTCACGTGGCTAAGGGTTCCGAATCCATACATGACCAAATCCGATCGATAGAGAAATGAGTAAAAGTCACATAGAGTGATAGCGCCCAGCCGTGCCTCCGGTCAGATGAGGCCGTGACATTCCAATGAGTAAGAATGAGAAACAAAGGAATAGAAAGAACAGAAAGAGAAAAAGAGTAAAGTCACAAAGAGCGGGTTGAGTTCCTGGCCGTGCCTCTGGTAAGATGAGGCCGTGACATATACCAGAGGGTATATAGAAAAGAATATGAGAAACAGAAACAGAAAGAGAATCAGTAGAAGTCACGTAGAGTGGGAGAAGTCCCGGTCGTGCCTCCGGTAAGATGGGGTCGTGACATTCAAAGAGCGAGTTAGTAGAAATGAATTATGAGAAATGAGAAAGAGATAATAGAGAGAATTGAAGAATGAGAAAGCTTGAGAAGGAGTGAGATAGAAAGTGAGAGTATGAGAAAGAATGAGAGAGTTTGAGCTAGTTAGACTCGAGAGTAGAAGAAAGAAACATGCAGTTCTTTTGTATTAATTGCATGTACAGCTCATACAGTCATGCACCATGATTTTCCTTCATGGTGAGTATGATGAGAATAAGAGAGAACCATGATTTTCCTTTATGGTGAGTAAGAATAAGAGAAGGAGAAAAAAGAATAAGAACAAAGAGAAAGAAAGAATAAAAAGAGCAGAACAACGTTAAAGGGGAATAAAAGTATTAGAGAGAGAGAGAAAAACAGTGAGAATTAGAAATAGAAGAACGGTAAATTAAGGAAAGAACCAAAGAGTGAGTTGCAGGGACAGGTGGTAGAGGATTTACTTACTGAGCATTGTTGTGCTTACCCCGTTGTTCTTCTCTATTTTGTAGGAAATAGAAGCAGCGGTCGGATGGACGTCGAGGAGCGGAGAGTATTGGCACCATTGTCCACCAGCTATGATGTTTTGTATTAAGTAGAAAGTTTTTAATACATTGTATTTTGTATTTTTATGAGAAAAGAAAAAACATTTGAGCCCACTATCTTTCATACGCTATGTATATCTATAATTTATATAGTATGTATTATAAAAATAGTCATAGAGAGCAGGTTTTACACTCTTCCTCTCCCATTTTCGGCGACCTCCAGCGGCCTTTCATCTTCCATTTGCATCGATCATCATCATCATCCCGGATCACCACCGCGATCACGTGTTGCACCGCCACGATGTTTCGCATTCCAGTTGTGATTTTGCCATTTTTCGATGAGCATAATTTGTGATGAATATAGTAGTCCATTGTGATTAAATGTTTTCATAAAACTTACTGAATGATAGACGTTGGTTTGAGATAATTAAATGATGAATATTGCTTTTCATTACTTCGCATCGATTGTAATTGAGTTGTGTTCGGATTTAATTTCATTTCTACTGTTGTTGCGTTTATTGTGAAGTTGGTTGATTGGAAGATATGTGTTGACAAATTGTATTTGTTAATTGTGTACCAACTAGTGGTATTGTCTTGTAGCGTTTATCGACATTCAATGATAGTCTTCAACCAATCAAACTTGAGTGATCGAGTGAGACATGATAGATTGTACCTAGAGTGCCGGAAAGCTATTTCATTGATTTATCTTGCCTTGTAGGTTTAGGAGATCATAAAGGGTGGAGGAGAATTGTGTGGGTTGGTCTCGTGTCGAACCAAAACCGTAGCAACAACGTTTTTATTATAAAGTCTTCATTAGTTTTAATTTCACGCTTTTATTATTTGCATTTAGTTTGTTTAGTTTAATTAATCAAATTGCTAACTTCATTTCCGTTACTTAAATATACATTAGGTTGTTAGTCTTGCTCTCTATGGATTCGAACCTGTTTACCGCTAACTATAGTATTTAGGTTTAATTTTGTGACTATGACGACTAGTTCGATGCCTCTCTAGCAATAAGCAATGGCAAAAGAGCTCCAAGCGTTGGTGAATACCAATACTTGGGATCTTGTTAATTTACCTCCTGATAAGTCTACTGTGAGGTGTAAATGAGTCTATGAAATTAAGAGTTACTCAAATGAATTAGTTAAGCACTACAAAGCTTGTCTGGTGGCTAAGGGTTTCACTTAGGAGTACGAGATTGATTATGACGAAAATTTTGCACCTATTGCCTGTCTTCCTTCTATAAGATTTCTTATTGTTGTTGTATCTGTTTGACACTGGCCACTTTATAAGATGAATGTTAAGAATTTCTTTTTACATAGGGAATCTAAAAAAGGAAGTCATCTACAACTGTCTCCAAGGTATGATCATCCTCCTAACAAGGTTTGTCGATTGCGGTGAGTCTCACATGGTCTTAAGCAGGCCCCTCATGCCTGGTTCTCTAGGTTCTGTGGTACAGTTACACAGTTTGTGTAATAGCCACTTTCTACTCATATACTCATAAAATATACATAATGAAAACACATGAAAAATAACATAAATAGTTGGGCCCAAAATTTTCTTTCATTATATATATATATATATAAATAAATAAATATATATATATATATGTATATATATATATTTTTTTTTTTTTTCTTTACACAAAAATTATATCATGTACAAAAGTGATCAAAAACATGGTGGATAGTGTAGTCATTTCCCTTCGCTTGTCGATGCCCATCCGACCGTGTCCTCACTTAGATCCTGCAAAACATAGGAAACAACAGGGTGAGCACTAAACAATGCTCAGTAAGTAAATCCTCTACTCATCTAACACCGTAACTCTCTCTAATTCTTTCCTTACAATTCTCATCTACTCTTTCTCTTGTACTTCTCTCTGTTTTCTCTTTCTCATAACTCTTTTCTACTACCTCTCTTTAGTAAGTCACGGCCTCATCTTATCGGAGGCACGGCCGAGACTCGCTCCCACTCTCTGTGACTTCTACTCTTTCTTAGACGATCGGACTCAGTTATGCATGGATTCGGAACCCTTGGCCATGTGAGTGTATAATCTCTCTCTCGGGTACTCTCGGGTATAGCTCTCATCCGCATACACTCTCATGGGCTACACCACTTCTCTCTCTCATACCCATGCCGCTCTCTTAATGCGGCGTACATGTGGGAATACTCTACCCATTACTCATGGGTTCCCCATCGCACAACCTACTCTATACTCTTTTCTCTCTTTTATTCTCTAGTGCTCAATCTCTCTTTTTCTTTACTAAAGCTCATGCTCAAAGTTCTCTACTCTTTCTCTAATGCATAAGTAATGCATATGAATGACTCATGCTCATTAATGCGCTAATGAAATGCAATTATGCTATGTAGTAATAATTAAGGCTTTCTACTCTTACTCATGCTTCTCTTGAGCATTTAATCATACAACTCATGTGCATATAAAACTATATGTTAACAATAACTCTTCTCTTCTCTTGAACCTTCCCAATATGGGAGAAAACTCTCTCATAAACTCTAATTTCCTGTCAATGAAACAAACACTTCTATAGGGTTTACTCAAACTCCCTTCAACTTCAATCAAGCTCAACTCAACACCATAAAATCTCAACACTTCTCATATTCCAATACATTCAATACTCATCAATAACTATAATCTCATCTCATCTCATCTCAATTTCTCAATGAACATAAGATATACACATACATACATAAATCTCTACTCAAAAGAGTTCTTAACTCTCCACTTGGGTTGGATTTACTTACCTTGTGAAAAAGTGACTTCTCTAGTACTTTTCCTTTCCCTTGTTGTCTTGTCTTCTCTCTACAACAACTCAAACAATAACAACCATGTAAGACTTCAATATAACTATAAGCAAACTCACATCCAAAGTAAGAATCCTTACCTTAGAATGCTTTAGATTTAAACTCTACTAAAATTACCCCAAAAGCTCCCTAAAACTCCTTAGAAATCTTGGAAAATTGAAAGGAAACTTGAGAGAATTTAGAGAATGGTTATGGAGGTGGAAATGAATGAAATGGAGGGTTTATTACACTTAACCCTTTTTAGCTCATAAGATAACCATCACTTCCCAACTTTGCCCTTGCTCTTCCTTGGAAATTCCATCTATATCCTTTGATTCATTTCACTCACACCCCCACTCTAACCTATTCTCCATGAAATTTCCTTACATTTCACTCCCCACTTTTCTTGCTAATTAGGGGTAGAATGGTCATTGTGCCCCAAAGGAAGAATTCTCTAGAAACTCAATACACATTTTGTCAAGCCCTTCGCCGCAGCGAAGAATCTTTCTTCTCCCCGACGAAAAATTATAGAACCTACACTGTAGGTTGCAGGGCTTCATCGCCGCGGCAAAGCTTCTTCGTCACCCTGACGAAGTCTATAACACAAAAACTTCGCTAAGTTTTACAAATTTCAGGGCAACCACTCAACCAACTCACAATATCCATTCAACCAAGGGCCAACTAAATATTATTACCACTAAACAAACTCGATTAAAGCTTAATCAATGAACATTTAAGCAAGACAACAAATCTTAACTACGTACCTCAAGCGGGGCGTTACAGTTTGGATTTGTTTTTGGTCTTTATGATTCAACATTATTCACTTAGAAGTTTGAGAGTGGTATCATTATTCCTCTTCTGTATGTTGATGACATGATTATTACTGGTGATGATGTTGTTGGCATCCATAACCTTAAACAATATCTTCATCAACATTTTGAGATGAAGGATTTGGGTAATCTTAGTTATTTTTTAGGCTTGGACTGTAGGGGTGAGCACGGGTGAGGGTAGAGTAGGAACCGGAAGGCCAGGAACCTACCCAGAACACACTATGCGGGTGAGGGTTCAGGTTCCAAGGTTCCAAGGGGGCCAAGGCAAGCATATTGTATGGTTAGGAATTCGGAATTCTTACCCCAGGAGGAAGGCCAAGGAAGGCCAAGGAGGCAAGGAACCTGTAAAAAGGGTACCCTGTTTGGAACCTGTAGGGGGTACCTGTTTGGAACCTGTAGGGGGTACCCTATTTGGAACCTGTTTGGAACCTGTTTTGGAACCTGTTTGGAACCTGTTTTGGAACCTGTTTTGGAACCTGTTTGGAACCTATTTTGGAACCTGTTTGGAACCTGTTTTGGAACCTATTTGGAACCTGTTTTGGAACCTGTTTGGAACCTGTTTTGGAACCTATATTGGAACCTGTTTTTGGAACCTGTTTAGAACCTATTTTGGAACCTGGACTATAATGAAATATTTGTGAAATGTAAATAATGGGGGAGTTTCTATTATTTTACATATAAAAAAATTTAAAATAGAAAAACTTAAATTTTTAGAATAACCTAATTAAATAAATATACGAATACAATTATACTTATTACATATAAATTACACCATATTAAAAGCTTTAATATGTTATAACACATTAATATTAAAGTTTTGATCAATTAAGTGAATAATTGGAATTATGATCCAATTAAAAGTGTTTTACATTTTTAATGTTATTAAAAGAATTATTTTTGAATAAAATAGTATATTTGATTGAGTAATAATATATTTAGTTATTTACTTCAATTATCAAGTTCTAAGTATATCTATAATAAATTAGTAATTAATTAATTATATATGATAAATTGATAAACATTAATAAATTTAATTACTAGTTAAATATCATACTTAATCAATTATAACTTTACATTATAGTTAAATGATTACTTAATTAATTATAATTTTATAACATTACTTAATTGATTTATAGTATAATTAATTATAGCATTACATTAATTGATTACTACTTAATTAATTGACTTTATTATAAACATTAGTACAAACTTAATTAAATGATTAAAAATTTAATTAATTATAATAATACATTAAAAATTTATAGTATGATTATTTAATAATTAATTCACTATAACATTACATTATAGTATGATTATATAATTAATTATAATATTACATAATTAAATAATTACTTAATTGATTATGAGTTATGATATTATGTTTTAAACATTAGTAATTACTAATTTGCTACATAAATATTAGCACAATACTTAATTAAATGATAAGAAATTTAATTAATTATAACATTACCTTATAAACTTTTCATTATAAACATTAATTAAACATTACATTATAATTAAATAATTACTCAATTAAATTATAATATTATTATATTACATTATATATTATGATCACTTACTTAATTATAGCATTAAATAGTTAAATGATTATATAATTACATAATTAGTTATGAATTTATAACATTACATTATAAACATTAGTAATTTACTAATTTACTATATTATTACATTACTTAATTAAACGATTAAAAATTTAATTAATTATAACATTACTTTATATATTTGTAATATGATTACTTAATCAATTATAACATTCCATTATAAACATTAGTATATTAATCAAATGATTTGAAATTTAATTAATTATAATATTAAATTATAGATTTATAGTATGATTATTTAATTCATTATAACATTACATTATACTATTATAGTATGATCATATAATTAATATAACATTACATAATTAAATAATTACTTAATTGATTATGAGTTATGATATTATATTTTAAACATTAGTAATTACTAGTTTACTATATAAACATTAGCACAATACTTAATTGAATGATAAGAAATTTAATTAATTATAACATTATCTTATAAACATTTCATTATAAACATTAATTAAGCATTACATTATAGTTAAATAATTACTCAATTAAATTATAATATTATTATATTACATTATATTATGATTACTTACTTAATTATAGCATTATATAGTTAAATGATTACATAATTACTTAATTAGTTATGAATTTATAACATTACATTATAAACATTAGTAATTTACTATACTATTACATTACTTAATTAAACGATTAAAAATTTAATTAATTATATCATTACTTTATATATTTGTAATATGATTACTTAATCAATTATAACATTTCATTATAAACATTAGTATATTAATTAAATGATTTGAAATTTAATTAATTATAATATTAAATTATAGATTTGTAGTATGATTACTTAATTCATTATTAAATTACATTATACTATTATAGTATGATCATATAATTAATATAACATTACATAATTAAATAATTACTTAATTGATTATGAGTTATGATATTATATTTTAAACATTAATAATTACTAATTTACTACATAAACATTAGCACAATACTTAATTAAATCATAAGAAATTTAATTAAGTATAACATTACCTTATAAACATTAATTAAGCATTACATTATAGTTAAATAATTACTCAATTAAATTATAATATTATTATATTACATTATATTATGATCACTTACTTAATTATAGCATTATATAGTTAAATGATTACATAATTACTTAATTATAGCATTATATAATTAAATGATTACATAATTACTTAATTAGTTATGAATTTATAACATTACATTATAAACATTAGTAATCTATTATACTATTACATTACTTAATTAAACGATTAAAATTTTAATTAATTATAACATTACTTTATATATTTGTAATATGATTACTTAATCAATTATAACATTCCATTATAAACATTAGTATATTAATTAAATGATTTGAAATTTAATTAATTATAATATTAAATTATAGATTTGTAGTATGATTACTTAATTCATTATAACATTACATTATACTATTATAGTATGATCATATAATTAATATAACATTACATAATTAAATAATTACTTAATTGATTATGAGTTATTATATTATATTTTAAACATTAGTAATTACTAATTTATTACATAAACATTAGCACAATACTTAATTAAATGATAAGAAATTTAATTAATTATAACATTACCTTATAAACATTAATTAAGCATTACATTATAGTTAAATAATTACTCAATTAAATTATAATATTATTATATTACATTATATTATAATCACTTAATTATAACATTATATAGTTAAATGATTACATAATTACTTAATTAGTTATGAATTTATAACATTACATTATAAACATTAGTAATTTACTATACTATTACATTACTTAATTAAACGATTAAAAATTTAATTAATTATAACATTACTTTATATATTTGTAATATGATTACTTAATCAATTATAACATTCCATTATAAATATTAGTATATTAATTAAATGATTTGAAATTTAATTAATTATAATATGAAATTATAGATTTGTAGTATGATTACTTAATTCATTATAACATTACATTATATTATTATAGTATGATCATATAATTAATATAACATTACATAATTAAATGTTTACTTAATTGATTATGACATTATATTATAAACATTAGTAATTTACTAATTTGCACAATATTTAATCGAATTATTATAATTTTATTAATTATAACATTATATTATAAATTTATGATATGATTATTTAATTAATTATAACATTCTATTATAAACAATATTATAATACTTAATTAAATGATTAACAATTTAATTAATTATAATATTACATTATAATTAAATAATATATTACTTAATTAATTATAACGTTACAATTTACATTGTAGTTGTCAATATACAGCTAAAACAAACTGTTAGCATGTTCAAAGCACACTCAGTCCAGCTCAAGGGGGAATGTTAGAATAAGAAGGACTAAACTGATAGCAGTCAAACGATGTGGGGCTTATTTGTAATATTACTGAAACGATGTCGTTTTAGTAATCTGCAGTCTTTCTCTTAAGCTGAATCGTGTTATTGTCTTCAGCAGTCTTCAACCTTCAATCAGTTCTCTCTTCTCTTTGTAAGCTCATTGTATAAAAAGGGGCTTTTCATTGTAACACAAATTATTAAATGAAATGCATAGATTCAGTTTTGATTAGTTTTTCTCTCGATAATTCTCTGAGTTTTACATGGTATCAGAGCCAAGACTAGCGTCAAATGGCCAAAACTCCTGGTTCCTCTTCCTCAATCTTGCCTAATCGCATTGAGGAAATGCTTCAAGAAACACTCAGTCGCTCCAACTCTGCACTTGCTTCTAGTCTGCAAGTAATCAGTCCTAAGCTCACGCGTGACAACTACCGTTTTTGGAGTTCGCAGGTTTTGTTTGCTGTCGGCTCTCATGAGCTTGAAGATCACCTTCTAGGTAAAATTGCTTGCCCTCCACCTTTAATTCTTGCAGAATCATCAGTTGATAATGATCTAAATGAGCTCAAGGAAGATGTTAGGGTTAGATCTGATAAAATCAATCCAGACTATGTTATGTGGAAACGTACGGATAAGTTTCTAGTTAGTTAGTTACTAGCTTCTATATCAGAGAGTATGTTTGGTAATGTGTCAAAATGTAGATATTCAACTAAGATTTGGAAAATTTTGGAGAATGAATTTGTTAATGATTCAAAAGCTCGTGCTTTACATCTTAAGAATTTGTTGCAAACCACACAGAAATGTAATCTAAGCATTGGAGATTACATTAAGAAAATGAAGGAGATAAGTGAGAGTTTGTCAGCTAGTGGCTTAATCATCTCAGATGAGGATTTACTGCAGTATGTTCTTGACGGTTTAGGACCAGAATATGATCCTGTAGTTGTAACTCTTACCTCTAGATTAGAGTCAAAGATTGATTGATTACACTTAAGAAGCACGTTACGCGAAGTATGAAATTCGATTGGAAAAGTTCAACTCTATTGACCTATATAACAATTCTGCTCATTTGGCTGTCACAAATGCTGCTCATTTAGTTGTTGCAAATGTGTCTGGAAGTGCAGGAAGCAATTCAAACTCATCACCAAACCAAACAGTAGACAGATCCCTAACCTCACCCTTGTTCAACAACAATGTTCTGTCCCTTAATTCCCTTAGCAATCCACATTATCATCAGACCTATCCAACACCATCTGACACTCATTCAGTTGGTTCACCCAATCAAGTTTTTCAACAGCCTGCTAATCAGATGTTTCTATCTAGACCTCCTGGTTATGTGCCATATGGAAGAGGCAGAGGTCGTGGTTTTAATAGAAACAAGCTTATCTGTCAAGTGTGTAACAAGACAGGGGCATTGCGATACAATGTTATCACCGGTTTAATGTGCCTATAATGGAGCTTTGCGGTATGGTTCCTCACAATTTGTTGGTTTTCCTGGGTCACCTGGCTCACATCCTCGGCAATATCAAAACTTTAATCAACACCGAACATACGGTTCGATTCCAAGCAACCGTCTCAGTTTGATTCTTCCTTTGGAGTTGCTAGCCACATGAATATTCCTCCAAGTTCAGGGAAGGTTCCTGTATCCCCTGGCTCTGACAATACTACTGGTTCTCCTAATGTCTTTGGTTTGCCAAGTCAACAACCAACAAGTACCAATCAGGCTTTTTAGCAGCCTCAAACTATGCTCCTGCTGCACATTATGGTCCACACCTGCAAAACTTCCACTTACAAAACTCCCAAACAGCCACACGTTTCACTCCCACCGATCCCATATGGTACATGGATTCGGAGCTACGATCATATAGCTTGAGGTGGAGTCATCTACAAGTCAGCAAGGATTATTGTGGTCGAAATCAACTTCAAGTGGGCAATGGTGAACATCTTGACATCTCCCATACTGGTAACACTTTATTACCCAGCCATTTTCATTCTAAATGTTTGAATGAGATGTACAATGAATTTATAGCAAAAACAAAAAACTAATCTAGGAAGTAATCTAGGAAGTAAATTGTTACATTCCTATTATAATTCTATTTCCTATTCCTATTATAATTCTATTTCCTATATTACAATGAGAATAATTCTATTTCCTATATTACAAAGAGAATAATTCTATTTCCTATTTTACATTTCAACACTCCCCCTCAAGCTGGAGCATATAAGTCATATGCACCAAGCTTGTTACAAATAAAGTCAACACGAGAACCTTTGAGAGACTTAGTGAGGATGTCTGCTAACTGGTCGTTGGAACTAACATAACTAGTTGCAATACACCCTGATAGAACTTTCTCTCGAACAAAGTGACAATCAATTTCTATGTGTTTAGTCCTCTCATGAAACAACTTGGGTTTGAAGCAATATGAAGGGCGCTGATTATCACGAGTAACTTCATTTGTGATACTTGACAAATCTCAACTCTTGAATTAGTTGTTTTAACCAAACCACTCACAAGTGGCTAAGGCCATTGCATCTCTACTTCAGCACTTGACCTTGCAACAAGCTTGCTTGTTTCTTACTTTTCCATGAAACTAGGTTTCCTCCAACAAGAACACAAAATCACGAGGTAGACGTCTATCGGATGGAGAACACCTTGATCGGCATCGAATATCCGACAATATGCGAATGGACCCTTATTTTCATACGGTAAGCCTCTACTGGTGCTCCCTTGATATACCTCAAAATCCGGACAACTGCATCCCAATGACTATCACACGGAGTTTGAAGAAACTGACTCACAACACTGACAGAAAAGGAAATATCCGGTCGTGTGATAGTAAGATAGTTAAGTTTTCCAACAAGTCTTGATACCTTCCGGGGATCGTAAGAGGCTCCCCTGTCCGGTGAAAGTTTTAAATTAGGATCCATAGGAGTCATTGATGCAACTGTCGACATCCTGTTTCCTCTAGAATATCCAGTACATACTTCCTCGAGAAATAATGATTTAGGTGGAGGCGACTTCTATGCCAAGAAAGTATCGAGTAGCCTAAGTCTTTCGTGCGAAAGTGTTTGAACAAGTGTTGCTTCAATTGTTCAATGCCATCTTGATCACTTCTGTAATAACAATATCATCGACATAGACAACAGATAGATACACTTGCCACGATGATGTATGTCTATAGAAAGCAGTGATCGGACTCACATCGAATCATACCAAACTCTTGGATAAGCGTGCTAAATCGTCCAAACCAAGCACGAGGAGCTGTTTTAGACCATATAGAGCAGCGAAGTTTACATACCAAACCGACTCCCACGAGCAACAAAACCGGGAGGTTGCTCCATATAAATATCTTCCCAAGTTCACCATGAAGAAAAGCATTCTTAATATCCAATTGATGCATAGGCCGATTCGAATGGCGGCCATAGCAAAGAACAACCGGACGGAAGACATCTTAGCAAGGGAGAAAAAGTGTCAAAATAATCTGTCCCATAGATCGAGTGTATCCCTTGGCCACCAAAGCGGGCTTTCGGTAGATCAACCTTACCATCTGGACCAACCTTGGAGTGTAAATCCATCGACAACCAACGGTCGAATGGCGGAGGTAAGAAACTAACTCCCAAGTATGATTATGATGCAAAGCGGACATTTCTTCAACCATTGCACACGCCACCGAGGTGAAAGTGCCTCATGAACATTGCTAGGAAGAGAACGAAGAAGAAAGGGTGGAGACAAAGGCATAATATGAAGGATATAAGCGATGATAACTTCAAAAAAATTGTAGATGGGATGAGGGTTGCGTGTAGCAGCCGCATACCTTTACGAATAGAGAATAGGGAAGCGATCATTTGGAGACAAGGACCAGTGGCATTGGAGGAATCGGGCACGGGACTGCGATGAGGGATCTCGGGAGGCAGCGGCGGGAACATCAGGATCACCTGTAAAAGGAACAAGACTATTGTCGACAGGAAGAGTGGTATTAGTAGTAGGCGAGGTATCGAAGCAGGACGAATGTGGGAAAGCAACGTATGGAATTGGTAGAACATCCACTACCGGATCAGACTCCACTAGAGGATGAGGAAAAAATGGAGAAGACTCAAAGAACGTAACATCAGCAAAGATGAAGTAGCGATGTGTGGCGGGAGAATAACACTTGTAGCCCTTACGAAGGCGTGAATACCCTAAGAAAATACATTTCGTAGACTTGGCTGACAGTTTATCTTGACCAGGAGGGAAAATGTGAACAAAACAGGTGCTCCCAAAGACACGCGGGGGAAGAGAAAATAATGGAGTATCAGGGAATAATATGGAGTGGGGAACCTGATCTTGTAAGACAGAAGAAGGCATGCGATTTATCAAGTAACAGGCGGTTAGAACCGCGTCAGCTCAAAATCGAAAAGGGACGTGGCTATGTAAAAGAAGAGTGCGAGCAGTTTCAATGAGGTGTCTATTTTTACGCTCAGCAATGCCATTACATTGGGGACTATAAGCCACAAGAAGGCGATGAAGAATTCCACGAGATGTCATGAATTTAGTAAAGGAATCAGAGAAATATTCACGAGCATTATCACTTCGTAATATACGAATGGTAGTATTGTGTTGAGTCTTAATTTCAGCACAAAATGATGAAAATATGGAAAATAATTCAGAACGAGAGCGCATAAGAAATAACCAAGTGCAACGGGAATAGTCATCAATAAATGTAACAAAATATTTAAATCCCAAAGTAGAGTTAACACGACAAGGACCCCACACATCTGAATGCACTAACTCAAAGGGGGACGCAGCCCGTTTATTGACACGCTTTGGAAAAGAACTACGAGTATGCTTTCCAAGCTGACACGACTCATAACTCAAGGATGATAATGTAGATAGACAGGGATCATTTTCCGAAGTTTGGAAAGACTAGGATGGCCCAAGCGATTATGAAGGAGATCGGAGACTCGGAGACAATGCATCTTGTAGATGGGATATGGAGATGATAGAGACCAGTGACTCACGTCTGTGCCAATCATCGTCCGTGTCGCGATCTGTATAACAACGAGTCGTATCAAAAGCGAATAGAGCAATTTAAGGAGCGGGTAAGTTTACTAACGACACGAGATTAAATGGACATTTGGGAATATAAAGCACGAGTCTAATGCTAAGGAGGGAGGGGTTTTGCACATCCAATAGCTTGAACATCGACTTTAGACCCATTGGCTAAAGTAACAGGAGGTAAAGATAAATTATTTGTAATCTGAGTAAGTAAACGAGGGTTACCAGAAATATGATCCGAGGCACCTGAATCTAGGACCCAAGGTCCTAAAGCGGAAGATTGAGAAAGGCAAGCAATTGAATTACCCGTTTGAGCGACGGAGGCAATAGATGAAGAAGGCTTCTTGGCACGATCGTAAGTATTCATCATAATCGTACTATGAGAGTTAAGGAGGGTGAGATGGCTTGTAGAGGACTCGAATGAAGATCGAGTGATTCGGCTGAGCAATATTAGCGGCTCGGGTAGGTCGCTCGGTGGTGATGGGAGGAAAGAAAAACCACTTGTATGTGGTGAGAGGCTGATTTTGAGGAATCCATGAGAAGGTCGGAGTGTCTTGAAGGCGAGAAAAGCAAAAACTTACGTGCACCAAAAAGCAGAATACTCGCGGAAAAAGCAGAACACTTGCGGAAAAAGCGAGGCGGCGTGTGCGGCGGCGGCGGCGAAATCACTCGGGTTATGGCGACGATGGGAAGGACAATCAGTCTAGTGTGACTAGACAGTTCGATTGTTGTTCGGGAGAAGCGATCGAGGAAAAAAAATTAGAGAGAAGAACAAAATTTGAAATTTCAGACACTTGGCTCTGATACCATGTGGAGAAATATTTTCTTGTATTTCATAATGAGATGTACAATGAATTTATAGCAAAAACAAAAAACTAATCTAGGAAGTAAATTGTTACATTCCTATTATAATTCTATTTCCTATTCCTATTATAATTCTATTTCCTATATTACAATGAGAATAATTCTATTTCCTATATTACAAAGAGAATAATTCTATTTCCTATTTTACATTTCAACACATCTCAAAAACATATTATGTGTCCCTAAAATTACCAAAAACTTACTTAGTATTTCCAAGTTTACAAAAGACAATAATGTGATTGTAGAGTTTAATGCTAACTGTTGCATTGTTAAGGATCAAACAACTAGGGAAATGTTACTACAAGGGTATCTTAAAGAAGGCCTATATCAGCTGAATATTCCCTACACAAAATCTGTTTGTCCTGCTGCACAATCCTCACAGTCTTACAGCCAAAAATTGAGTCAGAATAGTCAAAATTTCAGTCATAATAATTGTGTTTCACATTGCAATAATGTAGTAAAAAACACTAGTATTCCTTTCAGTCCAAAACCTACTCAAGAGCAGTGTAAACTTGACTCTAATGCTTTGTCCTCCGTGTCAAATCCTTGTAGTTCTGTCATATGTAATGGTCTAATAAATAAAGAAAATGTTGAAAATGTTGCTGTGGTTGTAAATGATGTGATTGCTGATGTTCATACTCTTCCCACTTGTATCTACAAATTCTGATGAGCATCTAGATAATATTGATGTGATTGTTGGTGTTCATACTGTCTCTACTGTACCTACTAATTCTGATGAGCATTTAGATAACTTTAATGTGCCCTACCCGATGTTTATCTTGCTTCTATTGTGCCTATAATTCTGATATGCATTCGAATCTTGTTGTGCCTAATCTTCTTGATGTGTCTCAAAATGATAATCTCATTAAAAATGATAGTTTTATTGTGATTACTCTGTACATACCGCCTTAGCTCTTCCTAGTACTAAAAATCGTGTTTCACTATTAATAAAAGTGCTCGGGATCATATGATCAGCACGAAGACTAGGGCACCCACATTCCACAATCTTGCATAAAATTTTATCCACCCTAACTAACTCAAAGTCTGCCACACTTGCACAAACTTCCTCTTTATTCTGTGATGCATGTCAACTAGGCAAACTTCACAATGCAAGTTTCCCTCCTTCCTCTTCTCATGCCACTGCTCCATTAGAATTAGTCCATAGTGACGTATGGGGTCCTGCCCCCTTACCTTCTTCTGAAGGTTTTAGGTATTACATACAGTTCCTTGATGATTACAGTAGATACACTTGGCTGTTTCCCCTTAGAACTAAAGCTGAAGTTAAGTCCATTTTTATTAAATTTCATCATCTAGCTGAGCGTCAGTTTGGTTACAAATTAAAATGTCTACAATCTGATCAAGGAGGGAATTCATAGCACTACATACGTATCTCACAAACTTAGGCATTCAGTTTAGACATTCATGCTCTCATATCCACCAATGAAATGGTAGAAGTGAAAGAAAACATAGGCACATAGTTGAAACAGGACTAAACTTGCTTGCTCAAGCTTCGATGCCTCTTCATTTTTTGTGGTTATCTTTTGAAACTGCTGTTTATGTTATTAATAGAATGCCTACCCCTATTTTTAAATAATATCTCACCTTACCAAATGTTATTTAAAATATCTCCTATCTATGAAAGCTTAAGGGTTTTTGGGTGTTCTTGTTTCCCTTACCTTAGAGTTTTTAATCGTCATAAATTAAGTTTTCATAGTACAAAGTGTGTCTTTGTTGGATATAGTCTTGTCCATAAGGGTTACAAGTGTCTACAACCCAACGGCAAAATTGTTATTTCGCCTAGTGTTAAATTCAATGAATTAGAGTTTCCTTTCTTTTTTAAAAATTTTTGTTCTCAGTCTGTTCTTAAATCTGATTCTGAATCTAGTTTTGAGTCCTCTCAAAATCAGTCTTTAACCGATACATCTCTACCTTTTCCATTCACATCTGTACCCTCTGCTGAGTCTCCACAAAGGCCTTCTAAAGATCCTTCTGCTGTAACAAATCCCTCAGGTAAGTCTGATTTTTTAACTACAGCAGTTGGGATTAACTCAACAAACTCACATACTACACATAACACTTCTCTACCTACACATAACACTTCTCTACATGTTTATGGTCCAACACAGTTTGAATCATTAGCCATAGATTCACATCAACCTACTTACTTAAACCAATCATCACCAACCTTTAACATTGAAGTTGACTTCACATCATACCAACCTCCATTTTTAACTAAGTCATCATCATCAAATAATTCAACACATCAGCCTACTGATTCAAACAATTCCACACACAGCCTACTGGTTCAAATAGTTCCACACTCCAGCTTGCAAATTCAAACCATTCTACTAATTCAGCCTCTCATTTACCTATCCTCTCTACATGTCCTAGTTTACCTTCATGCTCACTTGAGGTTGATCTCACATCACTAAAGAATTCTACTGATTGTATGACTTTCAAACCATCTACCTCAACCTCAAACACACACCCCATGACTACAAGATCCAAAGCAGCAGTTGTTCCTTTTAACACAATGTGTTCCACAGCCCTCAATTTAGAAGTCACTGCTGTTGTTCCTGAACCAAATACTGTGTTTGAAGCCCTTCATAGTGCTAAGTGGAAAGGGGCAATGCAAAGTGAATTTGATGCATTAATGAAAAATGACACATGGATTCTTGTCCCTCCACTTTCTGATAAAAATATTGTAGGCAACAAGTGGGTTTTTAGAACAAAATACAATGCTGATGGTTCACTGCAAAAGTACAAAGCTAGACTTGTTGCTAAGGGTTTTCAACAAACTCCTGGACTAGATTACTTTGAAACCTTTAGCCCAGTTATCAAGCCATCTACCATTAGGATAATCCTTACCTTAGCTGTCACAAATGGGTGGGATATTCAACAAGTAGATGTAAATAATGCCTTCTTGAATGGAACCTTAAATGAAGAAGTTTACATGAGTCAACCTGTTGGTTTTGAGGATCCTACTAGGCCTTCCTATGTTTGCAAGTTAAATAAAGCTTTGTATGGACTTAAACAAGCTCCAAGAGCTTGGTTTGATAAGTTGAAGGCTGCCTTATATCACAAAGGATTCCAAAATTCAGTTTTTGATTCTAGCATGTTTGTGCTTTGTCACAACTCATTTTTCGTCTATGTACTTGTCTATGTGGATGATATTCTGATTACTGGATCAGATAAGTGTTTTATCACTCAACTCATGAAAGACCTTAATGATGAGTTCTCTCTTAAGACTCTTGGCTCTTTACAATATTTTTTGGGGTTAGAGGCAACCAGAACAGCAACTGGTATCCATTTGAAGCAAAGCAAATATGTTTCAGATCTCTTGTCCAAAACCAAAATGTTGGTGTCATGCTCTCTACACACATGGGCTGTGGGCACAAAACTTTGCTCTACTGATAGTGAACCTTTTGCTGACCCAAGCCTTTATCGCAGCACCATAGGAGCCTTTCAATACTTAACTCTTACAAGACCAGATATTAGTTTTCCTGTTAATAAACGGAGTCAGTTTTTGCAAGCCCCTACAGAACTTCAGTGGCAGGCTTGCAAGAGAATATTAAGATATATTAAGGGAACACAACACTATGGGTTACATTTTAAACCAGCCAGCACTTTAAAAGTTGAGTGTTATGCTGATGCTGATTGGGGCAGCAATCTAGAGGACCGACGGTCTACAAGTGGCTATTGTGTTTACATGGGACCAAACTTGATCCAGTGGAGTTCAAAAAAACAAAAGGTTGTAGCTCTTTCTTCTACAGAGGCTGAGTATAGAGCTTTGGCCCATACAGCCACAGAAATTGCATGGCTTCAGAGTTTGTTCACTGAGTTGGGTTTACAAATTAATGGCACCCCTGTTATTTGGTGTGACAATGTGAGTGTTGGGGCCTTGGCAGCTAATCCGGTGTTTCATGCACGAACCAAACACATAGAGATTGATGCTCACTATATTAGAGAGCAAGTTCTTGCAAAAAAATTGCACATACAGTATGTCCCTTCCAAGCTTCAAATAGCTGACCTCTTAACAAAAGCACTATCAGTTGCTCAGTTTACAGAACTCAGAAAAAGGCTGAATGTTGTAAGCCAAGAAAACATATAACTGAAACAAACATATAACTGAAACAGATTTTCTTGTCAGATGCAATTTGTCTGCTTGTTTATATTCTTCTGCTGATTCTGAGGTTGATTCTTATGCTCACTTCTGATTTTCATGCTAAAGAATTTGGGTTGCAGCATTGTTAAAATTGGAGCATTTGTTGAAATTTGCAGTTTTGTGAGATTGCAGGATTGTTTGTGTGAAACATAGCTTACAGATTTGTGTAGTTGATGAAGTTTTTTTGTGTGGCAATCTACATTTTTGTGTTGAATGTAGTTGGTGAAGTTTGTGTTGAGTAGCTGCAGATTTATGAGTTTGCAGATTTGTGTAGTTGATGAAGTTTTTGTGTGGCAGTCTACGTTTTTGTGTTGAATGTAGTTGGTGAAGTTTGTGTTGAGTAGCTTCAGATTTATGAGTTTGCAAATTTATGAGTTTGCAGATTTGTGTAGTTGATGAAGTTTTTGTGTGGCAGTCTACGTTTTTGTGTTGAATGTAGTTGGTGAAGTTTGTGTTGAGTAGCTGCAGATTTATGAGTTTGCAGATTTGTGAAGTTTTTTTTTTGTGAAGTTTTGTTGGAAAGTAGCTGCAAGATTTATGAGTTTGCAAGATTTGTGAAGTTTAGTTGGAAAAGTTTGTGTTGTGGTTGGATTAGTTTGTGTTCTTTGGAAGGCTGGATCTTTCTTGGAAGAAATCTGATAAGAAAAGTGCAGAAAAAATGCAGTTTGTTGCTGGAAGAAATCTGATAAGAAAAGTGCAGAAAAAATGCAGTTTGTTGCTAGAAGAAATCTGATAAGAAAAGTGCAGAAAAAAATGCAGTTGTTGCTGGAAGAAATCTGATAAGAAAAGTGCAGAAAAATGAAATGCAGTTTTTTTTTTTTTTTTTTTTTTTTGTTGCAGTTTTTTTTTTCAGGTGCAGATCTGAAGTTGTACTGAATTTCTGAAGCTTGAGTATAAACAATTCAGAAGCTGTAAAATGAAGTTGATGTGGTAAGCTCCTGGAAGAAAACAAGAGGCTTCAACCATTTGCAGTTTGCAGAGTAATCCAGTTTGAGGAGTTGTGTGGCAATTTCTGTTTAAAGCTAAATTGAAGAGAAGGAAGCACGTAAATATAACCCTTGATTTAAGAGGGAATGTCAATATACGGCCAAAACAAACTGGTAGCATGTTCAAAGCACACTCAGTCCAGCTCAAGGGGGAATGTTAGAATAAGAAGGACTAAACTGCTAGCAGTCAAAAGATGTGGGGCTTATTTGTAATATTACTGAAACGATGTCGTTTCAGTAATCTGCAGTCTTTCTCTTAAGCTGAATCGTGTTATTGTCTTCAGCAGTCTTCAACCTTCAATCAGTTCTCTCTTCTCTTTGTAAGCTCACTGTATAAAAAGGGGCTTTTCATTGTAACACAAATTATTAAATGAAATGCATAGATTCAGTTTTGATTAGTTTTTCTCTCGATAATTCTCTGAGTTTTACAGTAGTATGATCACTTAATTAATTATAACATTACAATTTACATTGTAGTATGATCACTTATTTAATTATAACATTACTTGTATCTAATATTAAATTTACTAAATTATATTTGGTATATTATAAATACCCAATTAACCAATTATAACATTAAATTAATAAATTTATAAACATTAATAATTTATTAACTTATCAAATAGACCCCTGGCAAATGGCAATGTTAGTAATTAGTATTAAGAATTGTTGTTTGTTTAAATGATTTTAGTGAAGTTATTTTATGTGGATTGTGATGAATAATTGTTTGTGTTTTGGTTTTGATTGACGAATTTTATGTGAATTGTGATGAATTGGTTGAATTCAAGGGTTGCTTAGAGATTACAGGTTATGAGTTACATTGGACACAAATGAATGAATAACGAAAATTTGTTAGGGGTGTATTTGTAAACTTATAAGGTCTTTTTGTTATTTTTTAAACTAATAGGGGGGTAATTGATTTTTTACAGGGTACCTGAAAGGAACCGGAACCTGCATTTTAGGTTCCGGTTCCTTGAATTGAAGAACCTGTACTGTGCGGTTCCGGTTCCTTTTTTTGGGAACCTGTCTTTGTGCTTGATTCTAGGTTCCCAGAAAAAGTGCGTGGTCGGCAACCGCTCACCCCTAGCTTGGAGGTTTATGATAGGAATTATGGTTACTATTTATCCCAAGCCAAGGATGCCATCGAGTTGGTCCCTCTAATAGTAAGATTGAAACCACTCTCTTAAAGACCGATCTCAAGCTTCATGCTATAGATGGCAAGCCTCTCCGGACGCTACTAGGTATCGCCAGCTTGTTGGGAGCCTCATATATTTGATTGTTACTTGACTAGATATTTCATATGCAGTTTACTTGGTTAGTTAGTTTATCTACTCCCTGGTCTACTCATT
>CM047901.1:19010155-19033263 GCA_026229545.1 Pistacia atlantica | reverse complement strand
TGGATGGGTAATGTGTTTGGGTTAGAACTGTGAAAAAGACCGTCAATGTCCATCTAGGCTTTGAACTTTAGTCCATATGTGTTTCGTTAGTCACACGCAGTGGGCCAATACCATTTTTTTTTTTTTTTGTCTTTTTAAAATTACAAAAATATAAAGAATGTGTTATTTAATCCCCACTAAACCTCTTTCTAAACCTCTAATTAAATAAAAATTTACTAAATAAAATTATGCACCTTCTCATATTACAAAAATAGCCTTTTATCTTCTTCCCTTTTTATAAACTTCAAGTTCTAAGGAAAGCCATCGTCAAATGCTGGCGATTCGAAATAGAAGATTCAACATCCTCGTTGGCTGGATGCTAACCCAATCTTGGCAGAACTTGCTGTCATCATGAATTATAGACAATTGAATCAGACCTACAATTTGCTTTCAACTTGATTACACTTCTCTAGCGGACTGAAAAATTGAGATAGTGTGATTGCGGTTGAGCGGCTTGTGCCATGGATGCTGAGCTGGTTTTCAGAAAAAAGGTCAGTCCATTGTTTAAATAAGATTGAAGGCAAACACAATTTGGTTTGGAGTAAGACTTGTCTATAACTTCATCCATAAAAGATTTTCATGCCGTATAAAAGTTGGATTAATTACCGGGGAAGAAGACGGGGGTAGAACATCAGTGATTGTATACATTTATTTAAAAATTTATATTAAGTGGGGGTTTAGAAAAAGGTTTAGTGGACTTTAATAACAATACTCAAATATAAAACTATACAATATTGTTGACTTTTCTATTTTTGAATTATTTCAATTTTCAAATATATATATCCAATCAAATAAACATACCACGCCTAGGGGTGTATACGAGCCGAGCCAAGCCGAACCCCTTGGTGTTCGAAGCTTGGTTCATGAATTTGGAGCGATCTCGATCTCGATCTCGAGCCTTGCAAGTATTGAAACTCAGGCTTGAGATCGAGCTCGTTCGAGCTTGATAAGATCTTGAACGGCTCGAGCTCAACTCGAATACTTGGCGAGCTGGAGTTTGTACTCGAGTTTGAACAGTAACATGATATGCCAAACCAGAAAATCAATTTCGAAACTGGGTTATGTATGATATGTCAAATTCATAAAAAAAAAAATCTAATATAAATGTCAAATGCAGATACCAAAATGAAAAATTCCTACAATCAGATTTGAGATCAACCATCCTAGCCACAACCCACAACAACCCTGCACAACAAAAAAGAACCTGCACAGAAAACCAACAACCCAACCAACAAACCATCCCAAACAATAATCAAAATCAGTTTTCCTTAACAATGTCAATGAAAATCAGTATGGTGATTATCCAACAAGCATCCAAAACATCCATTACATATTTACATCCAACCAAAATACATCGAGAACATCATTAATATCAAGGAAGAATTCATTTCCTTCATCACCGAAAAGGCAAAAACTGGAAGCATCCATTAAATCAAAAACATCATTAATATGAAGGAAGAACTAATATCCTTCATCACCAAAAACTGAAAGCATCCATCAAGCATCCATTAGCAGCTTCCCTCAACTGAAAAAGAAAAAAAAAATTACATTTCAAACCACTTCAACATGCAAATAATCAATGAAAATGACTAATATATACCTATGGGATTCATTCGATGGGAAGCTGAATCTCGTTTTTGTAGTATCTAAAATATAACAATCATAAAAATTAGTTTAAGTTATAAATTAAAAGTTAAATGAAAATGAAAAAAATATTTATATAACTTTAATAATTGAAACTTACTTTATTCTTTCTCTTAAGTCCTCTTAGATTGCGACACCAATCACCTCCACAGAGTAGCACTTATACTGTTTCTAGAGACAAAGCACGGTAAGTTTTAATAACTCTACTTCCAGCACTAAAAGTGGCCTCCAAAGCTACCGTGGTGATAGGAATGGCTAGTATATCACGAGTCATCCTAGATAACAAATGATACTTCAACATATTCATTGTCCACCACTTTAGTGCATCAAATGTAGTTGGATCATCCCAATAATCAGAAATGTAACATCCCTCTTCTAGATAACTATCTAACTCAAATTTTTCTAGTGGGACACTTTGAACCACTTTCATATGTTGCGTAAATAATGCAAAACTAGACGAACTACTTGGCTTTTTTACATTAACCCAAGGAACCACTCTGTTTTCAGCACTTTGTTCATTGTTGAAGGATTGAGATTCATCCACATATTCTTGATAAATTTCATACAGGGCATCTTTAACTTTTAACATATTTGCTTGTGCTTCAACCTCTTCATACATTCTAGGGAAACAATACTCAAGCATCGCCTTTTTGCACCTAGGATCTACCACATAAACTACACACATTAACAAATTACACTCCCCCCAATATTTGTCAAACTTCTTTTTCATTCTCTTCACCATATCTCGAATAAAATCATTTGCATCCATTGCCTTTGCATCTAGCATAACCTTAACCTGAAAAACTTCACTTAGAAATAGATTTGCATTCGGGTAATCACTCCCAGAGATGATATTAGTAATGGTATTTAACACTTTCAAAACTTCACAAACTTTTTTGACTCTCACCCAATCCTCTAGATCTAGACAACAATCATAATGCGGGTCTTTGTCATAATATCTTAAAAAGACATTTTTGAACTTAAGTGCTATAATCAACATCTCATAGGTGGAATTCGACCTTGTTTTACAATCAAGAATGAGCTTCTGATGAGGCAAACGTAATAACTGCACAATTTCTGAAAACATGATAAACTTGCTCTCCGATTGTTTAATATACGCCACACTGTCACAGACATCCTCAACAATGTACCTTATTTCAGTCAAACCATCTTGAACCATAAGATTCTAGATATGTGCACAACACTAAACATGGAACAATTTCCCCCCAACATACAAGGCTTTTGTTTATTGAAAAATTGCCTTTTAAGATCCTAATTGTCGTATCATTACTTGTGGCATTATCGACAGAAATTGTGAACACCTTGTTTTCTATACTCCATTCCTTCGCACATTTATAAATCAAATCCGCAATTAGAATGCCGATACGAGGAGAAGGTATATACACGAAGCTGAGAACACATTTTTGTAGCCTGCAATTACTATCTATAAAGTGCCCTGTTAGAACCATGTATTATATCTTCTGATTACTTGACTTCCATAAATCGGTCGTCAAGCTTATTTTGTCTATAGTTTTTAACAAATTCTTCAACTTCGTTTTCTCCCTCTCATACATAGTAACACAATCATTCTTACACATGTGGTTTATCCTTTCCCATTGAGGGATCGCATATCTCTACATATCATTAAATCCCTCCTCCTCAACAACAGTAAATGGATGCTCATGCATAAGCACCCAATTGGCAACTAGTTTCCTCATCTTCGCCATTTCAAATTTCCCACTGGTAAGAACAGGGACGAGATTATCAGTTGCACCACTTGTACCCATATCTTCTGCTTGCGCTTGGAAAAACCGTTGTTGTTGCTTTTGGAAAAGAATTCACCTTACACAACTATTCAAATGTCTTGAAAGGTGAGTAGTACTCCCACTAACCGTTATCGCAAGTTTTTCCTTGCAATGGATGCACTCAGCCTTTTTGGTATTGTCAGGTAGAGTCACCTCCTTAAAATCATTCCAAACCACATATGTTTTTGCTCTTTTTTTTCTTGCAAATGGGTTAACATCAGCCTCTTTATTAACATTAGTAACGGTTGTTTCAGTTGTAGGTTTGCTTTCATTTGGAATGTTGCTTGTGTCTTCCGTACGCTACAATGCTGAAGAGGAGATCTCTACTGGAGTGGTAGTGGGGTCAGGAATCCCAAGACTAGAAGTGGATGCCATATCTAAACAAATACATAAAAATATAAAACATATTTAAATCAAAAGTTCCAAATACATAAAAGTATAAAACATATTTAAGTCAAAAGTTCTTAAAATACAAGTATATATATATAAACAAAAGTAAATGGCACATGGTGTTGGCAGAAAAAGTGATCCTTGGTCACACAATTTAAGGTTGACAATGAGGGGCCTCACAGGTTCTTTTTTATGCATCTACACTTATGCTTATCACATGGTGTTTCGATTTGTTGACCATGTCAAGATTTTTTCCTTAACATGCGCTGATCACATTCACATGAAGCATGTGTAGACAAATAACATATCAATATATCATTCACATGAAGCACGTGTAGACAAAACAAATGGGCAAAGGAACTGTAATATAAATGGCCAAAGGAATGCCCAGAACACAAAAAACAAAAATGATAAACAAAAGGCTAAAAGAGAAACTCACTAGTTTGTGGACTGTAGATTCTGGAAACACACTCACGAGTTTGGGCTTCTAGCCAGCAAACAAAGTTCAACAAGGGCGTAAGGCTGTGGTCGTGGCACTGTGGAGTTGTGATAGGGTGTTTGGGTTTAGACTTTGGAGTCTTTATGGGTTTAGATGGTGAATGGGTGTTATGGGTTTGGGTTACCACGACGTGGTAGTGCTGGTGGTGCAACGGAGCACGGTTTTGGTGTTTGGGTTTGGAGCCTTTAGATGGCGAATAGGTGTTATGGGTTTGGAGTCTTTAGATGGCGAATGGGTGTCATGGGTTTGGTTTAACATGGTGAGTTCATGGTCGTGGGCGGCGGAGCATGATTTCTAGTCAGACAAATGGAGAGTGTGAATGGCAACTATTCTGGTTGTGGAGTGTGAACTGTGAATGGAGATGGAAAGTGATAGCTGATTTGGTTTTGGGAGTGACAACTGACAACTGACAAGGGGTTAACGGGTTATGTTAAAAATAAACTATGGTTTAAATGTGGGTTTTAAAATTCGCGCGCTCTTAAAGGCTCGTGATCCCCAAAAGGTTCGCGAACTTTCGAGCTGAGTACCCTTAGGCTTAGTACTTGGCTTGTAAAACCCCCCTCCAGTCAGGTATCCTCTGAATATCTCTCAATGAGAATCCTGAGGATACATGTCTGGAGAACAAGTTGTATTTAGAAAAATCTGTGTAAGGATAATAATAATAATATCCAAAACATGCATATAAAATGTCACGCAGGATCCAAACTTATAATTTACAAACTTTAAGAAATTACACAATCAAAACATATTTATAGGGTGGAAGCTTCCAAAGGTATTTCACAAATATTTATTATTTACATTATTTACATCAAGATAAAAACATCGAGATGACAATAAATCATCTCCCCTCACGTGTAGTCCTGCTGTCTCTAGCATTCCTCGCTTCTAGTCTACCTGCAAAGCAATCAACAATGAAAGGGTGAGCGCTAATCGCTCAGTAAGGAATGATTCGTTTCATTCTAAATGTACTATTTGATCTTTATTTAAACATATTTATTAACACATCATTTATCTTTTACATCTAGGATTACTTCCCCTTTTATTACTAATTCATATGCTTTTCATCATTTTATCCCATGGCTATATAAACATCAATGTGTACACATACAAATAAGTATATAAACATAGTACACACACATCACATGTCATGACATAACATCTAAAATCATCTAACATGAGTATAAATCATCTCATGATGTAAATAACATCATAACTCATGTAATGCAACTAAATGCATATGAAATATTTAACGTCTAGCCGATCGGACCTTTCTTAGCATCTTAAACACTTCATATCATCTAGCCTCAAATTTCATCTAGAGCTCATATCATCGGGAGACGTGCTTACACGTTATTTAGCATCTAGAGCATATATTCATCTTTCCTCAACCAGTATATGAGGATATGCTTACACGTTTTCCATCATGTCTATATGCATCTCTATCATGTCTATTTGCATCTTTAACATTTATGGCATGTAAATACATATTTTGGTGAGCTTAATACTTTTAATTCATCTATGGATTATCAATCCATTTACATTACCTCTTGCTCACATATATCATCTTAAAACATGTATTATATTGCATCTTCATACCATTTCATAACCTTAATCATGCATTGACATCATGACCATGTATATCTTTCAAAGATCATCTAACTAATGGATGAACATTAGTACATGGCATACTTACAATAATACATTAATAATCAATTCATAATCATAAGAATTGATCATGTTAAATCTTAAACTTTAATAACCAGTTTACACTTCAGGCCATTTTCCATCTATTTCTCAAATGAATTGGCTCTTGGCATAAACATAAAAGTTATGGGTCTGTGTCTTATATTTCTAATGCTTCAAGAATCATCTCATTTCGATTTTTATAACTCAAGTTATGGTCGAAATACTGAAGCAAGGTTAACAAAACCCCTGAGCTCACTAAATCCGAATTTTCATATTAACTATGCCACATTAATTCCTATTAACATTAACCAATAGGTCAACTTATGGATCAAATAAAAGAAGTATAAAATCTCATTCCCATGATCATCCATTATTGCTATAACATGGTAAGCAAATGCAAACAACACCTCAACACTTCTAATAGCAACCATTCAACACCATGAGGCCTCCCATACTACAAGTTTTGCCACAATCAGCATCTACACTTCATTTTCTTCAATCAAACATAACAACTCATAAAACATAAATAGCCATAACTTCATGTATAATGAATTCAAAGCAATAAGTATAATAAATGAGTTCAACTACACTTGCCATCAACTAATTCTATGCCTTAAAGCCTTAATTTAAGGTTTTATAAAAATCTACAAACCCTAGCATAGACCCTAAAGTCATGGGACGTTCTTCTTTACATTTTTAAAGACTTCCTCCAACAAATCCTTTGCCTTTGACTTCTCTTACACCTTAATCCTACATATATAACATTATACCTCAACATCTACCTCAAATCTTCAAATCACATCAAAACTAAAGTTTTTAATCCTTATCTTAAACCCTTCAAATTGAAGATCCAAGGCTCCTATCTTGTTCTCCTTGAAAAATTAAGCAAAACTCCTTTAAAACTTAGAGAAAGAAAGCTTGTTTCATGGAAGATTTGAGAGATAATGGAAGAAATGTTGAAGAAAGGCTCTCTCTTTTGGCTTGAACGAATTTCATCTCATTTATAGGAAAATATTTCATTTATTTTCCAAAATTATGCAATTAGCCCAATTATTTTAGTTGTATAACTCATAAGTCCTTAATTCTTCATATAAGGGCATTTTGGTCATTTCACACTAGACATAATTATTACTTAATTAATGCCATTAAATGCAATGAAGCCTACTCATCCTTGACTTTTTCAATGCTTATCCATAAGCAAAATAACCATTTTGCCCCTAAGCCTTTCTATGGATAATTGATTCATACTGTTCCAAATGAATTGACTATTTTGCCCTTAGTTAGATTTTATGCTTTTTAACATAAAATTAACATTTAAAGGACTATTTTGAGTTAGGAACATACCTTTGACATCTTGGATATTACATGGCTCATATGATATACGAGCTGCTCGGGCTCGAGATCGGCTCGAATTTTTCAAGCCAAGCCGCGGCCCTTGTCGAGCCAAGCTCGAGTAGCTCACAAGCTGCTCGGCTTGTGTACACCCCTAACCACGCCCAGTGTCTTGACCCAATCTCAATTAGGCCTATGCTTGAATCCATCTTGTGAAATGCCCTCTATAAGTTGGGTTATCCTACAAATCAAACCAAACTAAGTTCTAGCCCATAAGCTCACAACAGTCCATAATAGGAATCAAAATCATATTCTATTTCCACTTATGTCAAGATCCCGGATCATACTAAAAGTGCCAAGCCTAATTTGATAAAGGCAAGAGATCATATTCTCTTCCTAATTGAAATTCATCAACTAAGTAAGACTCAAAGTCCTACTAAGATTCCAACCTTTTAGGTTCACTATATAAACAGAGACATACCCTCTCCTTAGGCATTGAGAGATAATCCGTAGCACTTAGCTCTCAAAGTTTTTGTTCTCAAGAACCACCGCATTATTCTAGTAATCTTTCCCATTCTCAACACTCACTAAAAACCCTCAACTTCGCTGATTTGAGCGTAGGATTGTCACAGAAAACATCACACCGGTGTTTATCTAGCCTTCAAGTTCTTTTTTCTTCTCTGTCCAAGTCCATTAGGTTGTTAATGACTCTATTCTCACAGGATCCATTCCCCACAATCGACAGTAGATTTTACCATCTATAGTTTGACACCCACCATAGGGCCCCAACAATTATTTGACACAAACAACCTGCTCCTTCCGCTCTTCCCTACTTCAGCCATCATCAAGATTCTTATTTAGGCCTAATAAGAATTTTTATATTCGTTTCTTTTCCACAATCTTTTTGAATCTCCTATAAGTCTAGCCGCTTCCAATAGTGGTTCAAAAGACTTTAGTACTGAGTGACTAGTAAATCCCCTTGACAAAAATCATGAATTATTCCTTCTATCTTAAAGGATTATGTAGTATCTTCTTTATCCGAGTACGTTTCCTTGGCTACTTCCCAGATTTCTTAAGTAGTTCGATAGAGCATGAAATCATCTCCATATTGATGTTCATGGAAATGATCAACCATGACATAACCATGCTATTTTCTACCTTCCACCTTTTGAATCTTGGAGCATCCTCCACTGGTTGAACTGCTATCCTAGTAAGGTAATCATCCTTTTCTTGACTTCTTACAAACATCATCACTGAATTAGACCATTGGATGTAGTTTTTCCCATTCAATTTGTGCCCTGTAATTGGAAAAAATGAGCCATCGGATCCACCATGATTGATGGACTCAGACACTTAATAGTTGATGTTTGAACTAGTAATTTTTTGATTAGTTGTGACTTTAGATATATTCTCGGCAATGGCTTCTTTATCGATTGTCATTCTGTATTTTGTCATGGCAGATTGAAAGAATGGTTTCAATAGATTGAGAGAAGAGCTTTCAACAAGTTGACAAAGGCTTCAACAGGAAGAGCTAAGAGACGAGATGGTAGAGAGGTTTCAACAACCAAGCTCTGATGCCATGAACATTTTTGAGAGAACTATGCTTTTTATTTTCTGATGATAATGGTTGGAAACAAACCAACTATTTATATAGATTTAGGACAAAATAAAAAAGGAAAGAAATCAAAATCCTTAATTTTAATACAAGAATAATCAAGGCTGAAGATTTGTAATCAACAGTTGTAGTCACACAGCTGTAAATTTGTGATTATGATTTTCTACAAGTTTAAATGAGTACACAACATTATCTTCTTTTTCCCAACCACTAGAGGGTACCAATTAACGATCATAAATTGAACCAAAGTATTATCTAGTTATTTATTTATTTATTTATTTTTGGTAGTATAAAATAATCGATTTATTAACAACTAGTAGATTTGTGATAATTGGAATTAACAATGTGTCGAGAGAAATTGGTATAAAAAGTTGTGGATACACTTATGGATAATGGAATTCTGGAAAAGGGATGATCCTAATAAGGTCTTAATTAACTGTTCTTCTTTTGCGTTTTAGAAAAGAAATTTTACTTAATGTCAACATCTGTGCATGTAAATAAACCTAAAGAAAACTAGGGTAAAAATATATTAAGAATGAACCAAATATAAATTCAAAATCACCGATTATGTAATTAAGAATTAGTAGAGAGGTACAATGGGAAATATAAGTGTGAGGGGGTGGAAGTGGAAATTACAATGAGTCTGAAATGAGGTTGGGCTTGGTCGCTGTGGAAGGGAAATGAGATCGGGTTAGAAGTGTCAAACATACTGTGTCAATGTCCATCTTTAACCATATAGTCAAAGTCCATTTGTGTTCAGTGTCAAGAAACGCCACAGCCCAATACCGTACTCGGGTAATTAATTAATCAATAAAGAAAGAGAAGACAATATTATTAAATCATAAAATGCTATTGATCCTTGAGCTTTGATCTAGTTCATTCGAAATAGGAAGTTTAATGCCCCAGATGTGGCTTTTCCGTCAGTACAAAGGAAATAATCACATGTGATTAGTCAACCCTGTTTGCATCGATTAATTTCCTTTGCACATTGTTGTCTCTAGATCAATTAGGTTCATAAATCTGGATAGAAGATACTTAATTTAATGGCCACAGTTTGTAGCTTTTCGCATTATTTGCAAGCTAATAGTCGTAAATCTGGAGAGCAATTCGGCACGAAGGATTTTAAAATGTTCAAGGTTATCAAAAGGGCGGTTATCAGGGCATCACTCTAGTTTTTTATCGTGATTAAATTCAAAAAATGACGATGCTTTGCTGGCGAATGGCGATACATCTGCAATCAAACAAAGCTCTAATTCTATATGTTTTGATTCCCTTTCAATGAAGTTTCCTGAAGATTAAAATAGGGGTTAGTTGGAACTTGACCATCAAGCCATAGACTAATAATGTATGGATTCAAACTATTTATATCTAAATAGGTTCCCTTCGATGCCATAACACTGAATGCCATGGCCACCTTTATCTATGATTTCCTCAATTTCACTTTCTTCATTTTCTTCATTGCTTTTCTTCCCTCTGCCTCTTCACTTAACTTCCGAATGCCGCGTTTTGACACCAATGATAACAGAATACTTTATCAGGGAGATGCAGTACCTTCCGTCGGAAGTATTGCATTGAATTATAAAGACACTTTTTCATGTCGTGTTGGCTGGGCCATTTATGCCGAGAGGGTACCGCTTTGGAACTCTGATACCGGAGAGATTTCTGACTTCAGTACCAAGTTCTCCTTCATAATCGACACCAAGGGTAGTCCTCAGTATGGCAGTGGACTTGCGTTTTTCCTAGCTCCTGTTGGATTCCAAATCCCTCCGAATTCGGTTGGTGGCTTTTTAGGCCTGTTCAACACCACAACTGCTTACTCATCTTCAAACCAAATTGTTATGGTGGAATTTGATTCTTACTGGGATGTTGAATGGGATCCTGCGGATATTCCTAATCAAAACCATGTGGGGATCAACAATAACTCGATTGTTTCAGCTGTCTATACGCGCTGGAACGCTAGTTTCCACAGTGCAGACACCGCTGATGTGCAGATTACATACAATGCTACTACTAAAAACTTGAGCGTCTCTTGGACCTACCGGCAGACCTCTAATTCTCAAGAGGACACAAGTTTATCTTACATAATTGATCTGAGGAAGGTTCTTCCAGAGTGGGTCACTATTGGGTTTTCAGCTGCTACCGGTTCGTTATTAGAGAGAAATATACTTGAATCATGGGAGTTCAATTCAAGTTTGTTTAGAAAGGAGACAGACGGAGTGAACGCAAGAAAGACCAAAATAATAGTTTCTGTCACAGTTTCATTGGGTGTTCTTCTAATAGCTGCTTCAGTAATGACCGGACTTGTAGTTTCGCGAAGGCGGAAGCGGAATCCCGGAGTGACAATGAACTTAACTTCCATCAATGATGACCTTGAAAGAGGTGCGGGACCAAGGAAGTTTTCCTACAAAGATCTCGCGACTGCAACCAATAATTTCTCGGATGATAGAAAGTTGGGTGAAGGAGGGTTTGGCGCCGTATACAAGGGTTACTTTATTGATACTGACATGGCTGTTGCGGTGAAAAAGATTTCAAAAGGTTCTAGACAAGGGAAAAAAGAGTACATAACTGAAGTGAAGACTATTAGCCAATTGAGACATCGAAATTTGGTGCAGCTTATCGGTTGGTGTCACGATGGAGGTCAATTTCTTTTGGTATACGAGTTTATGCCAAATGGAAGCCTTGATTTTCACCTCTTTGGCAAGAAGACCAGTCCTCTTACTTGGGCTGTGCGATACAAGATATCTCTCGGTTTGGCCTCGGCTTTGCTCTATCTCCACGAAGAGTGGGAGCAATGTGTGGTGCACCGAGATATCAAATCAAGTAACATAATGTTGGATTCTAGTTTTAATGTCAAACTAGGTGATTTCGGATTGGCGAGGCTCATGGACCATGAGTTAGGTCCTCAAACAACTGGGTTGGCTGGAACTTTAGGTTATCTGGCCCCTGAATACATTAGCACAGGAAGGGCTAGTAAAGAATCCGATGTATATAGTTTTGGAGTGGTTGCTCTAGAAATTACTACCGGGCGGAAGTCAACTGATCCCATGAAGGAACAATCTGAAATGGGGTTGGTGGAGTGGGTTTGGGATCTTTACGGAAGAGGAGATCTTCTTTTGGGAGTTGATGAAAAACTGGGTGTGGATTTAGATGAAAAACAAGTAGAGTGTTTGATGATTGTTGGATTATGGTGTGCTCACCCAGACCGCAGTTTCAGACCTTCAATAAGGCAAGCAATTCAAGTTCTTAATTTCGAGACGGCCATGCCAAATCTTCCAACGAAGATGCCGGTTCCTATTTATCATATACCTAATGATCCATCAGTCAGTTCCGGTGAACCTTTCATTACGAATTCAAGCATTGAAGTGGGTCGTTAAGACTTTTAATTAATTTCTACTGTTGTTGTAGCCATGTACTGATTTCTCTTTGATGATGTGATTAATCCATGCATCGAAGTGGATATATGATATATCATTTTACTTTTGTATTGTTTTACTTTTTCTCTTTTGATGATATAATAAAGATAAGATGGCAACATATGGTGTGTGTATATATAAAATTAAAAATTAAAGGTTGAAAATAAATTTTATGCGGAATTTCTCTAGTTAATTAGTAACGAAATTTCCATAATCTGATGTACAAGTTTCTTTCTTAACCAAATAGAACAGCAGGACATTTAGTTATCGAATAATTAAGAACGATTCTTGTTATTCTGATCCTAATCGATCGGAAAGATGATGACTTAGGCTTCAGGATATATTTTCTTGTTAGGAAAGCGAAAGACAGCAGGAAAATCTTTTGTATACTCATATTAATAATTTCTCTACGTATCTTGTTCGGATTTTTTTTAGTAGTATATGTGTGTTTTGATTTGGTACAGCTAATGATAAGACTTAGTCAACTTTCTCTTTCATATTGTATTTTAGATTTTGTATGCATGTCCCTAGAAAAATCAACTCTAATATTTATTCGTTCTTAATTATTATAAAAGAGTAGCTTGTTAGGGTTAATTTCTGCTATTTTTTAATATTTGATAGATATATAATTATGAATAAGCGGAGATTTCAAACTTAGAAGCCCCTAGGAAACTTATTTTAAATTGAGATGATAAGGAAAGAATAAAATTGTTTTATCTAAATGGGTTAGGAACTTAGGATATTCATGAAACATTATTTGACATTTTGTTTATTTTATATTTGTTAATTGTCTTATATATATATGATTCGTGCAACATTATTTGACATTTTCCACTCCCTACAAATATATAATGTTGTATGATCTGTAAAAGTAAATGTTAATATAATTCAAAAATAAAGGTCCTAAATTCTTATACTGTAAAATATTAGGATACTGAAACGGGAAGAAGATATAAGAGGAGTCACATCCAGGAGTTAAAAGGGAAATTTTCTTAGCAGAAAAGGCATTTAAGTCGCTGATTTTGATACAAAATAAATTACATTTATGTATCTATGCATTCCTGGTCTATTTAGAAATTCAAACACCAAAGGGATCTTCACTCTTCAGGTACGTACAGAGTACTAGAAAATAGAAATCTCTTTTGGATATTATTTTTTAACTCAAGGGTACGTTTCCACTTGCTTCCTTCGAGTTTTGACCTATAATTATAATCCTTTGCATGTAATAAGCCGGAAGTTTCTCCTTAATTAATCCTCAAAGTCAAGGCCATCTTAATCTTCTGAGTGCTTTTATACGTATAGCTTAGCTGCATTGAATATCTTATTGGTTAACATTTCTTGTTCTGTACTTGATGAAGCTCACTTCCTTGTCAAAGATTAGTTCAAAAGATTTCGTATACATAAAACAATGAATAATGTATCTGTTACGAATTAGCTAATAGATAATCATATTATATGATGTAGAATTGTCACATTTATTTATTTGTGAATAATTTGGTAGATGAAATTATTACAAATTAATGTGATATGAAGTAATTTAAAAAAGGTGAAAGCGTATGAATAATTTAAGTTAAAATAGGATATGTGACAACTATATAGCATATATTGACATATGAGTAGTACTTAATTTATACAAGAAGTTTACTTTTTTAGTATTACATTTTATTCCAAATCCTAAGTAATTTTTTAGAATGTTGCTATCTATTTTAAGTTTTAATTTTTCTTTTGACGAAATTGTATTGAGTCATTTGAATGAATCAATTACCTGAAAATTTGTATATATAACATTATTTCATTTAAAGTAGACTATCTTTATACATCACGCTTTAGGATCTGCTTGAGAGTTTCATGGTAGCAGTTATGAAGGTAAACTACTATAACGGTTTTGAGAGTAAACAATCGTAGTAGTTTTGAGGGGTCTTTAGTAACGTTGTTTAAAACACCCAACTTATGCTTGGGAGTTTATTTTCTTGCGGTTCTAACAATTTTTTAAAATGATAAATTTATATATATGTCCATAAAAATACCCCAACTCTAACCAATACCTTGGAGTTTTGTTTTTTCAATTACAAGGTAAAAATTCTTTATTTGTTTTCTACTTATTAGTATTTTATAACTTCAAATATGATAAAATCTTTTTGGCTTCGTTTGGTTCACAATTGGGTGTTTTTGGGAAAAGTTTTCTGAAAAAAGTTAAAAAAAAAAAAAGTTGAATTGGCGGGTATTACGATGTAGAATTTATAAATTATAAAATACCCCCTATGTTTGTTTATTTACAAAATACCCCCTTATAATAAAACATTAAAAGTTAACAAAAACACCCTCAACCCAATCTCAAATACGGACAGCCGGCCACCACCGCCGGAGGGTAGCCGGATTCGTCGTATCGGTGCATAACCAGCTGGATCTTGCCGGTCGTGCGTCGATATGGCCTTTTTCGGCCAGATCCACGGTGGATCTGGCCGCCAAAGGCCAGATCTGGCCGTATTTGCTCATCAACGACGGCTAAAAAACGGTCGTCGTTGATGGCCATCGTTATCGACAGCACGGCCAAAGATCGGCCGTAACGCGGCCGATCTTTGGCCTTAGATCGCGGCCTTTTAACTGCATCCACAATGGATCTGGCTGGAAAAGGCTAGATCGGCGCACTAGCAGCCAGATTCAACTGATAGTGCGCCATAGATTCCGGCCATTTTCCGGCAATGGTGACCGGAATCTAGTGAATGTGGATTACTGGGGTGTTTTTGCAATTTTTAGAAAAATATTTAGGGGTATTTATTCAAATTATCAAATTTAAGGGGTTTAAAAAAGTTGAATAATATTGAGAGTAGTATTCCCAAAAATCAGAGTTTTTGGGTATTTTACTGTTTAACTTTTTTGGGAATACTAAAAGTAGTATTCCCAATTGGCAACCAAACGAAGCCTTTATCCTTCTTCACCATTCTTTGCAGCATCTGAAATGATTGAAAAATTGTAACTCCATTTCTTCAAGAAAGCATCTAGAAATGAGATTTTAATAATTTTTTTTATGATTGCTTAAAATTATTTTATATTTAATATGTTTGAAGATGTGCATAATATGGTTTTTTCTGTTTTTTTTATATATATATATATATATATATATATATAATTGGGATAGTTTCATAGTGGATAGGGTATTCGTTGAATAAAATTTTAAAACCAACCAAAACACCTCGATTTTGGGTGTTTTATAAACCCCTCAAAAATACACTATACTGATTCTGGGGGGTTTTTGAGTCACTCAAAACTAGTGCATAAAAAATCTGGCAAGTAATGGTTTTAAAACACATCAAAACCAATCTAATTAATAACCCCTTAAAACCAGTGGAAAAAAACTCTCAAGCACACCATTACAGTTTTTGTTTTTGTTTTATATTAAAAATTATTGAATAGTATGTATATCTAATCTCATGTTTAATTTAAAAAAAATATATATATATATATTAAAATACTATTAGATCTAGATTTCATTGTTTAATAATTTGTGAAAAGGGAAGGAAGACGTTTCATTCAAAAGGTGACTCATAAAATTAAATCCATTAAGAAAGTTGGAGGTGGATTTTATTCCATGAATGGTTAACAAAGGGGGAGTGTTCTTTGATGAAGAGAAGGATTTGTATGTATTGATTCATAGAATTTTTACTGGTGAGTGGGCTTGTCAGTGTCAATAAAGGCTCAAATGTTTCAGAGTGGACTGTGTTTAGAATCTCTAAAGCGGGATTGAGTAACTATCAATATCATTTTAACGGATTTCGGCTGGGCTACAACTCCTAAATTTCCAATTCCCATGAATGGTGTCCACCAAAACTCTTTCAAAACCCATATCTAAAAAATTATAAGCCCCACACAATCTCTTTCTAAACTATAATAATTAATTAAAATTATTTTTAAAATATAATTTACAAACATATAATAGCTTCGTTTGATTCACTTTTAGGAATATTATTATTAGTATTCCTAAAAAAGTTAAACAGTAAAATTTCATTATTCTCAAAATATTATTCTATATTTCTCAATTTCTTTTAAACCTCCTAAATTTATTAATTTAACTAAATATCCCAAATATTTTTTTTAGAAATTACAAAATACTCCGACCACCCTCCGACGGTGGTGGCCAACTGTCCGTATTTAATGAGTGAGTTGGGGGTGTTTTTGTTAACTTTTAATATTTTATTATAGGGGTGTTTAGTAAATAAACAAACATACATGATATTTTTGTTAATTTTCAAATCCTACATCGTAATACCCGTCCAATTTAATTTTTTTTCAAAAGATTATTCTAAAAACTATTAGAATAATGAACTAAACGGAGCCATTATATTTCATTCCAAGACTACCCTTTCTAAATTTTCTTCCAAAATCTCTTTATAAACCTTACGTTGAATTCTAGTCTTTATTTTTTTTCTTATCTCTTAATTCTCACAGTATTCATGCAATAGCAGTATATTTACTCTTGGAAATCTATGAACAATTTTTTTATTCTAAATAACCTCCACCACGTTAATGACCTGTTCTATTGGTTTTTTTAAAACTAACAAGCAGCTAACCCTTGTCGTAGGAAGAAGGGGATGAGAGCTTGTTTGGTATAAAACTTTTTCATATTTCTCTCTGTCACCAAGAAATGAGAGATGCCAAAAATCAAACTAAGGAAATTTATACAAAAAATTAATCAAAACTTACTTTTTCTCGATTACTGTCATTCATTGATCGAAATCATCTTCCATCCCTTCAAAAAACTATTAATCTTGAAAACATAATTCCAAACTTGTAAAGAAAGTTTAGTGTTTTTATGAAATAAAAAGAGTTTTTTTCAATAGTTGAGATAAACTAAAAGATTTAATGCCCTTTTTGGTAAATACAAGTTTAAAAAATAAAAAAATATTTTGAAAAATTATTATTAGGGCTTAGAAAATTATTGAGAGGGGTTTAAATAACACCGTTTTTTAAAAATACCACCCCTTTGTCTTCTTAAGCTTTTATCATCTTTATTTTTTTTTTTTTTCCTTAAATTCAATTATATCTCTTTTGTAAATCCAACTGTATCACAATTCAATCAGCTTAGAATGTTAATTGTATTGTTATATTTGGGCTTAAGCCATGTTAATTGTATTATTATATTTGGACTTAAGCCCACTATATAGTCTAAGATTTCCTAGTTGTTTTTGTGTCCCACATCACCAAGTTAGTGAGATCATCATTCTTATTGGACATTATATATGTATACTATTTCAGAGATAATAAAGTAAATTCCTTTCACCAAAAATTAAATTGGTATCTGAGCCTCCTCTTGTGTAGTTAGACTGTAAGTTTTGGTTACCTTCCGCCATCTATCTCCTTAGATCAGTTGCTGATCTTGTTGATTTTCTTATACCAGTTCAGATCATAGGGACATGTGTAATTTTTCAAACTTATGGGGTTTTATTTGCATGTGTGTTTGTAAGATTGAAAACTTATAGGGCTGTTTTAAAATTTGTGTTGCTTGTTGGTGTTGTTATTTGCTGTTTGGTTGATTTTTGGCCAGTGCAATTACTTGCACTTTGGGAGTATTTGTGTTTATTGGGTGTTTTTTTGCTAGTGGTGTTGGTTTGATTCACCTCGTTAATAGATTCTAATGTGCCTCCTTCTAAGTTTGCCAGGCTTATTGATGTTGTTTTTAATGGAACCAATTATGTCAAATAGCATAAGGCCATGAAGAGTTTCTTGAAAGGTTGCAAATTGTGGCATTATATTACTAGTGACATCAAAGAACCCAAACAAAGGGAGCATGAAACCATTAGATGATTACCTGATTCTGTAATACCATTGCACCAAATATCTGTTAGGAATTTGGTAACTATGACCTAGCTAAAGATGTTTGGGACTTGTTAGGTAGTCGTTATGTTACTAGTGAACTTGTTCACCAGCATCAGGTTTGTAGTGTGCTTGTTAGTATGAAGCAAGAGTCTCAACAACTGGTTTGTGACTATTATGCTAACATGTCTGGCTATTGGGATCAATTGACTCTATCTGAACCTACACTTTAGAATCAAGACAATGCTCAACTTGTACTTACACATAGGTATAAGATGCGCGTGATTCATTTTCTTATGGGTCTCCATCCAAACTATGAGAATATTTGTGCTTATTTACTGTATTTCTGTCCACCACCTACCATTGATACAACTCTTACTCATATGAGTTTAGAGGAAGCTCGGTTCAGCACCCTAAAAACACCTTAGGTTGATGTTATCATGGCTATCTTATCTGCCTCATTTCTTGCAGTTACTTCTAGTACTTCAAGACCTAAATAGTTGACCTGTCATTATTATAAGAAACCTAGTCACTTCCTTCATGATTGTCCTACTCGTCCTAAGGAGTTGACTTGTAATTATTGCAAGAAATTCAGTCATTTCATCAGTTTCAGTCACCAAGATCTTCAGGGAACAACTATCAATGGGGAAATCAGCTCAAATCTTATCAATCTTATAATGATGCTTCTTGCTCTACTATTGTTGTTGTTGTTGTAGATTTAGAATCAAGCCTTGAACTTTCCATTAGCTTTTGTGGTCTTAAAAAATTATTGAGTCAGGTTGTTTCTGATCCATCTATATCTAGCTCTCATGTTGCCATGTATGTCACTCTAGGGAAATCTGCTTGGTTTTTTGATACTGCTCATTGTAACCACATGAATCCTAATCCTGGTTTATTTACGTTAAAAAAATCGGCCCGTCATTTACCATCTATTATAGTTGTTGATATTTCTTGTATATTTGTTAGTTATATAGGTAGTGTTTCCACTTTTTGTTTATCTTTGCCTTACACACATCTTGTTCCAAAACTTACCCTTAATCTGTTATTTTTTGGTCAACTTTTTGAACTTGGTCTTGATATTCTCTTATCTTAATCTGGTTGTTGTGTGTATGATCGTCAGATAGGGCAAATCCTTAGGAAAGGTCGTAGGGTTGGTTGTTTGTTTGAGCTTACTTCTCTTTATGTTCCTGCACTTCAGGCTACTTCCACAACATACACCTCTCCATTGAGTCTTTGGCATTCTCGTCTTGGTCATGTCTTAGTTTCTAAACTTTGTTCTATGGTGTCTACTAGTTTAGGCTAGGTTAAAGATGAATTTGTTGATTTTGTGTCTTGCCAACTCGCCAAACATCAGCTTTACCTTTTTCTATTAGTGATTCTGTTTTTGTTGCCCCTTTTGTTTTGATTCATTTTGATGTTTAAGGTCTTGTGCCAAATGAATCTATGGGTGGTTTTCGTTATTTTTTCATATTTGTGAATGGTTACTCTAGATTTACTTGATTATATCTTATGTGACAAAGATCTGAATTGCTTAATATTTATTATGATTTTGCTACAATGATTCAAACTCAATTCTCTTGCAATATTAAAATTTTACACACTAATAATGTCATGGAATATAAGGAAAAAAAGAATCTTAATTTTCTTGAATTACATGGCACTATTCTTCAGCATTCTTGTCCAGGTACTTCTCAGCAAAATGGTAGGGCTGAACGGAAACATAGACATATCTTGGATACTTTTCGTGCCTTACTCATTTCCTTTTATTGTTTATAAAAGTTTAGGAGTGAAGCTACTTTCAGAGTTGTCTACATAATTATTTGAGTTCCTTCCTCTATGATTGCAAATCAAACTCCCTATGAGCGTCTCTATGGTACTTCTCCTAACTACAATTATCTTAAAGATTTTGGTTGTGCTTGTTTTGTTCTTCTTTAGCCTTTTGATCGCATTAAATTAGAGCCATGTGCACGCCTTTGTTGTTCTCTTGAGCATAAGGGTTACAAATGTTAGGATCCTTTCTCCAAACGTCTTCATATCTCGAGACATCTTGTTTTTTAGGAACACATCATGTTCAATTCTATATCAAAATTTCATGTTTTGACCCATGTTATTCCTCATTTCACTAATCCTTTTGTTGAGTTGTTTCCTAACTTGCAGGTTCATCTAGTGAGGTTTCATCGACCATTTCTAAGTCAAGGCCTCCTACGAATCCTATTCTATATGATGATCCTACTCCTACTCTACTTACTAATCCTATTATTGTGTCACCTCCTGTGTCCCCCTATCCACCACCTCTCATGCATCGTTCCATAAGGGTAACTCAACCTTGTATTTGTCTTCGTAATTTTTATTGTTATTTTGCTATTTCTTCTCTCTATGAGTCTCGTACATTCCGTGAGACCAATTCTAATCCTCTTGTTATAGTTATGAAAGTGACTCAATTTTGCTGATAAAAAGACTTTATGTGTGATTAAAATGAAATCATATTGAGATAATTAAAAAATTTATGAATTTATTCACGAAAATCGCTTCTTAATATTTTTTTTATGAATTTAACATGTTTGGAATGATTTTGGAAAGGGTATGAGTTGATATTGGATTGTGGTTTATGGATTAGGGGTGATTTTGTCTCATTTATGCTATTTAGGGGGTAAAGTGTCATATTTATAAGGACTGATTTTGTCACTTTTCAATCATATAGGGACCAAAGTGATATTTTCCACTTTGTGTATGAAAAGAACACGAAGGGTCGCAAAAGGGGAGCGTAGTTCACCCATCCATAGCTTTTTTCGGCGACTTTTCCTCTCCCATTTCCAACGACCTCCGGCGACCTTTCATCTTCCATTTGCATCGATCATTATCATCCCGGATCACCACTGCGATCATGTGTTGCACAGCTGCGACGTTTCACATTCCAGCCGTGCTTTCGCCATTTTTCGATGAACTCTAGCGACGTTGCACTTCCCTAGTGGTCGATCTAGCTTCCCCATGGCCGGATCTATCCATTCCAAGCTTCAACTGCCGACAAAACCACCGAAATCTACCATCCCATCGTCGCAACTCTTAACCTTACAGTCGCGATCTCTCCCATTTTCGGCAACCTTTCATCTCCCCAAGACCTGATCTGAACTCTCCATCATTTGAGCTTTCTATTGGTACCTTCGGATCCCATTTCTGCCACCATTTGTCGGAAGACCCACCAGAAAACTAACGTATTTCGGGCTGTCTGTTGGTCGTTTTTGCCCTTTTTCACATCATATCGCTGTCAGTTACTTCCTCTCATCCATGATTAGCTCGTTTCCACCGCTTCAGCCTCCGTCGACACCACCATGAGCGACTGAGTTCCCGGTTGTCTATTACGGTGTAGGCGAGATCGAGATTAACTCCATTGCTCTCCTCATCAACTCTCAACTAGTTGGATGAGCCCGATTATAGGACATTTGCTAGTATTGTGTTTCGAATTATATTTGTTTCCGTTTCATGTTTGATTTCGATACTTTAATAAGGTTTGAGCATAATTTGTGATGAATATAGTTGTCCATTGTGATTAAATATTTTCATAAAACTTACTGAATGATAGATGTTGGTTTGAGATAATTAAATGATGAATATTGTTTTTCATTACTTCACATCGATTGTAATTGAGTTGTGTTCGGATTTAATTTCATTTCTACTGTTGTTGTGTTTATTGTGAAGTTGGTTGATTGGAAGATATGCATTGATAAATTGTATTTGTTAATCGTGTACCAACTAGTGGTATTGTCTTGTAGCGCTTATCGACATTCAATGATAGTCTTTAACCAATCGAACTTGAGTGATCAGGTGAGACAGGATAGATTGTACCTAGAGTGTCAGAAAGTCATTTCATTGATTTACCTTGCCTTATAGGTTTAGGAGATCGTAGAGGGTGGAGGAGAATTGCATAAGTTGGTCTCGTGTCTAACCAAAACCGTAGCGGCAACGTTTATATTATAAAGTCTTCATTAGTTTTAATTTCACGCTTTTATTATTTGCATTTAGCTTGTTTAGTTTAATTAATCAAATTGCCAATTTCATTTCTGCTACTTAAATATACATTAGGTTGTTAGTCTTGCTCTCTATGGATTCGAACATTTTTACTGCTAACTATGGTATTTAGGTTTAATTTTGTTACTATGACGACTAGTTTGACACCTCTCTAGCAATAAGCAATGGCAAAAGAGCTGCAAGCGTTGGTGAATACCAATACTTGGGATCTCGTTAATTTACCTCCTGAATAGTCTACTGTGAGGTGTAAATGAGTCTATGAAATTAAGAGTTACTCAAATGGGTTAGTTAAGCACTACAAAGCTTGTCTAGTGGCTAAGGGTTTCACTTAGGAGTACGAGATTGATTATGACGAAACTTTTGCACCAATTGCCTGTCTTCCTTCTATAAGATTTCTTATTACTGTTGGTCTTTATGATTCAACATTGTTCACTTAGAAGTTTGAGAGTGGTATCATTATTCCTCTTCTGTATGTTGATGACATGATTATTACTGATGATGATGTTGCTGGCATCCATAACCTTAAACAATATCTTCATCAACATTTTAAGATGAAGGATTTGGGTAATCTTAGTTATTTTTTAGGCTTGGAGGTTTCTGATAGGAATTATGGTTACTGTTTATCACAGGCCAAGGATGCCATCGAGTTGGTCCCTCTAATAGTAAGATTGAAACCACTCTCTTAGAGATCGATCTCAAGCTTCATGCTATAGATGGCGAGCCTCTCCGGATGCTACTAGGTATTGCCAGCTTGTTGGGAGCCTTATATATTTGATTGTTACTTGACTAGATATTTCATATGCAGTTTACTTGGTTAGTTAGTTTATCTACTTCCTGGTCTACTCATT